>CM062806.1:511064531-511523479 GCA_031772625.1 Pinus tabuliformis | reverse complement strand
GAAATGTTTTTTTACTTAGCTCAGCTAGATGAGAATTGAACGCACTGCTGCATTAGCAAACGAGACTCATGCGAAAAGAGTGAAAGCTCATACGACAGAAATGTCAACACCTTGTAATTTTCAAAAGGAGACCTAGTTTTACTATATGATCAAGCAAACAATAAGCTAGGAGCTGTAAAATTTGTACCTATGTGTCATGGTCCTTACATTGTTAAACGAAAGCTGGAAAAAGGGGCTTATGAATTAATAGATTTGATGGTGTCTCTTTGGGTAAACCCAGAAATGGACTTTATCTGAAGAGATATTATGCTTAAATTTCGGTGTGGAGATTTTTTTGTTAGATTAGTTTCTTTATAACTTGCATGTTTTAGATTAGAAAAGTGTGCCTAGTTTAGAGAGTGCTCTTATCAATATTCCTGCTTATCTTGATTTTACTCTTGATAGTGCAGATGTCGACGTCTCTCTTCAAACATACATTGGTTTTGATGATGGTGCTTGTCGTAATACATGGAACATTTCTTCCGTAGCTTGGTTATCTATTCACACCCTCTGATGAGTTAGTATCTATGCATGGGGTAAACCTTGGTCAAACAATGAATAACATTACAGAGTATAGTGCAGTGAATTGAGTTATTATCTAAATCCATCTCATTTGGGATTCGATTTGATTGTTAGGTTGGATTCTGAGCTTGTTGTATTACAGCTTAACAGGGTTTTATGCCATTAGAAATCCAGTGTTATTAAGATTATTTTTGAGAGTTCATTTCTTGGAACGTGAATTTGATTACATTGAGTATCAACATATTCCAAGACATTTAAATACATTAGCAGATGTAGTTGCTTCTCGTATGATAAATAGACATTTGCAATAATCAAAACAGTAAAATTTAAAAAACATTCAATAACACATTGCATGAGATAGCTGGTAATAATGATATATCATAGCATAAAAGAAGTGTGTCACAATATACATCGTCTTCGATCATAGGTTGAAAAACACCTTATGATCGGCAAAAATGATAATACAAAAAGGACAAAAATGTCATGTGAGTCTAACAAAATCGATCATCCTATCCTTGGTGATGATCACGATAAGAAACCACTGCTCAGGCCACCCTACATAGGAACCTCCTAAAAGGTCCTGGGACCCCAATCACATATCTCTGTAACCTAAGTGGAATATCATCTATGCCCGTCTCTGGAATATCTACTGTCAAGCGCTCTAGATGATTCTCCAAGTTGGTGAGGATCTCTATAGATTGGTCCTGTGGGGCTGGTACTTCTGCTGCAGCTGGGTGTCTCCTCTCATAAGGCTAGAGAGCGGCTGGTCGTTGTGGACCCACATCTACATTTAAAAATTTTTAATTGTCAGTTTGGGACGATTTAAAAAATAAATAATAAATTAATTAAAACTTAGAAAGTGTTGAAAATGATTTTTACCTAAATCATCCCATTGCTCTCCTGGTGGAAGAGTCATGTCTGGGTCACCGCGATAATCCATCCCGGCATATGGAAAATCCTGAATCACAAAAAGTTGGTTGTTCAACCAACGAAAATACTGAGGTGGAAATCGAACAACCTCTGAGCCCTCATCAGGGTGATGGGCCATCAAAGCAATCCAACGCATTATCCTAGGCTCTTGAGGAAGACTAGCATCAACAGGAATATGTTGCGGGGCTAACATGGGGATCCTCTCTAGAGCAAAGCTGACAATGATAAAACCGTATCCAAAGTTTTTCAACTGTCCATTCTTTGCTCTGGTTAGTTGGCCTTTCACATTTGCCAACACAGCCTCGCACCAGTTGAATATGGTGCCTCGATAATAGTCTACAGCCATCTGCATCTGGGATCCAGTAGCCACATGCAATGCTGCATTCTTGCATAGCCTAGTAAACAGTGAATGCAATAACCTTAAGTTCAGGATGGTCGATAGTTTTAATATCAATCCATTTGTCCTTTGTTTGATCATTGCAAAACTCCAATCAGAGACTAGCGACAGACTGGCCACCTAGCCTAGTCCCGAAAAGAGATAATTGTTTGCCTCTCTTGGGAAAACCAGTCAAAAAATATATGTCCTCTAGCTCGATTTCGAGCCAATGGCCACCAATCACGAAACATTGGTCTTGTATGTTCCACCTGTCTACCAGCCATTGCAAGAGGTCTACTTGGGCCCTCATGCCTAGTATGGCCCAGAACTTAAACAGTTTGCATGCTCTCAATGCCTGTATTATGGGCAGATGATTTATTGTGGCAAGATCCACATTCTCATGCTCACGTTCTCGCCAAATAAGCATTTTGAGTGTCCTATAATGCAAAAAAAGACATATTAGAACAATTTAGTTCGAAAAATTTCGAGCAAAAAATGGAAAAAATTAAGTTTTTAAAATCCATTTTGCGAGGTCCACACCCATTGCTTATAAACAGTGCATAGGTCTGCATGTGTTGTAACCAATAGGTGCAGAACACAACTATTTTCTTTGTAGAAAAAATTCGGGGTCCGCAGGGGCCGCATGATGCACCTGCGGACCCCCCGCGGGCGATTTTCTAAACCAATTTCTCCTCCAAAAATCAAATTTAAAGCCTAAAAATGAAATGTAAATGGATGAAATGCAAGATAAGGAGGATGTGGATTACCTGGAGTTGATGGTTTTCGATTCCAATGGACAGATTTTCTAGAATCTTCACAGGAACTTTCTTACCCAAAAACTCTCACTTCTCACTCTCAACTCAAATGGTAAAAATGAAGTTAGAAAAGCCTTTTTTATAAGTTTTTTTGAATAAATGAATTTTTAATTTATTTATTTTTCACTTTAAAAAGGTAAATTTTTGAATACATTTTTATTTATCTTAAACAAGTATGAGTAATGTTTTGAGTTTTTGTGCAGAATATTGGATTTTTCAAGAAAATTGATCATTTTTCAACAAAGAGCATACTTTTATCACTTTTTCGGACTCCTTCAAAATTTACGAAAAAAGCGAAACATTGGAGTCCTCTTTAAGCTCTTTTCTGACTCGTAAAATATGAAAAGATTGCCGAGTTTTTCCCTTTTTAACTCATTAAATGGAATTAAAAAGGCAGTCCACTTACAGCTCTTTTCTGACCATATAAACATGAAAAGATCGTCGGACTTTTGTCGTTTCAAGTTTGATATTGGTTATAAAATGACGTGTCTTCGATTACCTTTTTACTTTTTTGGATCAGGGCCACTAATTATGAAAAGTACTCCTTGATTGTAATGGTCAAGTGGTTCTCTCGAGTATTATTTTATACTTTTTCGGGCTCGAGGGACACAAATTTACGAAAAAGGACCCCCATGGAATTTTCTTAAGTTTTTCTTCTGACTCCCTAAAATTGAAAAACACCGAGTTTTCCTATACTGGACTTGTTAAAATTTAACAGTAAAGGACCTATTCAATTTTAAACAGGAACAAACCACTCCTTCTTAGGGTTCGAATTTTAAACTAAGTTGGACTCATCTGAAGGATGAGCTTATAAACAAGCAAATGTTATCCTCCTCAAGCTTGTCAAAAATAAAGAGGTACTTGCCAGAAATGGTCGGGGAAAAGAGAGAAAAATGAACCTATTTGTTACACTTTGTTTTTTGGAAAAGTTGTTAACCACTCTTGAACATGACACTTTTTGTTCACCTGGGTTGAGAAATCCTTTGCCTAACAGTTAATCAAACCATATTGAAAGTCTTCAGCCAGTTTCTGGGTATTAGCTTTGGGTCAATTGTCACCAAGCCATCTGCTGTGTCATTATGTGTTCAAGAGATCAGTTCAAACAAACCATTCATCTGCAAAATATCTGTCATCCATTTTGACCATCCCTGAGTCAGTCCTTGCCAATATATTTCTTCAAAACTTGATCTATGATTTCGTGTTGTGGGCTTGCCTACGACGGATCGCTTTCTATCGACATCAGCTCATTATCTAGGAAGTTGATCTAGAAATCGTCAGTACCTTGAAATCTGCATGCCCTAATGGCAGATTTCTCGCCTTCGATGATAGGTTGCATCATTGACCTTCGATCAAAGGATTCTATGACATGTTCGACTTCGACTCATTTATTCACATTTCATGGATTGTACTGAGTACTTTGAGAGCCATTGACATTACTGGTGGTTTCTCTCACACTTGTTAACAGTTCACATCATTGACTAGTAATCAAGTGGTTTCTACCATGTTTGACTTCGACACATTCATTCACATGGATAGAATCGTACTAGTTCGGGAAGCAGAAATCAAGACCCTGGATCTAGTTTCTACCATCTAGGCTACGAGGAATTTTGTTATTCATTATACAGTGGACTATTCATAAACAGATGGTTGCGCCCATACTGTGTCTACACATGTCTATACTCTTGATGTATTACAAAATCATTCCTATATCAGAACAATTTAGTCAGTTTTCTAGTCAGTTTTGATCTGAGTATGGGAATGCCTACCTCAGCGATGATATGTCTACATATATATATTTTGCATTGAATTTTTTTACAGGTTCTGACTGGGGTGTCCATAGGATGATCCTTGAAATGATAAAGTACTTCACTCTTCATACATGACAGACTCTATCTTCATCTATTACAGACTTCGCACTTTAGGGGGCAATCTGTTGCACTAAAAAATTGTCACCTTGACATTCTGCAATCTGTGTGAGTCCATTACCACTCATACTTTCCTCCTTTGCAAGTCTTGAGCCTCAGTTCCTCATATCAAGCCTTGAAAATAAGAAAAAGCCCTCAAAAGTCTCTAAAACTCTGGTTTTGCACTTTCTCTTTGCATTACCTGCGGTCCCGCACCTAATGGTCATGTCTCCTGTGCACCTGACCGCTCTATCTCTGTGTTATGGTGCGGACCCCTGTAAAAGTTAAAAGGCACGAGTATATTCTAAAAACTCACTTTCAGTCATTTCTAGAAGCTTCTGGAGGGAATCTTGAGGTGGCAAGTTCGCTCTCTTAAGGTTCATGCATCCCATACTGTAAGGAGGTAACCCCTTGATGTGAGGAGCTTATCCCTTTGAAGGAGGATTCTATCCCTTCATAGGTGGACCTGTAACCTCCTTCCCATCACTATAAAATGAAGCATTGGGCTGGTTACTTGAGAGGTTAGAATCTGAATATTTTTGAGGTGAAATGTTGTTGGAACTTAGTCTTCTTAATTGAGTTTTATGAGGAGAGATTACATAAGTCTATGATCTCACTTGGAAGAGTGCAAGGCTTGTTAAAGTAAAGGAAATTCCTGTTTTGGACCCCAGAAAGAGCTTGTTCAACATCAAGGCTGAAAAGGTTGTAAGGTTCTTCTACTTCAAAGTTAATACAAATAAGTTTGTTTTTCTCAATAAGTTGTTGGTTCATGGTTTATTTTATGGATTCCTTGATCACCATAATAGACATGATTTATGATATTTGTTATGTAGGTGCTATTTGATGTTTGCTTGTTTGTGATTGCAGGTTCTCAAGGGTAATTCTTTCAAACGATTGGAGGATGGCTACTATGAACAAGTGTTGGATCTAAGTAGGATCTTAACACCTCTATAGTATTTATTTATAAATCGCATATGCCAAAAGAAAGATAGATTTGTTTGTCTGTTTGTTGCTAGACTATCTTCTGATACTAGGGAGATCAGGGAAATCCTTGATTGGTGGACCCCATTATCTCAACCTAAGATCAATGAGGGAACAGTGATGTTATTCCGAATTAAATGAATTTTATGACGCTTTGATACAACTTGCTTTTTTAGTTTTTAAGAGTCAAGAAAAAGCTAAAGGTGACTCTAGTCACCTTTGATTTTTAATGAGCCTGAAGTGACAAGTGCTTAGATTTATGGAGTCAAAAAGGAACAAAAGTGACTACTCTGGAAATCTAGACAGAGGGATTACCAAACCAATCGCAAAACTGCAATATACACCTCGGTGGTAAATTAAAGTTAAATTACCAAGGACTTTACATACGGCAATCAATCTTCCCGAATGTTGTGTTCAGTGCATTACGATCGATAGGGTGGCAGACACAGCTTCCTAAGGATAAAGGATATTAGCCTATTGTGGTCTCCCAATATATACTTGATGGTACGTGGGAGCACAAGTACGTACTGGCACTTATTGTATGAAAGAGGAGGAATCACCCAACCTACGATGAAAACAATAGTTACCAGGCTTACGACGCTGGAATACGTCTCTAGCCTAGACTTCTAGGTGTTGTGTGTTAGGTTCCAAAGCGTTTTTATGTTCATTGAGGTTTATTTTAAAGTTGATATTTCTTAAGAAGTTTTTCCTTTCAAGGTTCACCGCATGATGTAGATGTAAAATTCCTAAATATGCAATCTAAATGATAAACAGTCGTTTGTTTTCTTTTAGCAATGAAAATTCTAGCTACTAAGAAAGAAGAGTAAGATTCTTTCAACGGAGAGCAGAGAGCACACACTAAATGCACTTTTCCTAAATCAATTTATGCATGCATGTTGGCTGGATAAATCGTTCCTATGGACAAAACCGATCTCCCTAGTATCAACAGATATCTAGCAATAAGCAGGACAAGAAAATCTACTTTTCTCTAAACATATTGTGATTCATTAATAAAAACTAAGAGGTGTTTTAGACCCTACCTTAAGTCCAACGCTAGTTTGTGGCAACCACGCTTCGACCATCTAAAAGAGTTTCCTTTTGAGAATATGCAAACACAAACAAGCACACATCAAATAACACCTGCATAGCTAATATAACAAATCATGTTCATTATGAAGATCAAGGAGCTCATAAAATAAACCATTAAACACATCTTTTTGAGAAAAATAAACTTGATTGTATTAACTTTGAGAATAAAAGAACTTTACAACCTTGGTTCCTTAACATTGTACAAGCTCTTTCTAGGGTCCAAACAGGAATCTCCTCTACTTTGACAAGCCTCACTCACTTCCAAATGAGACTAAAGGTATGTGATCTCTCCTCTCAAAATCTCAATAAGGAAGACTAAGTGCCAGCAGCATTTACCCTCAAAAATATTTAGCTTTCAACCTCTTTCTACAACCAGCACAATGCTTCATTTTATAGTGCAAAGGAAGGAAGTTACAGGTCCACCTATGAAGGGATAAAGTCCTCCTTCAAAGGGATAAGCTCCTCACAGCAAGGGGTTAGCTCCTTTAGTTATGGGATGCATGAACCATGGAGGAGCGAACTTGCCACCTCAAGATTCCTTCTAGAAGCGTCCAGAAATGACTCAAAGTGAGTTTTTAAGAATGTACTTGCACCTTTTTTACTTTTACAGGGGTCCGCACCCATTACACAGAGACAGAGCAGTCAGGTGCATAGGGGACATGACCATTAGGTGCGGGACCGCAAGTAATGTTAAGAGAAAGTGCGGAACTAGAGTTTAAAGAGATTTTTAAGGGATTTCTCTTATTTTCAAGGCTTGACATGAAGAGCTGAGGCTTAAGATTTTCAAAGGAGGTATGTATGAGTGGTGATAGACTCACACAGAGTGCATAATGTCATGGTGACAATTTTTGTGCAACAGATTTCCCCTAAAGTGCGAAGACTGTAATAGATGAGGATAGTATTTGTCTAAGAAGAGTGAAGTACTTTATCATTTCAAGGATCTTCCTGTGGATAACCCAGTCGGAACCTGTAAAAACATTCAATACAAAACATATATATATATATATGTGTGTGTGTGTGTGTGTGTGTGTGTGTGAAGATATCATCACTGAGGTAGGCATTCCCATACTCAGATCAAAACTGACTAAGAACTAACTAAACTATTCTGATACAAGAATGATTTTGTAATACATCACAAGTATATACATATGTGGACATAGTATGGGTGCAGCCATCTATTTATGTATAGTCCACTGTATAATGAATAACAAAATTCCTCACAGCTTGGATGGTGGAAACTAGATCCAGGGTCTTGATTTCTGCTTCCCGAACTAGTACGATTATATCCATGTGAATAAATGTGTTGAAGTCAAACATGGTAGAAACCACTTGATTACTAGTCAATGATGTAAACTATTAACAAGTGTGAGAGAAACCACCAGTAATGTCAATGGCTCTCAAAGTACTCAGTACAATCCATGAAATGTGAATAAATGAGCTGATGTCGAACATGTCACAGAATCCTTTGATCGAAGGTCAATGATGCAACTTTTCATCGAAGGCAAGAAACCTGCCATTGAGGCATGCAGATTCCAAGGTACTGACGATTTCTAGATCATCTTTCTAGATAACGAGCTGAAGTCGATAGAAAGTGATCCGTTATAGGCAAGCCCACAACACGAAATCATAGATCAAGTTTGAAGAAATATATTTGGCAAGGACTAACTCAGGGATGGTCAAAGATGGATGACAAATATTTTGCAGATGAATGGTTTATTTGCACTGACCTCTTGAATACATAACAACACTGCAGATGGTTTGGTAACAATTGACCCAAAGCTAATACGAAAAAACTGGCTGAAGACTTTCAATATGGTTTGATTAACTGTTAGGCAAAGGATTTCCCAACCCAGGTGAATAAAAAGTGTCGTGTTCAAGAGTGATTGAAAGCTTTTCTAAAACAGAAAGTACAACAAATAGGTTCATTTCTCTCTCTTTTCCCCCACCATTTCTGGCAAGTACCTCTTTATTTTACACAAGCTTGAGGAGGATAACCTTTTCTTGGTTAAAAGATCATCCTTCGGATGAGTCCAACTTAGTTTAAATTCTACCCCTAAGAAGGAGTGGTCCATTCCTGTTTAAATTGAACAGTCCTTTACTGTTAAATTTTAACGAGTCTAGTATAGGAAAAACTCGGTGTTTTTCAATTTTAGGGAGTCAGAAGAAAAACTTAAGGAAACTCCATGGTTGTCCTTTTTCGTAAATTTGTGTCTCCCAAGCCCGAAAATTATAAAATAATACTTGAGAGAACCGCTTGACCATTACGATCAAGGAGTACTTTTCATAATTAATGGCCTTGATCCGAAAAAGTAAAAAAGCGATCAAAGACACGTCGTTTTATTACCAATATCGAACTTGAAACGACAAAAGTCTGGCAATCTTTTCATGTTTATATGGTCAGAAAAGAGCTGTAAGTGGACCGTCTTTTTAATTCCGTTTTAACGAGTTCAAAAAGAGAAAAACTCGACAATCTTTTCATATTTTACGAGTCAGAAAAGAGCGTAAAGAGGACTCCAATGTTTTTTCGTCGAAAATGATTAGTTATCACTGAAAATCCAGTATTCTGCACAAAAAATCAGAAGATTACTCACACCTGTTTAAAATAAATAAAAATGCATCAAAAATTTACCTTTTAAAGTGAAAAATAAACAAATTAAAAATTAATTTATTCAAAAAAGCTTATAAAAAGGGCTTTTGTAAATTCATTTTTACCGTTTGACTTCAAAGTAAGAAAAAAGAGCTTTTAGGTAAGAAACTTCCTGTGAAGATTTCAGAAAATTCGACCGTTGGAAATGAAAACCAAGAGCTCTAGGTAATCCACATCATCCCAATCTTGCATTTCAACCGTTTAAATTTTGTTTTAGGGTTTTAAAAATTGATTTTTAAAGGAAAATTTTAATTAAAAATCACTCGCGGGGGGTCTGCAAGTGCACCATGTGGCCCCTGTGAACCCCGACTTTTTCGTACAAAGGGAAAAGTTGGGGTGCCGCACCTACTCCTAAGGACAAGTGCAAAACTACGCATTATCCCTAACTAGCGGGTGCGGACCCTGTGGAATACACTTTGAAACTTCAAATTTTTCCATTTTCACCCCAAAAGTTTTGAATTAAAATGTTCTAATCCACCTTTTTTGCAATGTAGATATACAAGATGCTCATTTGGCGGGAACAGGAACACGAAGATGTGGACCAAGCCGCATTAATTCATCCACCTTCAATACAGGCATTAAGAGCATGCAGACTATTGAAATTCTGGGCCATACCCGGCATGAGGGCTCAGGTAGACTTTCTGCAATGGCTAGTGGACAGGTGGAGCACACAGGACCAGTGTTTCATTATTGGTGGCCACCGGCTCGAAATCGAGCCAGAGGAAATATACTTCTTGACTGGTTTGCCCAAGAGAGGCGAAAGATTATCTCTATTTGGGACTAGGCCAGATGGCCAATCTGTCACTAGTCTCCGACTAGAGTTTTGCAATGTCCAAACTGTGGACAAACAGATATATGTTAAGATTATCTCCCATCCTGAACTTAAAGTGATCACATTTACTGTCAGCAGACTCTGCGGGAGCGCAACATTACATTTAGCTACCGGATCCCAAATGCGAATGGTTGTAGACTATTACCAAGGCACCATCTTCAACTAGTGCAACACTGTGTTGGTGAATGTGAAGGGCCAACTGACTAGAGCAAAGAATGGACAACTAAACAACTTTGGATATGGTTTCTTAGTTGTGAGCTTTGGCCTAGAGAGGGTTCCTATGTTGATCCCACAACAGCTTTCCGTTGAGGACAGACTTCCTCGTGAGCCTAGGATTATGCGCTGGGTTGCAGTGATGGCCCGTCATCCCGAGGAGGGTTCAGAGGTCGTTCAATTTCCTCCAAAGTATTTTCGTTGGTTGGGAAACCAACTTTTCATGATTCAGGATTTTCCATATGCTGGGATGGATTATCTTGGTGATCCAGACATGGCTCTTCCACCAGGAGAGTAATGGGATGATTCAGGTAAAATCATTTTCAACATTTTCTAGATTTTAACTAATTTTTTTTTGTTTTTAAATCGCCCCAAAACTGATAGTAAAAAGTTTTTGAATGCAGATGTGGGTCCATGGCGACTAGCCACTCTCTAGCCCTATGAGAGAAGACACCCAGCTGCCGCAGCACCGGCCCCACAGGACCCATCTACAGAGACCTTGGCCGAATTGGAGAATCATCTAGAGCGCTTGACAGCAGACATTCTAGAGACCAACATAGATGATATTCCTCTTAGGTTATAGCACTATGTGATTGGGGTCCTAGGACCTTTTAGGAGGTTCCTTTGTAGAGTGGCCCGAGCAGTGGTTTCTTATCGTGGTCATCACCAGTGATAGGATGATCACCTTTGTAGACTCATACGACATTCTATAGCTTTTTGTACTATCATTTTTGCTGATCATAAGGTTTTTTTCAACATATGATCGAGGACGATGTATATTTGACAAACTCCTATTCTATGCTATATCACTATTACTGTCTATCTTGTAAAACATGTTATGGAATGTTTTTAAATTTATTGTTTTGACTTAATGCAAATGTCTATTTAACATTCAAGAAGCAACTACATCTGCTAATGTATTTAAATATCTTGGAATATGCTGATATTCAATGTAATCAAATTCACGTTCCAAGAGATGAACTCTCAAAAATAATCTCAATAACACTGGATTTCTAATGGCATAAACTCTGTTAAGCTGTAATACAACAAGTTCAGAATCTAACCTAACAACCAAACTCTGAATTCCAAATGAAATGGATTCAGATAATAACTCAATCACTGCACTGTACTCTGCAATGTTGTTCATTGTTTGACCGAGGCTTACCCCATGCATAGATACTAACTCGTCAGAGGGCGAATAGATAACCCAAGCTGCGGAAGAAATGTTCCGTGTACTACGACAAGCGCCATCAGCAAAACCGATGTATGTTTGAAGAGACGTCGACATCTGCAATATCAAGAGTAAAATCAAGATAAGCAGGAATAATGATGAAAACACTCTCTAAACTAGGCACACATTCCTAATCTAAAACACACCAACTAGAAAGAAACTATTCTAAAAAATCTCCACACTAATCTTTTAAGCATAATATCTTTTCAGATAAAGCCCATTCCTAGGTCTACCTAAAGAGACACCGTCAAAATCTTCCAATTCATAGGCCCCTTTTGCCAGCTTTCGCTTAACAATATACGGACCATGCCACATAGGTACAAATTTTCCAGCCCCTAGCTTATCATTTGCTTGATCGTATAGTAAGACTAGATCTCCTTCCGAAAAATTACGGGGTGTAACATTTCGATCGTACTGAGCTTTAATTCTTTTGGCATGAGTCTCGATTGCTAATGCAGCATCACGTCGATTCTCATCTAGCTGAGCTAAGTACAACAAACGTTTCTTCTCTTCGGAAGTGGCTGGTAGTAATTCTATTGATCCAGGTGGATATTGGTGGCCACCTGCCAAGTCCACCTAGACCCCCACCATTGTCCCTCTTGACATTTTCAGTTTCCTTAATTATAGCACAATTTACTATTTTTAGCAGTTTTCGGGTCCTAAACTTCCGGAGCCGTTTTGAGGCCCTAAACGATGTTTTTTGGGAAATCCTGCTCCTGCGATTTTTTAGATAAAAAATTGTTGTTTGCATTATAGTCCTCAGAAAGATCTTTTCAACGGGCTATCATGCGCGTAAAACGGAGATCATATACCAAAGTTACGACCCCGGGAAGTTGATGTACCAATTTACCCAAACGGGGCCCATAGTTTGGCGTTTTCATCTTCTAGGGTTAGGTTTTGGAATGTTAAGGGTTTTCCATTGTTTCTAAATAATAAATAGGCCTTGGAGCCTCATTGTAAAGACAGTTCGGAACAGTTTAGAGGCATGTAGCCGACACATCTCTTCTCAGAGATAAGCTACCATCGTCCTAGCTGGGTCACTTCTATTTGTAAGCATATTTCAGTATTCTCCATTAGTGAAATGAAGTATTATTTCCGCTGCATCTCTGTTTTTATGGTTATTGCATCTCTGTATTTATGGTTATCTCTGTAATCTATTGCGTTCCTACTTAAATCCGGATCAGTGGTATCAGAGCGGTCTGCTTTTTCTCTGTTTTTCTTTGCATGTCCCCGACGAGGTCGGGATATAAGGAGTTAGGGCTTGAGCTGGTCGAACCCTTGCAAGACCAGCCTCACAAATCTCGACGGCCTCCCATGGCGGATAAGAAGAAAGACGAGGGAGCAGGAGATCCCATCAAAATCTTGCTCGAAGAAGCCCTCGAGCGACAACGGAACGCGATGATGGACAACTTTGCCCAAATCCTTCAGCGGCTACCCAAAGGTGACGCATCAGCTTCCAGCAGCTACTCTGGAAACGCCACACCGTTTAAGGTACAAGTTAATTTTGAAATCCCCATCTTTGAGGGTCAAATAGACGCAGATGCCGTAGATAAATGGCTAAATCTGCTAGATGGGTATTTTTCTGTTCATGAATTTTCAAGTCGGGAAAAGATTGTTTTCGCTCTTCTCAAAGCAGCCCCCCACGTCAAGGACTGGTGGGAGACCTACTGCGAGCAGAAGGATGAAACTACAGGCTCGCTATTCTCAGCCGCACCCACCTGGAATTCATTCCGAGATGCCATCAAGGAGCAATACTACCCTGTTGGAAGCTATGAGGATGAATACATAAAGTGGACCACGCTGCGGCAGGGAAGGGATCAAGACGTGCCAGAGTTCACCAATCTTTTCCATACCCTTCGCACGAAGTTAGGTATCAAGGATTCGGAGCAGCATTTGATACTCAAATACCGCGGCTGCCTACACAAGTACATCCAGGAAGAAATGGAATTCCTAAACATCTCATCGCTCGGCATAGCATACCGATATGCCGTCAAGATCAAGCAGAAGTTTAAACAAAAGAAGCGAGACTTTGGATCTACAAATCCAAAGCAAGGGAAAGGTGCTCCTAAACCACAGAACAAGGGACAAAGCCAAGGCGGGGCAGCCCAAGACAACCCGCAAAAGCTACAAGCAAAGAACAGTGCCGCAAAGCCGAAAAAGGACACGGGAAAATGGTGTGAGTTCCATAAGAGCTCCACTCACAACCCAAGTGAGTGTCGGGCCAAGCAGTCACTGATGGCTGAACTAAAGGTTTCAGAATCAGATGCATGTTCCAACTCTGAGTCAGAAACCGACAAGGGGAATGACAAAGGGAAGCAGATCATTGATGCGGATCCCAACGCCACTGTTGCTACTGCCAAGATCCAGAAAAATGAACCCGAAGATCCAGAGGAGGAGGAGCGTCTCTTCCACTCCCAGATGTGGGTAAGGGGCTCCCCACTACAGTTCATTGTCGATAGCGGGAGCCAAAAGAACCTCATTTCGACAGAGGTCGTGAAGCGGTTGGGCTTACCGACCACAGCACATCCACAACCGTACACTATCGGGTGGCTGCACCAAGGACGGGATCTTCGCGTGAGCCAACAGTGTCGCCTTCCATACAACATCAAGCCCTTCACAGATGAGGTATTGTGTGACATTGCTCTGCTTGAAGTTTGTGATGTATTATTAGGACAACCATACTTGTGGAAGCGACATGCTGTGTATGAATCAAGGCCCCGTGCTGTTATTATTACTTTGGGAAATCAGTTGTACAGGATACCAGAGGTAGCACCGCCTACTGCCATCTCTTTGATTACTGCAAAACAATGCAGTAAGCTCATTTCCAAAACTGGAAAATTTGTTTTCCTGATGATACGCCCTCAAGGAAAGAAGAAGACGGTGGCCACAACCTCCAGACAGGGCCCCTCTGCACGACAACTACAGATGGACAAGGTCGTGGAGGAGTACGAGGACATCTTCACCTCCCCCGTAGGGGTTCCTCTGCACTGTCAGGTCAAGCACTCCATCGATCTGACCCCAGGTGCACCCTTACCCAATGGACCAATTTATCGGCGCTCCGTTCTGGAGAACGATGAAATCAAGAGGCAGATTCAGGAGCTTCTGCAAAAAGGCCACATCCGTCCGAGTTCATCGCCTTGCGGGAGCCCAATTGTGTTGGTACAGAAGAAGGATGGGACTTGGAGACTCTGTATTGACTATCGAGCACTGAACAAGATCACTGTCCGTAATAGGTACCCGATCCCGCGGATTGATGACCTCCTAGACCAACTAAAGGGGGCAAAATATTTCAGCAAGATTGATCTGAAGTCAGGATATCACCAGGTACCAATCGAACCCTCTGATGTGTGGAAGACTGCCTTCAAAGCCAAAGAGGGCCTTTTCGAATGGTTGGTTATGCCTTTCGGGTTGACAAATGCTCCTGCAACCTTCATGAGGCTAATGGATGACATCTTGCGGCCATACACCAACTCATTTGTAGTGGTATACTTGGATGACATTCTGATCTTCAGCCAGAGTTGGGAAGAGCACCTCCACCACATCCGACAGGTTCTCCAAACACTGCGGCAACACAAGCTATGTGCCAATTTGGAGAAATGCACTTTTGGCATGACCCAGGTTCAGTATCTGGGATACATTATTGATGAACAGGGGGTGCATGTGGATCCAGGCAAGATCAAAGTCATTCGGCATTGGCCACCTCCGACCACTTTGACAGAGCTCCGCAGCTTTCTAGGTCTTGCCAACTTCTACCGCAGGTTCGTGTTGGGTTTTTCTCATATCACTTGGCCTTTGAGTCAAGTCACCAAGGGCGGGGCGAAGGCAAAATTCTTTTGGTCTGAATCTCAACAGAAGGCATTCATAGAGTTGAAAGATCGCCTCTGCACAGCACCAGTGCTCGCTTTACCAGATTTACAACAACCATTTGAGGTCGAGACAGATGCCTCTGACTATGCTATTGGGGCAGTCCTTACTCAACACGGGCATCCTGTGGCATATCACAGTGAAACACTTTCAGACACGGTCCGGAAGTATCCCACTTATGATAAAGAGATGTATTCCATTGTACAGGCTTGTCGGCAATGGAAGCACTACATTTTGGGGAAGGAAACGGTCATCCACACAGACCACCGACCCCTACAGTTCATACAGACCCAAGGGAAATTGCAGAATGATCGCCATCAGAAGTGGTCCACATACCTGCAACAGTTCCATTTGAATATCAAGTATAAGAAGGGCAGCACTAATAATGTTGCAGATTGCCTCAGTCGACCACCGATCATGGCGTTAACCACCGTCCTCAACTCTTGTGGGCATGAGACTTCTGATTGGCCACTGCTCTACAAAAGCGACCCGGAATTCGGCCACACATACCAGAACCTCTTGGAGGGTCAGCATGTTCCAGATTTTCACCTCCAGGACGACCTGTTATGCCACTTGGGTCACCTTTGTGTTCCTTCAAGCGAGCGTGCCAAGATGATTTGGGAAGCACACTATAGTCGAGTTGCTGGTCATTTCGGGGTCGAGAAAACAGTGGCAGTGCTGCAAAAGTATTTCTATTGGCCGAATCTTCGACAGGATGTTGGGAAGTACATCAGATCATGTACTGCCTGTGCCATTGCCAAACCGACCATCAAGAAGCAAGGCCTCTATACCCCACTGCCTACCCCTAACCAACCTTGGGAATCCATCTCCATGGATTACATGTCTGGCCTTCCTTCCACTAAGCATGGAAATGACTGTGTTTTTGTAGTCGTCGACAGGTTCTCGAAGATGGCCATCATGGCGGCCTGCAAGAAGAACATCACAGCAGAAGCCACTGCTAAACTCTTCTTTGAACGAGTTTGGGTGCACTTTGGGATTCCACAGTCTATCATCTCAGATCGGGACAGTCGGTTCCTCAGTACATTTTGGTCCAGTCTCTGGTCAATGCTGGACACCAAACTCACTAAGTCCACCGCCTTCCATCCTCAAACTGATGGCCAGACAGAGGTTGTCAATAGGATGATTGTACACATTCTGCGCATGTACAACTCAAAGCATCCACGCACATGGGACGAGAGCCTCCCCTATGTTCAGCACAGCTACAACCGAGCTCTTCACAGCTCCACTGGCCATAGCCCTTTTCAGGTGGGCTTGGGATTCCAGCCATTATGCCCCATTGATGTGGCCATGCCATTTGCAGCTACTCACGCAGATTCTGCTCATGTCCAGTCTGAAACAAACAAGGCGACCAGCTTCATTGAGCACATCCAACATATTCGCCAGCAGGTCCATGACATTCTGGAGAAATCAAATGCCAAGTTCAAGCAGCGACATGATCAACATCGAGTGCCACACAAGTTCCAGGTGGGTGACAAAGTCTGGTTGCATTTACAAAAGGAACGCCTTACTGGAGCCTATCGGAAACTGAGACCACTCCGATATGGTCCCTACACCATTACTAAGGCTGTGGGAGACAATGCATTTGAACTCAGCATTCCCCCATTCCTTGGCCTGCACCCAGTGTTCAATGTGGACCGCCTTCGGCCATACTTTCCACCATTGCTAGATACATCCGACATTGCAGAACAGCTCACCCCCACAGAATTAAATCCAGATTGCATGGAACAAGCTGCAACTGATCGAATCATGGACACACAGATCAAGAATACTCGCCAACAGAATATTCAACTGTATCGAGTTGTCAAAGCAGGCCAACTCCTTCACAATGGCAAGTGGCTCACCAGGGACCAAGTTCAGCAAAAGTTTCCCCATCTCATGGAGGAACTCAACGCAATGGGGACCATTGCTTCCTAAGGGGGGAGGAATGATCCAGGTGGATATTGGTGGCCACCTGCCAAGTCCACCTAGACCCCCACCATTGTCCCTCTTGACATTTTCAGTTTCCTTAATTATAGCACAATTTACTATTTTTAGCAGTTTTCGGGTCCTAAACTTCCGGAGCCGTTTTGAGGCCCTAAACGATGTTTTTTGGGAAATCCCGCTCCTGCGATTTTTTAGATAAAAAATTGTTGTTTGCGTTATAGTCCTCAGAAAGATCTTTTCAACGGGCTATCATGCGCGTAAAACGGAGATCGTATGCCAAAGTTACGACCCCGGGAAGTTGATGTACCAATTTACCCAAACGGGGCCCATAGTTTGGCGTTTTCATCTTCTAGGGTTAGGTTTTGGAATGTTAAGGGTTTTCCATTGTTTCTCAATAATAAATAGGCCTTCGAGCCTCATTGTAAAGACAGTTCGGAACAGTTCAGAGGCATGTAGCCGACACATCTCTTCTCAGAGATAAGCTACCATCGCCCTAGCTGGGTCATTTCTATTTGTAAGCATATTTCAGTATTCTCCATTAGTGAAATGAAGTATTATTTCCGCTGCATCTCTGTTTTTATGGTTATTGCATCTCTGTATTTATGGTTATCTCTGTAATCTATTGCGTTCCTGCTTAAATCCGGATCAGTGGTATCAGAGCGGTCTGCTTTTTCTCTGTTTTTCTTTGCATGTCCCCGACGAGGTCGGGATATAAGGAGTTAGGGCTTGAGCTGGTCGAACCCTTGCAAGACCAGCCTCGCAAATCTCGACGGCCTCCCATGGCGGATAAGAAGAAAGACGAGGGAGCAGGAGATCCCATCAAAATCTTGCTCGAAGAAGCCCTCGAGCGACAACGGAACGCGATGATGGACAACTTTGCCCAAATCCTTCAGCGGCTACCCAAAGGTGACGC
This sequence comes from Pinus tabuliformis, assembly GCA_031772625.1. NCBI lineage: Eukaryota > Viridiplantae > Streptophyta > Pinopsida > Pinales > Pinaceae > Pinus > Pinus tabuliformis. Next base: position 511,505,179 of record CM062806.1, on the reverse strand, counting down.
ATCAGCTTCCAGCAGCTACTCTGGAAACGCCACACCGTTTAAGGTACAAGTTAATTTTGAAATCCCCATCTTCGAGGGTCAAATAGACGCAGATGCCGTAGATAAATGGTTAAATCTGCTAGATGGGTATTTTTCTGTTCATGAATTTTCAAGTCGGGAAAAGATTGTTTTCGCTCTTCTCAAAGCAGCCCCCCACGTCAAGGACTGGTGGGAGACCTACTGCGAGCAGAAGGATGAAACTACAGGCTCGCTATTCTCAGCCGCACCCACCTGGAATTCATTCCGAGATGCCATCAAGGAGCAATACTACCCTGTTGGAAGCTATGAGGATGAATACATAAAGTGGACCACGCTGCGGCAGGGAAGGGATCAAGATGTGCCAGAGTTCACCAATCTTTTCCATACCCTTCGCACGAAGTTGGGTATCAAGGATTCGGAGCAGCATTTGATACTCAAATACCGCGGCTGCCTGCACAAGTACATCCAGGAAGAAATGGAATTCCTAAACATCTCATCGCTCGGCATAGCATACCGATATGCCGTCAAGATCGAGCAGAAGTTTAAACAAAAGAAGCGAGACTTTGGATCTACAAATCCAAAGCAAGGGAAAGGTGCCCCTAAACCACAGAACAAGGGACAAAGCCAAGGCGGGGCAGCCCAAGACAACCCGCCAAAGCTACAAGCAAAGAACAGTGCCGCAAAGCCGAAAAAGGACACGGGAAAATGGTGTGAGTTCCATAAGAGCTCCACTCACAACACAAGTGAGTGTCGGGCCAAGCAGTCACTGGTGGCTGAACTAAAGGTTTCAGAATCAGATGCATGTTCCGACTCTGAGTCAGAAACCGACAAGGGGAATGACAAAGGGAAGCAGATCATTGATGCGGATCCCAACGCCACTGTTGCTACTGCCAAGATCCAGAAAAATGAACCCGAAGATCCAGAGGAGGAGGAGCGTCTCTTCCACTCCCAGATGTGGGTAAGGGGCTCCCCACTACAGTTCATTGTCGATAGCGGGAGCCAAAAGAACCTCATTTCGGCAGAGGTCGTGAAGCGGTTGGGCTTACCGACCACAGCACATCCACAACCGTACACTATCGGGTGGCTGCACCAAGGACGGGATCTTCGCGTGAGCCAACAGTGTCGCCTTCCATACAACATCAAGCCCTTCACAGATGAGGTATTGTGTGACATTGCTCCACTTGAAGTTTGTGATGTATTATTAGGACAACCATACTTGTGGAAGCGACATGCTGTGTATGAATCAAGGCCCCGTGCTGTTATTATTACTTTGGGAAATCAGTTGTACAGGATACCAGAGGTAGCACCGCCTACTGCCATCTCTTTGATTACTGCAAAACAATGCAGTAAGCTCATTTCCAAAACTGGAAAATTTGTTTTCCTGATGATACGCCCTCAAGGAAAGAAGAAGACGGTGGCCACAACCTCCAGACAGGGCCCCTCTGCACGACAACTACAGATGGACAAGGTCGTGGAGGAGTACGAGGACATCTTCACCTCCCCCGTAGGGGTTCCTCTGCACTGTCAGGTCAAGCACTCCATCGATCTGACCCCAGGTGCACCCTTACCCAATGGACCAATTTATCGGCGCTCCGTTCTGGAGAACGATGAAATCAAGAGGCAGATTCAGGAGCTTCTGCAAAAAGGCCACATCCGTCCGAGTTCATCGCCTTGCGGGAGCCCAATTGTGTTGGTACAGAAGAAGGATGGGACTTGGAGACTCTGTATTGACTATCGAGCGCTGAACAAGATCACTGTCCGTAATAGGTACCCGATCCCGCGGATTGATGACCTCCTAGACCAACTAAAGGGGGCAAAATATTTCAGCAAGATTGATCTGAAGTCAGGATATCACCAGGTACCAATCGAACCCTCTGATGTGTGGAAGACTGCCTTCAAAGCCAAAGAGGGCCTTTTCGAATGGTTGGTTATGCCTTTCGGGTTGACAAATGCTCCTGCAACCTTCATGAGGCTAATGGATGACATCTTGCGGCCATACACCAACTCATTTGTAGTGGTATACTTGGATGACATTCTGATCTTCAGCCAGAGTTGGGAAGAGCACCTCCACCACATCCGACAGGTTCTCCAAACACTGCGGCAACACAAGCTATGTGCCAATTTGGAGAAATGCACTTTTGGCATGACCCAGGTTCAGTATCTGGGATACATTATTGATGAACAGGGGGTGCATGTGGATCCAGCCAAGATCAAAGTCATTCGGGATTGGCCACCTCCGACCACTTTGACAGAGCTCCGCAGCTTTCTAGGTCTTGCCAACTTCTACCGCAGGTTCGTGTTGGGTTTTTCTCATATCACTTGGCCTTTGAGTCAAGTCACCAAGGGCGGGGCGAAGGCAAAATTCTTTTGGTCTGAATCTCAACAGAAGGCATTCATAGAGTTGAAAGATCGCCTCTGCACAGCACCAGTGCTCGCTTTACCAGATTTACAACAACCATTTGAGGTCGAGACAGATGCCTCTGACTATGCTATTGGGGCAGTCCTTACTCAACACGGGCATCCTGTGGCATATCACAGTGAAACACTTTCAGACACGGTCCGGAAGTATCCCACTTATGATAAAGAGATGTATTCCATTGTACAGGCTTGTCGGCAATGGAAGCACTACATTTTGGGGAAGGAAACGGTCATCCACACAGACCACCGACCCCTACAGTTCATACAGACCCAAGGGAAATTGCAGAATGATCGCCATCAGAAGTGGTCCACATACCTGCAACAGTTCCATTTGAATATCAAGTATAAGAAGGGCAGCACTAATAATGTTGCAGATTGCCTCAGTCGACCACCGATCATGGCGTTAACCACCGTCCTCAACTCTTGTGGGCACGAGACTTCTGATTGGCCACTGCTCTACAAAAGCGACCCGGAATTCGGCCACACATACCAGAACCTCTTGGAGGGTCAGCATGTTCCAGATTTTCACCTCCAGGACGACCTGTTATGCCACTTGGGTCACCTTTGTGTTCCTTCAAGCGAGCGTGCCAAGATGATTTGGGAAGCACACTATAGTCGAGTTGCTGGTCATTTCGGGGTCGAGAAAACAGTGGCAGTGCTGCAAAAGTATTTCTATTGGCCGAATCTTCGACAGGATGTTGGGAAGTACATCAGATCATGTACTGCCTGTGCCATTGCCAAACCGACCATCAAGAAGCAAGGCCTCTATACCCCACTGCCTACCCCTAGCCAACCTTGGGAATCCATCTCCATGGATTACATGTCTGGCCTTCCTTCCACTAAGCATGGAAATGACTGTGTTTTTGTAGTCGTCGACAGGTTCTCGAAGATGGCCATCATGGCGGCCTGCAAGAAGAACATCACAGCAGAAGCCACTGCTAAACTCTTCTTTGAACGAGTTTGGGTGCACTTTGGGATTCCACAGTCTATCATCTCAGATCGGGACAGTCGGTTCCTCAGTACATTTTGGTCCAGTCTCTGGTCAATGCTGGACACCAAACTCACTAAGTCCACCGCCTTCCATCCTCAAACTGATGGCCAGACAGAGGTTGTCAATAGGATGATTGTACACATTCTGCGCATGTACAACTCAAAGCATCCACGCACATGGGACGAGAGCCTCCCCTATGTTCAGCACAGCTACAACCGAGCTCTTCACAGCTCCACTGGCCATAGCCCTTTTCAGGTGGGCTTGGGATTCCAGCCATTATGCCCCATTGATGTGGCCATGCCATTTGCAGCTACTCACGCAGATTCTGCTCATGTCCAGTCTGAAACAAACAAGGCGACCAGCTTCATTGAGCACATCCAACATATTCGCCAGCAGGTCCATGACATTCTGGAGAAATCAAATGCCAAGTTCAAGCAGCGACATGATCAACATCGAGTGCCACACAAGTTCCAGGTGGGTGACAAAGTCTGGTTGCATTTACAAAAGGAACGCCTTACTGGAGCCTATCGGAAACTGAGACCACTCCGATATGGTCCCTACACCATTACTAAGGCTGTGGGAGACAATGCATTTGAACTCAGCATTCCCCCATTCCTTGGCCTGCACCCAGTGTTCAATGTGGACCGCCTTCGGCCATACTTTCCACCATTGCTAGATACATCCGACATTGCAGAACAGCTCACCCCCACAGAATTAAATCCAGATTGCATGGAACAAGCTGCAACTGATCGAATCATGGACACACAGATCAAGAATACTCGCCAACAGAATATTCAACTGTATCGAGTTGTCAAAGCAGGCCAACTCCTTCACAATGGCAAGTGGCTCACCAGGGACCAAGTTCAGCAAAAGTTTCCCCATCTCATGGAGGAACTCAACGCAATGGGGACCATTGCTTCCTAAGGGGGGAGGAATGATCCAGGTGGATATTGGTGGCCACCTGCCAAGTCCACCTAGACCCCCACCATTGTCCCTCTTGACATTTTCAGTTTCCTTAATTATAGCACAATTTACTATTTTTAGCAGTTTTCGGGTCCTGAACTTCCGGAGCCGTTTTGAGGCCCTAAACGATGTTTTTTGGGAAATCCCGCTCTGCGATTTTTTAGATAAAAAATTGTTGTTTGCGTTATAGTCCTCAGAAAGATCTTTTCAACGGGCTATCATGCGCGTAAAACGGAGATCGTATGCCAAAGTTACGACCCCGGGAAGTTGATGTACCAATTTACCCAAACGGGGCCCATAGTTTGGCGTTTTCATCTTCTAGGGTTAGGTTTTGGAATGTTAAGGGTTTTCCATTGTTTCTCAATAATAAATAGGCCTTCGAGCCTCATTGTAAAGACAGTTCGGAACAGTTCAGAGGCATGTAGCCGACACATCTCTTCTCAGAGATAAGCTACCATCGCCCTAGCTGGGTCATTTCTATTTGTAAGCATATTTCAGTATTCTCCATTAGTGAAATGAAGTATTATTTCCGCTGCATCTCTGTTTTTATGGTTATCGCATCTCTGTATTTATGGTTATCTCTGTAATCTATTGCGTTCCTGCTTAAATCCGGATCAGTGGTATCAGAGCGGTCTGCTTTTTCTCTGTTTTTCTTTGCATGTCCCCGACGAGGTCGGGATATAAGGAGTTAGGGCTTGAGCTGGTCGAACCCTTGCAAGACCAGCCTCGCAAATCTCGACGGCCTCCCATGGCGGATAAGAAGAAAGACGAGGGAGCAGGAGATCCCATCAAAATCTTGCTCGAAGAAGCCCTCGAGCGACAACGGAACGCGATGATGGACAACTTTGCCCAAATCCTTCAGCGGCTACCCAAAGGTGACGCATCAGCTTCCAGCAGCTACTCTGGAAACGCCACACCGTTTAAGGTACAAGTTAATTTTGAAATCCCCATCTTCGAGGGTCAAATAGACGCAGATGCCGTAGATAAATGGTTAAATCTGCTAGATGGGTATTTTTCTGTTCATGAATTTTCAAGTCGGGAAAAGATTGTTTTCGCTCTTCTCAAAGCAGCCCCCCACGTCAAGGACTGGTGGGAGACCTACTGCGAGCAGAAGGATGAAACTACAGGCTCGCTATTCTCAGCCGCACCCACCTGGAATTCATTCCGAGATGCCATCAAGGAGCAATACTACCCTGTTGGAAGCTATGAGGATGAATACATAAAGTGGACCACGCTGCGGCAGGGAAGGGATCAAGATGTGCCAGAGTTCACCAATCTTTTCCATACCCTTCGCACGAAGTTGGGTATCAAGGATTCGGAGCAGCATTTGATACTCAAATACCGCGGCTGCCTGCACAAGTACATCCAGGAAGAAATGGAATTCCTGAACATCTCATCGCTCGGCATAGCATACCGATATGCCGTCAAGATCGAGCAGAAGTTTAAACAAAAGAAGCGAGACTTTGGATCTACAAATCCAAAGCAAGGGAAAGGTGCTCCTAAACCACAGAACAAGGGACAAAGCCAAGGCGGGGCAGCCCAAGACAACCCGCAAAAGCTACAAGCAAAGAACAGTGCCGCAAAGCCGAAAAAGGACACGGGAAAATGGTGTGAGTTCCATAAGAGCTCCACTCACAACACAAGTGAGTGTCGGGCCAAGCAGTCACTGATGGCTGAACTAAAGGTTTCAGAATCAGATGCATGTTCCGACTCTGAGTCAGAAACCGACAAGGGGAATGACAAAGGGAAGCAGATCATTGATGCGGATCCCAACGCCACTGTTGCTACTGCCAAGATCCAGAAAAATGAACCCGAAGATCCAGAGGAGGAGGAGCGTCTCTTCCACTCCCAGATGTGGGTAAGGGGCTCCCCACTACAGTTCATTGTCGATAGCGGGAGCCAAAAGAACCTCATTTCGGCAGAGGTCGTGAAGCGGTTGGGCTTACCGACCACAGCACATCCACAACCGTACACTATCGGGTGGCTGCACCAAGGACGGGATCTTCGCGTGAGCCAACAGTGTCGCCTTCCATACAACATCAAGCCCTTCACAGATGAGGTATTGTGTGACATTGCTCCACTTGAAGTTTGTGATGTATTATTAGGACAACCATACTTGTGGAAGCGACATGCTGTGTATGAATCAAGGCCCCGTGCTGTTATTATTACTTTGGGAAATCAGTTGTACAGGATACCAGAGGTAGCACCGCCTACTGCCATCTCTTTGATTACTGCAAAACAATGCAGTAAGCTCATTTCCAAAACTGGAAAATTTGTTTTCCTGATGATACGCCCTCAAGGAAAGAAGAAGACGGTGGCCACAACCTCCAGACAGGGCCCCTCTGCACGACAACTACAGATGGACAAGGTCGTGGAGGAGTACGAGGACATCTTCACCTCCCCCGTAGGGGTTCCTCTGCACTGTCAGGTCAAGCACTCCATCGATCTGACCCCAGGTGCACCCTTACCCAATGGACCAATTTATCGGCGCTCCGTTCTGGAGAACGATGAAATCAAGAGGCAGATTCAGGAGCTTCTGCAAAAAGGCCACATCCGTCCGAGTTCATCGCCTTGCGGGAGCCCAATTGTGTTGGTACAGAAGAAGGATGGGACTTGGAGACTCTGTATTGACTATCGAGCGCTGAACAAGATCACTGTCCGTAATAGGTACCCGATCCCGCGGATTGATGACCTCCTAGACCAACTAAAGGGGGCAAAATATTTCAGCAAGATTGATCTGAAGTCAGGATATCACCAGGTACCAATCGAACCCTCTGATGTGTGGAAGACTGCCTTCAAAGCCAAAGAGGGCCTTTTCGAATGGTTGGTTATGCCTTTCGGGTTGACAAATGCTCCTGCAACCTTCATGAGGCTAATGGATGACATCTTGCGGCCATACACCAACTCATTTGTAGTGGTATACTTGGATGACATTCTGATCTTCAGCCAGAGTTGGGAAGAGCACCTCCACCACATCCGACAGGTTCTCCAAACACTGCGGCAACACAAGCTATGTGCCAATTTGGAGAAATGCACTTTTGGCATGACCCAGGTTCAGTATCTGGGATACATTATTGATGAACAGGGGGTGCATGTGGATCCAGCCAAGATCAAAGTCATTCGGGATTGGCCACCTCCGACCACTTTGACAGAGCTCCGCAGCTTTCTAGGTCTTGCCAACTTCTACCGCAGGTTCGTGTTGGGTTTTTCTCATATCACTTGGCCTTTGAGTCAAGTCACCAAGGGCGGGGCGAAGGCAAAATTCTTTTGGTCTGAATCTCAACAGAAGGCATTCATAGAGTTGAAAGATCGCCTCTGCACAGCACCAGTGCTCGCTTTACCAGATTTACAACAACCATTTGAGGTCGAGACAGATGCCTCTGACTATGCTATTGGGGCAGTCCTTACTCAACACGGGCATCCTGTGGCATATCACAGTGAAACACTTTCAGACACGGTCCGGAAGTATCCCACTTATGATAAAGAGATGTATTCCATTGTACAGGCTTGTCGGCAATGGAAGCACTACATTTTGGGGAAGGAAACGGTCATCCACACAGACCACCGACCCCTACAGTTCATACAGACCCAAGGGAAATTGCAGAATGATCGCCATCAGAAGTGGTCCACATACCTGCAACAGTTCCATTTGAATATCAAGTATAAGAAGGGCAGCACTAATAATGTTGCAGATTGCCTCAGTCGACCACCGATCATGGCGTTAACCACCGTCCTCAACTCTTGTGGGCACGAGACTTCTGATTGGCCACTGCTCTACAAAAGCGACCCGGAATTCGGCCACACATACCAGAACCTCTTGGAGGGTCAGCATGTTCCAGATTTTCACCTCCAGGACGACCTGTTATGCCACTTGGGTCACCTTTGTGTTCCTTCAAGCGAGCGTGCCAAGATGATTTGGGAAGCACACTATAGTCGAGTTGCTGGTCATTTCGGGGTCGAGAAAACAGTGGCAGTGCTGCAAAAGTATTTCTATTGGCCGAATCTTCGACAGGATGTTGGGAAGTACATCAGATCATGTACTGCCTGTGCCATTGCCAAACCGACCATCAAGAAGCAAGGCCTCTATACCCCACTGCCTACCCCTAGCCAACCTTGGGAATCCATCTCCATGGATTACATGTCTGGCCTTCCTTCCACTAAGCATGGAAATGACTGTGTTTTTGTAGTCGTCGACAGGTTCTCGAAGATGGCCATCATGGCGGCCTGCAAGAAGAACATCACAGCAGAAGCCACTGCTAAACTCTTCTTTGAACGAGTTTGGGTGCACTTTGGGATTCCACAGTCTATCATCTCAGATCGGGACAGTCGGTTCCTCAGTACATTTTGGTCCAGTCTCTGGTCAATGCTGGACACCAAACTCACTAAGTCCACCGCCTTCCATCCTCAAACTGATGGCCAGACAGAGGTTGTCAATAGGATGATTGTACACATTCTGCGCATGTACAACTCAAAGCATCCACGCACATGGGACGAGAGCCTCCCCTATGTTCAGCACAGCTACAACCGAGCTCTTCACAGCTCCACTGGCCATAGCCCTTTTCAGGTGGGCTTGGGATTCCAGCCATTATGCCCCATTGATGTGGCCATGCCATTTGCAGCTACTCACGCAGATTCTGCTCATGTCCAGTCTGAAACAAACAAGGCGACCAGCTTCATTGAGCACATCCAACATATTCGCCAGCAGGTCCATGACATTCTGGAGAAATCAAATGCCAAGTTCAAGCAGCGACATGATCAACATCGAGTGCCACACAAGTTCCAGGTGGGTGACAAAGTCTGGTTGCATTTACAAAAGGAACGCCTTACTGGAGCCTATCGGAAACTGAGACCACTCCGATATGGTCCCTACACCATTACTAAGGCTGTGGGAGACAATGCATTTGAACTCAGCATTCCCCCATTCCTTGGCCTGCACCCAGTGTTCAATGTGGACCGCCTTCGGCCATACTTTCCACCATTGCTAGATACATCCGACATTGCAGAACAGCTCACCCCCACAGAATTAAATCCAGATTGCATGGAACAAGCTGCAACTGATCGAATCATGGACACACAGATCAAGAATACTCGCCAACAGAATATTCAACTGTATCGAGTTGTCAAAGCAGGCCAACTCCTTCACAATGGCAAGTGGCTCACCAGGGACCAAGTTCAGCAAAAGTTTCCCCATCTCATGGAGGAACTCAACGCAATGGGGACCATTGCTTCCTAAGGGGGGAGGAATGATCCAGGTGGATATTGGTGGCCACCTGCCAAGTCCACCTAGACCCCCACCATTGTCCCTCTTGACATTTTCAGTTTCCTTAATTATAGCACAATTTACTATTTTTAGCAGTTTTCGGGTCCTGAACTTCCGGAGCCGTTTTGAGGCCCTAAACGATGTTTTTTGGGAAATCCCGCTCTGCGATTTTTTAGATAAAAAATTGTTGTTTGCGTTATAGTCCTCAGAAAGATCTTTTCAACGGGCTATCATGCGCGTAAAACGGAGATCGTATGCCAAAGTTACGACCCCGGGAAGTTGATGTACCAATTTACCCAAACGGGGCCCATAGTTTGGCGTTTTCATCTTCTAGGGTTAGGTTTTGGAATGTTAAGGGTTTTCCATTGTTTCTCAATAATAAATAGGCCTTCGAGCCTCATTGTAAAGACAGTTCGGAACAGTTCAGAGGCATGTAGCCGACACATCTCTTCTCAGAGATAAGCTACCATCGCCCTAGCTGGGTCATTTCTATTTGTAAGCATATTTCAGTATTCTCCATTAGTGAAATGAAGTATTATTTCCGCTGCATCTCTGTTTTTATGGTTATCGCATCTCTGTATTTATGGTTATCTCTGTAATCTATTGCGTTCCTGCTTAAATCCGGATCAGTGGTATCAGAGCGGTCTGCTTTTTCTCTGTTTTTCTTTGCATGTCCCCGACGAGGTCGGGATATAAGGAGTTAGGGCTTGAGCTGGTCGAACCCTTGCAAGACCAGCCTCGCAAATCTCGACGGCCTCCCATGGCGGATAAGAAGAAAGACGAGGGAGCAGGAGATCCCATCAAAATCTTGCTCGAAGAAGCCCTCGAGCGACAACGGAACGCGATGATGGACAACTTTGCCCAAATCCTTCAGCGGCTACCCAAAGGTGACGCATCAGCTTCCAGCAGCTACTCTGGAAACGCCACACCGTTTAAGGTACAAGTTAATTTTGAAATCCCCATCTTCGAGGGTCAAATAGACGCAGATGCCGTAGATAAATGGTTAAATCTGCTAGATGGGTATTTTTCTGTTCATGAATTTTCAAGTCGGGAAAAGATTGTTTTCGCTCTTCTCAAAGCAGCCCCCCACGTCAAGGACTGGTGGGAGACCTACTGCGAGCAGAAGGATGAAACTACAGGCTCGCTATTCTCAGCCGCACCCACCTGGAATTCATTCCGAGATGCCATCAAGGAGCAATACTACCCTGTTGGAAGCTATGAGGATGAATACATAAAGTGGACCACGCTGCGGCAGGGAAGGGATCAAGATGTGCCAGAGTTCACCAATCTTTTCCATACCCTTCGCACGAAGTTGGGTATCAAGGATTCGGAGCAGCATTTGATACTCAAATACCGCGGCTGCCTGCACAAGTACATCCAGGAAGAAATGGAATTCCTGAACATCTCATCGCTCGGCATAGCATACCGATATGCCGTCAAGATCGAGCAGAAGTTTAAACAAAAGAAGCGAGACTTTGGATCTACAAATCCAAAGCAAGGGAAAGGTGCTCCTAAACCACAGAACAAGGGACAAAGCCAAGGCGGGGCAGCCCAAGACAACCCGCAAAAGCTACAAGCAAAGAACAGTGCCGCAAAGCCGAAAAAGGACACGGGAAAATGGTGTGAGTTCCATAAGAGCTCCACTCACAACACAAGTGAGTGTCGGGCCAAGCAGTCACTGATGGCTGAACTAAAGGTTTCAGAATCAGATGCATGTTCCGACTCTGAGTCAGAAACCGACAAGGGGAATGACAAAGGGAAGCAGATCATTGATGCGGATCCCAACGCCACTGTTGCTACTGCCAAGATCCAGAAAAATGAACCCGAAGATCCAGAGGAGGAGGAGCGTCTCTTCCACTCCCAGATGTGGGTAAGGGGCTCCCCACTACAGTTCATTGTCGATAGCGGGAGCCAAAAGAACCTCATTTCGGCAGAGGTCGTGAAGCGGTTGGGCTTACCGACCACAGCACATCCACAACCGTACACTATCGGGTGGCTGCACCAAGGACGGGATCTTCGCGTGAGCCAACAGTGTCGCCTTCCATACAACATCAAGCCCTTCACAGATGAGGTATTGTGTGACATTGCTCCACTTGAAGTTTGTGATGTATTATTAGGACAACCATACTTGTGGAAGCGACATGCTGTGTATGAATCAAGGCCCCGTGCTGTTATTATTACTTTGGGAAATCAGTTGTACAGGATACCAGAGGTAGCACCGCCTACTGCCATCTCTTTGATTACTGCAAAACAATGCAGTAAGCTCATTTCCAAAACTGGAAAATTTGTTTTCCTGATGATACGCCCTCAAGGAAAGAAGAAGACGGTGGCCACAACCTCCAGACAGGGCCCCTCTGCACGACAACTACAGATGGACAAGGTCGTGGAGGAGTACGAGGACATCTTCACCTCCCCCGTAGGGGTTCCTCTGCACTGTCAGGTCAAGCACTCCATCGATCTGACCCCAGGTGCACCCTTACCCAATGGACCAATTTATCGGCGCTCCGTTCTGGAGAACGATGAAATCAAGAGGCAGATTCAGGAGCTTCTGCAAAAAGGCCACATCCGTCCGAGTTCATCGCCTTGCGGGAGCCCAATTGTGTTGGTACAGAAGAAGGATGGGACTTGGAGACTCTGTATTGACTATCGAGCGCTGAACAAGATCACTGTCCGTAATAGGTACCCGATCCCGCGGATTGATGACCTCCTAGACCAACTAAAGGGGGCAAAATATTTCAGCAAGATTGATCTGAAGTCAGGATATCACCAGGTACCAATCGAACCCTCTGATGTGTGGAAGACTGCCTTCAAAGCCAAAGAGGGCCTTTTCGAATGGTTGGTTATGCCTTTCGGGTTGACAAATGCTCCTGCAACCTTCATGAGGCTAATGGATGACATCTTGCGGCCATACACCAACTCATTTGTAGTGGTATACTTGGATGACATTCTGATCTTCAGCCAGAGTTGGGAAGAGCACCTCCACCACATCCGACAGGTTCTCCAAACACTGCGGCAACACAAGCTATGTGCCAATTTGGAGAAATGCACTTTTGGCATGACCCAGGTTCAGTATCTGGGATACATTATTGATGAACAGGGGGTGCATGTGGATCCAGCCAAGATCAAAGTCATTCGGGATTGGCCACCTCCGACCACTTTGACAGAGCTCCGCAGCTTTCTAGGTCTTGCCAACTTCTACCGCAGGTTCGTGTTGGGTTTTTCTCATATCACTTGGCCTTTGAGTCAAGTCACCAAGGGCGGGGCGAAGGCAAAATTCTTTTGGTCTGAATCTCAACAGAAGGCATTCATAGAGTTGAAAGATCGCCTCTGCACAGCACCAGTGCTCGCTTTACCAGATTTACAACAACCATTTGAGGTCGAGACAGATGCCTCTGACTATGCTATTGGGGCAGTCCTTACTCAACACGGGCATCCTGTGGCATATCACAGTGAAACACTTTCAGACACGGTCCGGAAGTATCCCACTTATGATAAAGAGATGTATTCCATTGTACAGGCTTGTCGGCAATGGAAGCACTACATTTTGGGGAAGGAAACGGTCATCCACACAGACCACCGACCCCTACAGTTCATACAGACCCAAGGGAAATTGCAGAATGATCGCCATCAGAAGTGGTCCACATACCTGCAACAGTTCCATTTGAATATCAAGTATAAGAAGGGCAGCACTAATAATGTTGCAGATTGCCTCAGTCGACCACCGATCATGGCGTTAACCACCGTCCTCAACTCTTGTGGGCACGAGACTTCTGATTGGCCACTGCTCTACAAAAGCGACCCGGAATTCGGCCACACATACCAGAACCTCTTGGAGGGTCAGCATGTTCCAGATTTTCACCTCCAGGACGACCTGTTATGCCACTTGGGTCACCTTTGTGTTCCTTCAAGCGAGCGTGCCAAGATGATTTGGGAAGCACACTATAGTCGAGTTGCTGGTCATTTCGGGGTCGAGAAAACAGTGGCAGTGCTGCAAAAGTATTTCTATTGGCCGAATCTTCGACAGGATGTTGGGAAGTACATCAGATCATGTACTGCCTGTGCCATTGCCAAACCGACCATCAAGAAGCAAGGCCTCTATACCCCACTGCCTACCCCTAGCCAACCTTGGGAATCCATCTCCATGGATTACATGTCTGGCCTTCCTTCCACTAAGCATGGAAATGACTGTGTTTTTGTAGTCGTCGACAGGTTCTCGAAGATGGCCATCATGGCGGCCTGCAAGAAGAACATCACAGCAGAAGCCACTGCTAAACTCTTCTTTGAACGAGTTTGGGTGCACTTTGGGATTCCACAGTCTATCATCTCAGATCGGGACAGTCGGTTCCTCAGTACATTTTGGTCCAGTCTCTGGTCAATGCTGGACACCAAACTCACTAAGTCCACCGCCTTCCATCCTCAAACTGATGGCCAGACAGAGGTTGTCAATAGGATGATTGTACACATTCTGCGCATGTACAACTCAAAGCATCCACGCACATGGGACGAGAGCCTCCCCTATGTTCAGCACAGCTACAACCGAGCTCTTCACAGCTCCACTGGCCATAGCCCTTTTCAGGTGGGCTTGGGATTCCAGCCATTATGCCCCATTGATGTGGCCATGCCATTTGCAGCTACTCACGCAGATTCTGCTCATGTCCAGTCTGAAACAAACAAGGCGACCAGCTTCATTGAGCACATCCAACATATTCGCCAGCAGGTCCATGACATTCTGGAGAAATCAAATGCCAAGTTCAAGCAGCGACATGATCAACATCGAGTGCCACACAAGTTCCAGGTGGGTGACAAAGTCTGGTTGCATTTACAAAAGGAACGCCTTACTGGAGCCTATCGGAAACTGAGACCACTCCGATATGGTCCCTACACCATTACTAAGGCTGTGGGAGACAATGCATTTGAACTCAGCATTCCCCCATTCCTTGGCCTGCACCCAGTGTTCAATGTGGACCGCCTTCGGCCATACTTTCCACCATTGCTAGATACATCCGACATTGCAGAACAGCTCACCCCCACAGAATTAAATCCAGATTGCATGGAACAAGCTGCAACTGATCGAATCATGGACACACAGATCAAGAATACTCGCCAACAGAATATTCAACTGTATCGAGTTGTCAAAGCAGGCCAACTCCTTCACAATGGCAAGTGGCTCACCAGGGACCAAGTTCAGCAAAAGTTTCCCCATCTCATGGAGGAACTCAACGCAATGGGGACCATTGCTTCCTAAGGGGGGAGGAATGATCCAGGTGGATATTGGTGGCCACCTGCCAAGTCCACCTAGACCCCCACCATTGTCCCTCTTGACATTTTCAGTTTCCTTAATTATAGCACAATTTACTATTTTTAGCAGTTTTCGGGTCCTGAACTTCCGGAGCCGTTTTGAGGCCCTAAACGATGTTTTTTGGGAAATCCCGCTCTGCGATTTTTTAGATAAAAAATTGTTGTTTGCGTTATAGTCCTCAGAAAGATCTTTTCAACGGGCTATCATGCGCGTAAAACGGAGATCGTATGCCAAAGTTACGACCCCGGGAAGTTGATGTACCAATTTACCCAAACGGGGCCCATAGTTTGGCGTTTTCATCTTCTAGGGTTAGGTTTTGGAATGTTAAGGGTTTTCCATTGTTTCTCAATAATAAATAGGCCTTCGAGCCTCATTGTAAAGACAGTTCGGAACAGTTCAGAGGCATGTAGCCGACACATCTCTTCTCAGAGATAAGCTACCATCGCCCTAGCTGGGTCATTTCTATTTGTAAGCATATTTCAGTATTCTCCATTAGTGAAATGAAGTATTATTTCCGCTGCATCTCTGTTTTTATGGTTATCGCATCTCTGTATTTATGGTTATCTCTGTAATCTATTGCGTTCCTGCTTAAATCCGGATCAGTGGTATCAGAGCGGTCTGCTTTTTCTCTGTTTTTCTTTGCATGTCCCCGACGAGGTCGGGATATAAGGAGTTAGGGCTTGAGCTGGTCGAACCCTTGCAAGACCAGCCTCGCAAATCTCGACGGCCTCCCATGGCGGATAAGAAGAAAGACGAGGGAGCAGGAGATCCCATCAAAATCTTGCTCGAAGAAGCCCTCGAGCGACAACGGAACGCGATGATGGACAACTTTGCCCAAATCCTTCAGCGGCTACCCAAAGGTGACGCATCAGCTTCCAGCAGCTACTCTGGAAACGCCACACCGTTTAAGGTACAAGTTAATTTTGAAATCCCCATCTTCGAGGGTCAAATAGACGCAGATGCCGTAGATAAATGGTTAAATCTGCTAGATGGGTATTTTTCTGTTCATGAATTTTCAAGTCGGGAAAAGATTGTTTTCGCTCTTCTCAAAGCAGCCCCCCACGTCAAGGACTGGTGGGAGACCTACTGCGAGCAGAAGGATGAAACTACAGGCTCGCTATTCTCAGCCGCACCCACCTGGAATTCATTCCGAGATGCCATCAAGGAGCAATACTACCCTGTTGGAAGCTATGAGGATGAATACATAAAGTGGACCACGCTGCGGCAGGGAAGGGATCAAGATGTGCCAGAGTTCACCAATCTTTTCCATACCCTTCGCACGAAGTTGGGTATCAAGGATTCGGAGCAGCATTTGATACTCAAATACCGCGGCTGCCTGCACAAGTACATCCAGGAAGAAATGGAATTCCTGAACATCTCATCGCTCGGCATAGCATACCGATATGCCGTCAAGATCGAGCAGAAGTTTAAACAAAAGAAGCGAGACTTTGGATCTACAAATCCAAAGCAAGGGAAAGGTGCTCCTAAACCACAGAACAAGGGACAAAGCCAAGGCGGGGCAGCCCAAGACAACCCGCAAAAGCTACAAGCAAAGAACAGTGCCGCAAAGCCGAAAAAGGACACGGGAAAATGGTGTGAGTTCCATAAGAGCTCCACTCACAACACAAGTGAGTGTCGGGCCAAGCAGTCACTGATGGCTGAACTAAAGGTTTCAGAATCAGATGCATGTTCCGACTCTGAGTCAGAAACCGACAAGGGGAATGACAAAGGGAAGCAGATCATTGATGCGGATCCCAACGCCACTGTTGCTACTGCCAAGATCCAGAAAAATGAACCCGAAGATCCAGAGGAGGAGGAGCGTCTCTTCCACTCCCAGATGTGGGTAAGGGGCTCCCCACTACAGTTCATTGTCGATAGCGGGAGCCAAAAGAACCTCATTTCGGCAGAGGTCGTGAAGCGGTTGGGCTTACCGACCACAGCACATCCACAACCGTACACTATCGGGTGGCTGCACCAAGGACGGGATCTTCGCGTGAGCCAACAGTGTCGCCTTCCATACAACATCAAGCCCTTCACAGATGAGGTATTGTGTGACATTGCTCCACTTGAAGTTTGTGATGTATTATTAGGACAACCATACTTGTGGAAGCGACATGCTGTGTATGAATCAAGGCCCCGTGCTGTTATTATTACTTTGGGAAATCAGTTGTACAGGATACCAGAGGTAGCACCGCCTACTGCCATCTCTTTGATTACTGCAAAACAATGCAGTAAGCTCATTTCCAAAACTGGAAAATTTGTTTTCCTGATGATACGCCCTCAAGGAAAGAAGAAGACGGTGGCCACAACCTCCAGACAGGGCCCCTCTGCACGACAACTACAGATGGACAAGGTCGTGGAGGAGTACGAGGACATCTTCACCTCCCCCGTAGGGGTTCCTCTGCACTGTCAGGTCAAGCACTCCATCGATCTGACCCCAGGTGCACCCTTACCCAATGGACCAATTTATCGGCGCTCCGTTCTGGAGAACGATGAAATCAAGAGGCAGATTCAGGAGCTTCTGCAAAAAGGCCACATCCGTCCGAGTTCATCGCCTTGCGGGAGCCCAATTGTGTTGGTACAGAAGAAGGATGGGACTTGGAGACTCTGTATTGACTATCGAGCGCTGAACAAGATCACTGTCCGTAATAGGTACCCGATCCCGCGGATTGATGACCTCCTAGACCAACTAAAGGGGGCAAAATATTTCAGCAAGATTGATCTGAAGTCAGGATATCACCAGGTACCAATCGAACCCTCTGATGTGTGGAAGACTGCCTTCAAAGCCAAAGAGGGCCTTTTCGAATGGTTGGTTATGCCTTTCGGGTTGACAAATGCTCCTGCAACCTTCATGAGGCTAATGGATGACATCTTGCGGCCATACACCAACTCATTTGTAGTGGTATACTTGGATGACATTCTGATCTTCAGCCAGAGTTGGGAAGAGCACCTCCACCACATCCGACAGGTTCTCCAAACACTGCGGCAACACAAGCTATGTGCCAATTTGGAGAAATGCACTTTTGGCATGACCCAGGTTCAGTATCTGGGATACATTATTGATGAACAGGGGGTGCATGTGGATCCAGCCAAGATCAAAGTCATTCGGGATTGGCCACCTCCGACCACTTTGACAGAGCTCCGCAGCTTTCTAGGTCTTGCCAACTTCTACCGCAGGTTCGTGTTGGGTTTTTCTCATATCACTTGGCCTTTGAGTCAAGTCACCAAGGGCGGGGCGAAGGCAAAATTCTTTTGGTCTGAATCTCAACAGAAGGCATTCATAGAGTTGAAAGATCGCCTCTGCACAGCACCAGTGCTCGCTTTACCAGATTTACAACAACCATTTGAGGTCGAGACAGATGCCTCTGACTATGCTATTGGGGCAGTCCTTACTCAACACGGGCATCCTGTGGCATATCACAGTGAAACACTTTCAGACACGGTCCGGAAGTATCCCACTTATGATAAAGAGATGTATTCCATTGTACAGGCTTGTCGGCAATGGAAGCACTACATTTTGGGGAAGGAAACGGTCATCCACACAGACCACCGACCCCTACAGTTCATACAGACCCAAGGGAAATTGCAGAATGATCGCCATCAGAAGTGGTCCACATACCTGCAACAGTTCCATTTGAATATCAAGTATAAGAAGGGCAGCACTAATAATGTTGCAGATTGCCTCAGTCGACCACCGATCATGGCGTTAACCACCGTCCTCAACTCTTGTGGGCACGAGACTTCTGATTGGCCACTGCTCTACAAAAGCGACCCGGAATTCGGCCACACATACCAGAACCTCTTGGAGGGTCAGCATGTTCCAGATTTTCACCTCCAGGACGACCTGTTATGCCACTTGGGTCACCTTTGTGTTCCTTCAAGCGAGCGTGCCAAGATGATTTGGGAAGCACACTATAGTCGAGTTGCTGGTCATTTCGGGGTCGAGAAAACAGTGGCAGTGCTGCAAAAGTATTTCTATTGGCCGAATCTTCGACAGGATGTTGGGAAGTACATCAGATCATGTACTGCCTGTGCCATTGCCAAACCGACCATCAAGAAGCAAGGCCTCTATACCCCACTGCCTACCCCTAGCCAACCTTGGGAATCCATCTCCATGGATTACATGTCTGGCCTTCCTTCCACTAAGCATGGAAATGACTGTGTTTTTGTAGTCGTCGACAGGTTCTCGAAGATGGCCATCATGGCGGCCTGCAAGAAGAACATCACAGCAGAAGCCACTGCTAAACTCTTCTTTGAACGAGTTTGGGTGCACTTTGGGATTCCACAGTCTATCATCTCAGATCGGGACAGTCGGTTCCTCAGTACATTTTGGTCCAGTCTCTGGTCAATGCTGGACACCAAACTCACTAAGTCCACCGCCTTCCATCCTCAAACTGATGGCCAGACAGAGGTTGTCAATAGGATGATTGTACACATTCTGCGCATGTACAACTCAAAGCATCCACGCACATGGGACGAGAGCCTCCCCTATGTTCAGCACAGCTACAACCGAGCTCTTCACAGCTCCACTGGCCATAGCCCTTTTCAGGTGGGCTTGGGATTCCAGCCATTATGCCCCATTGATGTGGCCATGCCATTTGCAGCTACTCACGCAGATTCTGCTCATGTCCAGTCTGAAACAAACAAGGCGACCAGCTTCATTGAGCACATCCAACATATTCGCCAGCAGGTCCATGACATTCTGGAGAAATCAAATGCCAAGTTCAAGCAGCGACATGATCAACATCGAGTGCCACACAAGTTCCAGGTGGGTGACAAAGTCTGGTTGCATTTACAAAAGGAACGCCTTACTGGAGCCTATCGGAAACTGAGACCACTCCGATATGGTCCCTACACCATTACTAAGGCTGTGGGAGACAATGCATTTGAACTCAGCATTCCCCCATTCCTTGGCCTGCACCCAGTGTTCAATGTGGACCGCCTTCGGCCATACTTTCCACCATTGCTAGATACATCCGACATTGCAGAACAGCTCACCCCCACAGAATTAAATCCAGATTGCATGGAACAAGCTGCAACTGATCGAATCATGGACACACAGATCAAGAATACTCGCCAACAGAATATTCAACTGTATCGAGTTGTCAAAGCAGGCCAACTCCTTCACAATGGCAAGTGGCTCACCAGGGACCAAGTTCAGCAAAAGTTTCCCCATCTCATGGAGGAACTCAACGCAATGGGGACCATTGCTTCCTAAGGGGGGAGGAATGATCCAGGTGGATATTGGTGGCCACCTGCCAAGTCCACCTAGACCCCCACCATTGTCCCTCTTGGCATTTTCAGTTTCCTTAATTATAGCACAATTTACTATTTTTAGCAGTTTTCGGGTCCTAAACTTCCGGAGCCGTTTTGAGGCCCTAAACGATGTTTTTTGGGAAATCCCGCTCCTGCGATTTTTTAAACAAAAAATTGTTGTTTGCGTTATAGTCCTCAGAAAGATCTTTTCAACGGGCTATCATGCGCGTAAAACGGAGATCGTATACCAAAGTTACGACCCCGGGAAGTTGATGTACCAATTTACCCAAACGGGGCCCATAGTTTGGCGTTTTCATCTTCTAGGGTTAGGTTTTGGAATGTTAAGGGTTTTCCATTGTTTCTCAATAATAAATAGGCCTTCGAGCCTCATTGTAAAGACAGTTCGGAACAGTTCAGAGGCATGTAGCCGACACATCTCTTCTCAGAGATAAGCTACCATCGCCCTAGCTGGGTCATTTCTATTTGTAAGCATATTTCAGTATTCTCCATTAGTGAAATGAAGTATTATTTCCGCTGCATCTCTGTTTTTATGGTTATTGCATCTCTGTATTTATGGTTATCTCTGTAATCTATTGCGTTCCTACTTAAATCCGGATCAGTGGTATCAGAGCGGTCTGCTTTTTCTCTGTTTTTCTTTGCATGTCCCCGACGAGGTCGGGATATAAGGAGTTAGGGCTTGAGCTGGTCGAACCCTTGCAAGACCAGCCTCACAAATCTCGACGGCCTCCCATGGCGGATAAGAAGAAAGACGAGGGAGCAGGAGATCCCATCAAAATCTTGCTCGAAGAAGCCCTCGAGCGACAACGGAACGCGATGATGGACAACTTTGCCCAAATCCTTCAGCGGCTACCCAAAGGTGACGCATCAGCTTCCAGCAGCTACTCTGGAAACGCCACACCGTTTAAGGTACAAGTTAATTTTGAAATCCCCATCTTTGAGGGTCAAATAGACGCAGATGCCGTAGATAAATGGCTAAATCTGCTAGATGGGTATTTTTCTGTTCATGAATTTTCAAGTCGGGAAAAGATTGTTTTCGCTCTTCTCAAAGCAGCCCCCCACGTCAAGGACTGGTGGGAGACCTACTGCGAGCAGAAGGATGAAACTACAGGCTCGCTATTCTCAGCCGCACCCACCTGGAATTCATTCCGAGATGCCATCAAGGAGCAATACTACCCTGTTGGAAGCTATGAGGATGAATACATAAAGTGGACCACGCTGCGGCAGGGAAGGGATCAAGACGTGCCAGAGTTCACCAATCTTTTCCATACCCTTCGCACGAAGTTAGGTATCAAGGATTCGGAGCAGCATTTGATACTCAAATACCGCGGCTGCCTGCACAAGTACATCCAGGAAGAAATGGAATTCCTAAACATCTCATCGCTCGGCATAGCATACCGATATGCCGTCAAGATCGAGCAGAAGTTTAAACAAAAGAAGCGAGACTTTGGATCTACAAATCCAAAGCAAGGGAAAGGTGCTCCTAAACCACAGAACAAGGGACAAAGCCAAGGCGGGGCAGCCCAAGACAACCCGCAAAAGCTACAAGCAAAGAACAGTGCCGCAAAGCCGAAAAAGGACACGGGAAAATGGTGTGAGTTCCATAAGAGCTCCACTCACAACACAAGTGAGTGTCGGGCCAAGCAGTCACTGATGGCTGAACTAAAGGTTTCAGAATCAGATGCATGTTCCAACTCTGAGTCAGAAACCGACAAGGGGAATGACAAAGGGAAGCAGATCATTGATGCGGATCCCAACGCCACTATTGCTACTGCCAAGATCCAGAAAAATGAACCCGAAGATCCAGAGGAGGAGGAGCGTCTCTTCCACTCCCAGATGTGGGTAAGGGGCTCCCCACTACAGTTCATTGTTGATAGCGGGAGCCAAAAGAACCTCATTTCGACAGAGGTCGTGAAGCGGTTGGGCTTACCGACCACAGCACATCCACAACCGTACACTATCGGGTGGCTGCACCAAGGACGGGATCTTCGCGTGAGCCAACAGTGTCGCCTTCCATACAACATCAAGCCCTTCACAGATGAGGTATTGTGTGACATTGCTCTGCTTGAAGTTTGTGATGTATTATTAGGACAACCATACTTGTGGAAGCGACATGCTGTGTATGAATCAAGGCCCCGTGCTGTTATTATTACTTTGGGAAATCAGTTGTACAGGATACCAGAGGTAGCACCGCCTACTGCCATCTCTTTGATTACTGCAAAACAATGCAGTAAGCTCATTTCCAAAACTGGAAAATTTGTTTTCCTGATGATACGCCCTCAAGGAAAGAAGAAGACGGTGGCCACAACCTCCAGACAGGGCCCCTCTGCACGACAACTACAGATGGACAAGGTCGTGGAGGAGTACGAGGACATCTTCACCTCCCCCGTAGGGGTTCCTCTGCACTGTCAGGTCAAGCACTCCATCGATCTGACCCCAGGTGCACCCTTACCCAATGGACCAATTTATCGGCGCTCCGTTCTGGAGAACGATGAAATCAAGAGGCAGATTCAGGAGCTTCTGCAAAAAGGCCACATCCGTCCGAGTTCATCGCCTTGCGGGAGCCCAATTTTGTTGGTACAGAAGAAGGATGGGACTTGGAGACTCTGTATTGACTATCGAGCGCTGAACAAGATCACTGTCCGTAATAGGTACCCGATCCCGCGGATTGATGACCTCCTAGACCAACTAAAGGGGGCAAAATATTTCAGCAAGATTGATCTGAAGTCAGGATATCACCAGGTACCAATCGAACCCTCTGATGTGTGGAAGACTGCCTTTAAAGCCAAAGAGGGCCTTTTCGAATGGTTGGTTATGCCTTTCGGGTTGACAAATGCTCCTGCAACCTTCATGAGGCTAATGGATGACATCTTGCGGCCATACACCAACTCATTTGTAGTGGTATACTTGGATGACATTCTGATCTTAAGCCAGAGTTGGGAAGAGCACCTCCACCACATCCGACAGGTTCTCCAAACACTGCGGCAACACAAGCTATGTGCCAATTTGGAGAAATGCACTTTTGGCATGACCCAGGTTCAGTATCTGGGATACATTATTGATGAACAGGGGGTGCATGTGGATCCAGGCAAGATCAAAGTCATTCGGCATTGGCCACCTCCGACCACTTTGACAGAGCTCCGCAGCTTTCTAGGTCTTGCCAACTTCTACCGCAGGTTCGTGTTGGGTTTTTCTCATATCACTTGGCCTTTGAGTCAAGTCACCAAGGGCGGGGCGAAGGCAAGATTCTTTTGGTCTGAATCTCAACAGAAGGCATTCATAGAGTTGAAAGATCGCCTCTGCACAGCACCAGTGCTCGCTTTACCAGATTTACAACAACCATTTGAGGTCGAGACAGATGCCTCTGACTATGCTATTGGGGCAGTCCTTACTCAACACGGGCATCCTGTGGCATATCAC
This sequence comes from Pinus tabuliformis, assembly GCA_031772625.1. NCBI lineage: Eukaryota > Viridiplantae > Streptophyta > Pinopsida > Pinales > Pinaceae > Pinus > Pinus tabuliformis. The sequence continues at coordinate 511,481,536 of CM062806.1, read as the reverse complement.
AGTGAAACACTTTCAGACACGGTCCGGAAGTATCCCACTTATGATAAAGAGATGTATTCCATTGTACAGGCTTGTCGGCAATGGAAGCACTACATTTTGGGGAAGGAAACGGTCATCCACACAGACCACCGACCCCTACAGTTCATACAGACCCAAGGGAAATTGCAGAATGATCGCCATCAGAAGTGGTCCACATACCTGCAACAGTTCCATTTGAATATCAAGTATAAGAAGGGCAGCACTAATAATGTTGCAGATTGCCTCAGTCGACCACCGATCATGGCGTTAACCACCGTCCTCAACTCTTGTGGGCATGAGACTTCTGATTGGCCACTGCTCTACAAAAGCGACCCGGAATTCAGCCACACATACCAGAACCTCTTGGAGGGTCAGCATGTTCCAGGTTTTCACCTCCAGGACGACCTGTTATGCCACTTGGGTCACCTTTGTGTTCCTTCAAGCGAGCGTGCCAAGATGATTTGGGAAGCACACTATAGTCGAGTTGCTGGTCATTTCGGGGTCGAGAAAACAGTGGCAGTGCTGCAAAAGTATTTCTATTGGCCGAATCTTCGACAGGATGTTGGGAAGTACATCAGATCATGTACTGCCTGTGCCATTGCCAAACCGACCATCAAGAAGCAAGGCCTCTATACCCCACTGCCTACCCCTAACCAACCTTGGGAATCCATCTCCATGGATTACATGTCTGGCCTTCCTTCCACTAAGCATGGAAATGACTGTGTTTTTGTAGTCGTCGACAGGTTCTCGAAGATGGCCATCATGGCGGCCTGCAAGAAGAACATCACAGCAGAAGCCACTGCTAAACTCTTCTTTGAACGAGTTTGGGTGCACTTTGGGATTCCACAGTCTATCATCTCAGATCGGGACAGTCGGTTCCTCAGTACATTTTGGTCCAGTCTCTGGTCAATGCTGGACACCAAACTCACTAAGTCCACCGCCTTCCATCCTCAAACTGATGGCCAGACAGAGGTTGTCAATAGGATGATTGTACACATTCTGTGCATGTACAACTCAAAGCATCCACGCACATGGGACGAGAGCCTCCCCTATGTTCAGCACAGCTACAACCGAGCTCTTCACAGCTCCACTGGCCATAGCCCTTTTCAGGTGGGCTTGGGATTCCAGCCATTATGCCCCATTGATGTGGCCATGCCATTTGCAGCTACTCACGCAGATTCTGCTCATGTCCAGTCTGAAACAAACAAGGCGACCAGCTTCATTGAGCACATCCAACATATTCGCTAGCAGGTCCATGACATTCTGGAGAAATCAAATGCCAAGTTCAAGCAGCGACATGATCAACATCGAGTGCCACACAAGTTCCAGGTGGGTGACAAAGTCTGGTTGCATTTACAAAAGGAACGCCTTACTGGAGCCTATCGGAAACTGAGACCACTCCGATATGGTCCCTACACCATTACTAAGGCTGTGGGAGACAATTCATTTGAACTCAGCATTCCCCCATTCCTTGGCCTGCACCCAGTGTTCAATGTGGACCGTCTTCGGCCATACTTTCCACCATTGCTAGATACATCCGACATTGCAGAACAGCTCACCCCCACAGAATTGAATCCAAATTGCATGGAACAAGCTGCAACTGATCGAATCATGGACACACAGATCAAGAATACTCGCCAACAGAACATTCAACTGTATCGAGTTGTCAAAGCAGGCCAACTCCTTCACAATGGCAAGTGGCTCACCAGGGACCAAGTTCAGCAAAAGTTTCCCCATCTCATGGAGGAACTCAACGCAATGGGGACCATTGCTTCCTAAGGGGGGAGGAATGATCCAGGTGGATATTGGTGGCCACCTGCCAAGTCCACCTAGACCCCCACCATTGTCCCTCTTGACATTTTCAGTTTCCTTAATTATAGCACAATTTACTATTTTTAGCAGTTTTCGGGTCCTAAACTTCCGGAGCCGTTTTGATCTTAAAGATCTTTTCAACGGGCTATCATGCGCGTAAAACGGAGATCGTATACCAAAGTTACGACCCCGGGAAGTTGATGTACCAATTTACCCAAACGGGGCCCATAGTTTGGCGTTTTCATCTTCTAGGGTTAGGTTTTGGAATGTTAAGGGTTTTCCATTGTTTCTCAATAATAAATAGGCCTTGGAGCCTCATTGTAAAGACAGTTCGGAACAGTTTAGAGGCATGTAGCCGACACATCTCTTCTCAGAGATAAGCTACCATCGCCCTAGCTGGGTCACTTCTATTTGTAAGCATATTTCAGTATTCTCCATTAGTGAAATGAAGTATTATTTCCGCTGCATCTTTGTTTTTATGGTTATTGCATCTCTGTATTTATGGTTATCTTTGTAATCTATTGCGTTCCTGCTTAAATCCGGATCATCTATGGCTATTTTCAATGACAGAATTTCACATTCAATGGGTAACACTGCTTCCAAACCGTAAACCAGTTGAAAGCGAGTGAAACCAGTTGATGTTTTTACTGAGGTTCGATATGCCCAAAGTGCTGAAAATAACACGTTATGCCAATTCGACCTATGAATCCCAATGATTCTTTGGATCATAGTGACTAGAACTTTATTGATTGCTTCAACCAGACCATTTTCCTATGGGTAATATGGAGTAGAACTATCGTGATGCAAGCCAAGCTAATCTATTAGTTCAGTCATCATGATGTTTCGAAAATGACTCCCATGATCAGTAATAATCGCTTGAGGAACACCGAATCTAGCAATTATATGATTGAAAATGAAAATTGCAGCAGTTTTGCCGTCTGCCAAAAATGTAGGCATCGCCTCGGCCCACTTGGTAAAATAATCTACCGCAAGGATGATGTATGCATGCCCCCCGGCCGAGTGAGGGTTACATGTAATAAAGTCGATACCCCACTTTGCAAAAGGACCGACGACAATTATAGGGTGGAGAGGAGCAGGTGGAGCACGCATCTTACGATAAAAAATTTGACAATTGTGGCATTTCTAGACTGCATAGATACAATCTTTAAATAAAGATGGCCAGAAATAACCAGCGTGCAATATCTTTTGGGCTGTGGCATACATAGACATATGACCGCCACATGCTCTAGAGTGATAGTCATTAAGAACCTTTTCAGCCTCTTCATGAGTTAGACAACGTCGGAAAACAGAATCCGCCCCAGGCGATAAAGTGTATCTCCAATAATATTGTATTGTTGGGATTGGAAACGTATTTTCCTTCGCTGAGATCGTGAGATTTCAGGCCGAAAAGATTGGGTTTGGAAATAGAAAATTATATCTCCATACCATGGATCAAGAGTACTGATAAGAAACAAGGATTCATCTGCAATGGGTTCTTCCGCCATAGTTTCAGTATCAGTACGCGGGAAATTACACATTAGTTCCGCAAAAACCAAAGATTTCTTTACCTTGGATTTTTCAAATTCCAAGTCAAATTCCTGCAGGATAACGATCCATTTGGAATACTTGTCCCCTAGCAATTGTTTAGTGAAAATATACGCCATAGGGTTACAGTCATAAATTACTGTGGTTTTACGTAATAAGATGTAATGACGAAATCATTGGACAGCTTGAGCTACTGCCAAGGCCAATTTCTCCACATGTGAATATTTAAGCTCAGTCAGATTCAGAGTTCAACTAAGATAGTAAATCACATGTTCACTGTTGAATTCATGTTCTTGAACTAAAACCATCCCAATGGTGGAATGAGAAGCGGAGAGGTACAAGAAGTAATCCTGGTTGTAGTTGGGAGGATGCAATAATGGTGCATGGGTCAACGCGTGTTTAAGTGCATCAAAATATTGGTCAGCTGTCTCATCCCAAAAGAATGGAGTGTTCTGTTTCAACAACCTGGTAAAACCTTTCGTTATCTCGGTGTAGTTAGGAATGAAACGACGTAAAAAGTTTGCTTTCTCTTGCAAACTTTGGAGTTGGTGAAGAGTCGAAGGAGGAGGTAATTTGACAATAGCTTCAACCTTCGAGGGATCGACACAAATGTCGGCTTTCGAAACAAAAAATCCTAGTAAACGACCCTTTTCTATATAGAAAACACATTTGTGTGGATTTAGCCTAATTCGATAATGCCTACATCTCATAAAGATTACTTGTAAATGAGTGAGATGATCGGCTCTACATAATGAATGGGTTGGTAAATCATCGAGATAAGGCTACACAATGTGCTTGATGTCATGAAATGCGTAAGACATGGCCCTTTGAAAAGTTGCTCTGGCGTTCTTCAATCCAAAAGGTAACTTGCAATAAGCAAATGTCCCCCATGGACAAATGAAAGTCGTTTTTGGTTGATCAGCAGGGAGAATGTTAATTTGATTGTAACCGGAAAAGCCATCCATAAAGGAGAAAATTTCACTGCCGGCACAATCATCGATAATTTGATTGATATAGGGGTTTGGATAATTGTCTTTAGGACAAGCTCGATTAATATCCATATAATCAATACACATTCTTATCGTTCCTTGCTTTTTGTTAACAGGAACAATATTTGATACCCAATCCATTAAAGGAATTGGATAAATGAAACCTGCTCGAAGTAATTTCTCAACTTCTGCTTTAATAGCAGCAGCTTTCCACGGGTGTATCTGATGCAAACGTTGTCGGACAGGTTTAGCATCCAGGTAAGTTTTAATTTCATGAACAACAATTGATGGATTGATTCCTGACATTTCTTCATATGACCAGGCAAACACATCACGGAATTCTTGAAATAGGGCTTTATAAGTTTGGATTTCATCATCCGTACAGGAAGCACCTATATGAATGTTTTCAACAATTTTGGGTTTAACTGAAATGTCAATAGGAACCATTCGAGAAATATTTCCCAAATTTAGCTCAGAATCAGGATGTTGCAATGGATTATGTGGTTCTTTGACATAATCACCAGTAAAAATAGATGAAAAATCATTTTCAAAATGATCAAGCTCAAGTAAAAACGAAGATCGATGATGAAGATCTTCCCATGGTAAATCATCAACAGATAAGAGTTCGCGAATCTGCTCATCAGTGTGAACAGGATCGGAAAATGTTGTTGAATCTGAGGTTGATATTGAAAGTGATTCTCCATGGACCACATTCATTAGATCAAAATTGGTTGAACTAGAGTCGGAAAACGACTGTAAAACCTGATAAGCAACCTCAAAGGGACTCATAGGCATGGCATTACCAAAAGAGTCCACCTTGGAATCAGAAGGAACAATCCAAGGATCATCAAAAGCAATGGTGTTTGACAAAATCATATGAATAGTTGCCAAAGAAGGCGATACATTGGGAGGATGAAATGAAAAAGTTTCTAGTAAACTAGAATCTTTAACTAAACCTACCCCAACATCCTTATAAGGGATAGTTGTTTTACCGACATGTTGAATACTCTCAGAAGAGGCTGGGTCGGATGAAAAGTAAGTTAACTGGTCTATTGCAACGATCTTTCCATTATGAGGAAATTTGATAAGTTGAAAGACTGATGAAACAACAACATTCATAGCGTAAGACCAACTACAACCCAAGAGAAGGTTGTAATCTAGAGGGGCATCAACCACTTCCACATCTAGATTAATAATTTTTCCTTCAACCCCTATAGGTAAGTCCTGCAAAATGCCATAAGGATGAAACCCTCGACCATCAAAAGCCTTTAGAATCATCGGGGATTGATTAAGTGTAGGAGAACCAAGCGCTTTCCAACACTGTATCGACATAATACATGTAGAAGCTCCCTCATCAACCACAGTGCTAAAGCAAGGTCTGTTTTTTACTAACACTGGGATCTGAAAAGCCATTTGATGAGGTAGATGAGGTGTACTATTTTCTAAATCAAAGATTATAAGGTTCGAATCCTGAATATCAACAACTTCTATAGCCGACAATAGAAATTTACGCTGTGCTGGACATGATTGCAGCACCTCCAAAGTCGACATTGTTGAAGGAAAAATAGCTAAATCTTCAACAATGTTATAATTTTGAGTAGCTCTCACATATGGATTGAAAGCTGACTTTCGAAGTATACCTTTAACAAGCGGTTTGATTAATAAGTCTGGATTAGGTTTCTCGATCTGTAGCGGATCGGAACCAGAAGGAGCTGAAGTTGATGGGTTTGAATTAGAAGATTCTGCTTCCTTACCACCAACAGGACTTTTACTTCCATAATCTTGCGATCGTGTTGAAATCCTAACATGGGACATCATCATTATGGGTTCTTCGGAGGAATTTGAGGAAGAACCTATCATCTTACTATCTTGACTAGGAAAAGGATCCTTCAAGACAGCAAGTGTTTGAGGACCTTTGACGATTTTCATAGCCTCAGCTCGATGTGGACAATCTCTTGTAAAATTCCCCTCATCACAGATGAGACAAGGATAGCGAGGTTTACGTTTCTCGTCAGTAGATTCAGCTTTATCTGATTTCTCTTTTGAGTTTTGTTTATTTTTCTTCTTCCCTTTCTTTTTACCATCGGATTTTGATTTGGCCGTAGATGATCCTACAACATGGACATTGGAATTTCAGCAGAAGAATCTCCCGTCAGGGAATCTGGTAAAGTTATAATAGGAGAAGAATTCTTTGAATATTTCTTCTTACTTTTGGTATTAACTGAACCAATCATACCATCAGTGGCATGAGACCTTGAAGGAGATGCAGTTATTTGATTTTGTTTCGGAAGGTCGGGGATTTTCTCATGTAAAGTACCTGACTGTGTATAAACGAGGTCAAGGTACTGAGCCTGAGAAATTACTTGCTCTTTAGTAACAACTCCTACCTTAGCTGCATCCTCAGTGATTTTAGGTAATAATGATTTAACAAACCATTCTGCCAAAATTTGATCCGGAATAAAAACTTTCACTAAATGTCGTCGACGTCGCCATTCATGAATATGATCTAAAATGTATGTGGACGTTGATTGTTTTAATGAAGTTAATAATTTCTTGCCATTGTCATAATGGACAGGCAACTGAAAATGAGTTAGGAAGGAAGTGGCTAACTGACTAAAATTGTAAAAATATCCTCGTGGCAACTCAATGTACCACTTGGCAGCAAGACCAATCAGAGTGCATTGAAAAAGACGTAAGCAAATTGAATCATCTATAATGGAATTAGATGCACACAAAAGGTGATAAGTCACCACATGATTAGACGGATCTTCTCCTGACTTCCCCTCAAACTTTGGTATATCATTGGGCAACTTATTCGACATTGGCGGCCAAAATGGAAGATAATTAATTGGATCATTTGTAAGGCACGACAAGTCAGGTAAATCCAAAGTTGCTATAAATGGTAACTGACGGTTCGGATCTTGAAAACTTTGGGTCGTAAGACCAGCCCCAGGAGGAGAATATCTGGGATAACTTGGAATTGGATTTGCATTTGGGATATTATATCCTCCTAGAAAACCAGGATTAACCGGACCAAACTGGGGTTGTTGAGGTTGCTGATAAGTATACCCAGGGTACGGTTGATACTGATAAACTAGGCTTTGCACAGCAATACCATATTGGTATTGTCCCTGGTACAGTTGGTAAGTAAATTTTGGTTGACTTGTGACAACCATACTTGGCCCAGGTTGTCCTACAGGCATCTGAACTGAAGTCTGGATTGTAGGTCCAGACTGTGGTAAAGAGGCTTGAGGAATTGATGCAGGTGTTAGCTACCTATACCAATAGGTTTCATATTTCATGATTGGCAAATGGAAGTGCCGAATATGCTCTGCTTTGATGATGCAAAGATCCCATATTTTCAAGAGAAAACAAGGTGTGTACATAGCTTGATGTTGACTCAATTCGATGGATGGTCCAACAGCCTAATCTGGATCATGCCATGTTTTAATTTTTTGTTGTAGAATAGAGAAAGAAGTTTGTCCAAACTGTTTAATCTTGGCAGACCAGTAGCTTAGGTAGAGAAGTAAGGTTCCCAACTGCTTAATCTGGGACCTTGGAAGCAATAAGGGTAGTTCTAGATAGAAAATCAAAAGAAAAAGCCAAGAGAAAAGAAAAAGAAAATAAGGGTCTGCAAGTCCAAGTGCACCCTCCAAGAAGAAACAAAAAATGCTAGGCAAGTAGATGGGTAGGCAGATGGGGTTGCAGAAATGTCATTTCTTTCAAATGAATCTTGCTGGTCTAACACAAAGCAAACATCAGTGCATAGAGAAGCTCCTCTTCTCCATCATGTTGCAGCAAAGCAAAGGAGCATGACTAACTCCCTTTCCTCCCCTTTCACGTTTATTACTAACATCCCTTCATCAGTTATGTTCATGAAAGAATTTAAGGTTTTATGTTGGTTCTTATTCCTTTAAAAGCCACATTTCTTGTCTAAAATTCTTTTCATTTTGATCTACTCCCTTAGCTAAGTTATTTTTATATCAACTTAGTGATGTCACTCCTCATTCACCTCGTCCATTCATATTAACCCCTAACTTCTTATTATCTAAATCCCGTATGTTACCCTTTCCCTATTATTATAAACACTATGGTGTATAAACCCCAAGCATTCTATAAATATCCCTTCCCCTTGGCATTATAGCCATATGTTCACAGTCAGGGATTAAATTGACATCTGGTCAGTTTAAGAACCCAAACCCTACCCCTCTCCCCCCTTCAGAAGTTATCTAAACCATTAACCCCTTCATTTGCCAAAGAACCTTGTAAAAAGTCCCATTTTTACCCCTAACCCGTTTTATTTGCAAAAACACATAAAAAACCCACTTTTTCATTTTACCCAAAGTTTGGGCGCTATGCGTGTTTTAAATAAAAATACATTGAAAACCATACAAATTTGCCAAACCCCAAAGGTTCCCGCCAGGCGCATCTTCCAAAAAATATATTATTTTAATCCCCGCCCACGTCCGTATCAACCTGGCACCTTAACGATCCGTCGAAGGTCGGATCTGGCCCTTTTCATCCGACAGCTCTCATGCATTTCGGACCGGGCCCGAAATCCGTAAGATACCTTCCGAAATCTGTCAGAGGGTGACGTCAGGCCTCTGCCACGCATCACCCCCAAATCGTATCGGAGCGCCCTCTAACAATCCCGCTTCCGTATATAAGGCGGTGTGATATTATACCGCTTACCGTTTCCGGTTTCTGTGAACCCGCCTCGCCAACGTCATTACCACGACATTGTTGCATCACCGCCCCCGTCCGCCACTGCTCTGACCTGCCCGCCACCTCACCATCCCCGTGGACCACTCTTAAGCCGCCACGTCACTCGATGACGTCATGCCGACATCATCCGACCTTGACCCCCACCTGATGACGTCATGCTGACGTCATCCAAAAAAAGCGCCAAATAACCCAAAAATCCATATTTTGGCCAAAAAACCGTGTTTTTCTCACTTTTTGCAAAAGCGACTGTTGCTCCCTCTGCATGCATTTTACGTCCAAACTGTCACCAACCTGCAGAAATCGACCCGAGGACCCTTGGCGAGCCAAATCCACCTGCATTTGTGACTATTGCAGACAGTTTACCAGGTATTTATCCCAGTCAAATCCTCCTGCGCCTGGTTTTGTCTATAAATCTCCAACAATAGCTTAAAGAGGTAAAAAACACAGTTTACCGGCAAATACCCTGTGTCTAGCCTCCGTTTTCAATTGTAAAGTCGAAATTCACCTGCAGAGCCTTGTTTAACCAAATCCTCACAAAACATACAATTGGTTCGCGCATTCGTGAACTGAGAACCCAAGATGCATCAATTTACCGTGAAGAGAGTTCTTCTTGGGACGAGCATTTTCTCTAGTAGTCCTCTGTGCAGTATTTCAATTGCTGTTGTTACAATTCACCCTCTCTTCCTTGCAATTCACCTCTACATTGCAAAAATACTCCTCTGTGTTGCTCTATTCATTAACACCAGTTCACATACAAACAGAGCCCTAAAGTAACCATGGATGCACCAGTAGCTCCTGTGGCCCTGAATATTGCTCCATTAAATGCCCCTCAGAGAGAATTGGAATGGCAACCACTAACAGACCTGGATTATCAGATATCAGAAGAAATGCTAATGCACAGCAAGTACCACATTCACCTGTTGAATGAATTAAATATTAAACATGAGAGTGGAACAGATTTATTGGGTATTTGGGATTCTTTCCTCCCTATCTTCAAGCTCCCTCAGGTCAACCGGTTTCCTGACCTAATCCACCTATGCGCTGACTGCTATGACGCCACTCAGAGGGCTGTGATTGACCCTGCATGCTCAGTTGTTTTCTATGTCACCCCTGAAGCCATCAGAGAGATGCTGCACTTAAAAACTGAGAAGAAATTAGTTCCTTTATCACTGATTGATCTGATAAAGCAAGGAGCTAAATTGACAGATGCTCAGATCACCAAACTAAATCAATTGTACATTGGCTCTGACACCGTGAAGTACCCTCCCATTTCTCATGTTTACCTCAACCAATTGGGCAGGGACCTTGCAGACATGATCAGTCCCATTCTGGGCTATAATTCAATTGAGTTTGTTGATGAAACTGTGCTGGTGATGATGCTCATGTTTGCCCCTGGCAAGTCCCCAATCTGCTATGACTATGCCACCTTCATATCTGACAAAATACATGAGAAACTAATGAACTTGTCAAGAGAAAGGGTGTTCAGATACACCTCCTACATCTACCATTTAATTTTGTATTATCAACATGAGAAATTTGACTTTGCTGTGAAGGGAGTGGATGCACAAGGAAATCCAAGGTCAGTGGTTTATTGGTCCTCTGCCTTCCACTACAGATCTTGTTCCCCATACACTTATTGTGAGTTTATAGACCTCTTCATCCATCCAGCCATGTCCCTGCTTATGAGCTCTCCTCCTCCAAGGCTAACTGATGAGATGCAGAGAGTCCTTCAATTGTCTAAGGTATACAGCATTGGGGATTGGTACTATTACCAAAACCACACCGTCATCAGAATATATGGATGTGAGTTGCCCCCATACAGGTTACCCAAATATGTGCCCATGAGATTGTTTGCCCTTGAATACTTCAGGCAGTTTGGGAATGCTGATGTGCTACATTTTTCAGGCAAAGGCAAGAAAGCACAGCTCAAAGTAAGAAACCAATTAGGCCACTTCATTTACAACAAAAGGGAGGAAGGTTGGCAAGAAGCAGACAGAATGCTAGAATCCCTTGGCCTACAGACCAGTTTCCTTTGGAAACCATATGACCCCAATCATTTCATAAGCCTAAGAAGGGTCAAATATAGGCTGGCCAATTATGGCCACTTAAGCTTGCCTCACATAGAAAAATATGCAAATCAAATAAAGTGGAGGAGAGGAACATTAGAGGAGGCTGCCACACAAGAAGAATTAAATCAAAGAGCAGTTAAAAATCTTCAAAAGATGGCTGACTTAGAGCTTTGTGCACAGGTATTTGCTCTTCCAGGCACTCAAGTGGGAGCAGCTGCCTCATCCTCCACAGCACATCAGCAAGCAGCCAAAGCTACTGATCAAACCTCTAGCAAAGGCAAAGAGAAAGAGATGGAGCCAGAGCAGCCACCTCATGAAGAGGCACAGCAGCAGGAAATGCAGCAACAGCAACAGGTACAACAGCAACAAGAGGGGCAGCAAGAAAAAGAGAAATCAGGGCAGCAAGAAAATACATCACAGGCCCCAATTTCCACTGAGCAGCAGCCACAACAAATTGTGCCTCCTAGGCAGGAGACAACAGTGGAGGCCTCAGTCCTCCAAACCCCACAGAAAGAAGACATAAGTAGAAAGAGGGACAGAGAGACTCCCCTCACAACATCAACAACTCAAGGGGAGAAAAGACACAGGATGAATCCCCTCTCTGAGGAGGAAATGCCTATAGGGCAATCTTTGGGCATGGGCCCACCAAGTATGGAAGCCTCAGCAAGTTCCTTCCAGCAGGAACAAGAGAGGATGATCGGAGGAGAAGTCAGCTCCTCCAGCCAGCAAAGAGAAGTTGAAGCAGGCATCAAACAACAATTCATTGATATCAAAAGGAGGAATGAGCCAGTCAAGATACATCTCTATAATCATTTGTTGAAAATGGCTCCTACTAACCAACAAAGGTTGATGTCTACATACGATGTACATGAAGGCAAAATGATCATGAGCCACTTCATGCCAACCGCGTTGTAGCCACAGTCCCCTGCAGACTACTTGAGGACCAATCTTGAGGTCCTTGCCAAGGACATCCACCCGATGGATCAGATTGAACTACATAAGCAAACGGGTGAGATGGTGTATGCCTCCTTGGCAGATAAGACTTTGGTGAACTACAGGCTAGAAAATAGCCTAAACAACACAACTGCCCAACTTGAGTTGGAGAGAGCATCCTGTCAAGCAAAGGACAACAGAATCAAAGCCTTAGAAGAGATAATCATAGAAATTGGGCATGATCCCAAGGACACCAAGGCCATACAAGCATTATTGAAATTAAGAGATGCAGATATGGCAGCGTTGAGGAAAATGATCAAAATCCAAGAAACTCTTCATCCTCAAACAGAAGAGGTTTCCCAGCTGAGACATGACCAAGATGTAGCAGCTATGTTGGTCTCATTATACAAACAGCTGATCCTAACAAAGGAGAAATTGAGAGAATTATAGGCTGCACAGGCTGCACTGTAGGCAGCATTGCAACAAAAGGAAGGAGGTCAAACATCTCAGCCTCCTCCAGAGATAATTAACCTGGAGGAACCTCCTCAGACTACTGCTCCTCCTATTGAACAGACAGCACCATCTACATCAGCACCAACACCAACAACAGAGCAGGCTCCAAGCCTGGATATGCAGAAGCTAAGGAGTGAAATCCAAGCCCTGGAAGCCCACATGTCAGAACTTAATGAGGCCAAGGAGAATTTAGTCAAGTTGAATGAAAAATATGATAAATCAAAACAAAATGTAGCTGAGAAAGGAAGAGAGATAAAGGCGCTGAAAGAGAAGATAAAGGAGCTAGAGAAGGAGCTCACCCTTGACAAAGTGACAGCTGAGCTCAAAACAGTTTTGTGGGCCAACATTGGCCAATCCATCACTGATCAATGGCAATACATTGAGACCATTCATGAGCAAATAGAGCTCATAGGGAAAGCACATAGAGAAATCCAGAGAGCAAGGACAGCTCTAGGTAATATGCCTGAGGTTGCAAATAGAATGATTAATGTGCTCAATAACAGAACAAGTGCTCAGCTGGCGACAATGGGAATTACAAGCAGAACTGAGACAATCCAGCTGATAAAGAGGGTCCTTACACTGAGAAGCCTGGTACAAATGCTGGAAAGAAGAAGCCAGGACATGCAGACAGAGGTAAATAAGTTCATGGACAAGTTCACAGCACTACAGGGCAAAGGTCTTCCTAGCTTACTGAATAGCGCAGAGAGACTACTTTCACATGAGCACTATGCCAAGAGGGTCAATACGTTTGCTACTAATCAGATCACTGAAAGGCCCAGTACCTCAGAAGAAACAGGACCAACAACAGGACAAAGTCTCTACAACAGGGTAGAGAACTTATTCTTTATAATGAATGAGATCAAACATTTGTTTGAAGTGCCTCCAAATTTCTACAAATACACAGAGGCAGATGAGACCTTAGAGGCAATTCTGAGACATCAATTGCCCACACAGGAATTTTGGACTAAAATGATACAGTTAATACTGTAAAAAAGAGCCTGTAATCAAGTTTTTTCATTAAAATACATAAGTCATCATACACAGGAAAAAGTTGATGAATTCATGCATGTATGGAGAAGAATGGGCTGAGCCAACTCAGCAAAACTATTCGGCCACCAAAGCAGCACTGACAGTCACAGTTGACAGGGCCGAGAAAGCTACAGCACGACAGCCATAAAGACACATCATCCAGCATTAAAAACAGAACGTTCAAACCGACTCAGTGGCCTCCAAAGGTCAAAAAGTCTTCTGACAGAATTAAAGAGCATTTATTTTGTATTCAAAGCTGTAATAACTTTCTTATCTGTTGTTCTGTAATAGTTGGTGAACATATTTATTTCTTATATGACTCAATGCTTCAAATATTTTGTATCACCGTTTGTATATATTCCCCCCTCGCATAAGCTTGCAGGGGTTGTTGTTTTCTCTTCTAGAGTTCCGATGCTGTAAATTTTTCAGAGAGTTAATACAAAGCTGATTGAATTTCCAAAGCTCTGCGTTGTTTGAGGCATTGTGGTGTTCAGCTGAATGTTACAGGATTCCTGTGTATTTCATGGCTCAATAAGTTTTCTTAAAACTCTTCGTTATGTGTTTTTGTTATCTTTTCATAGCTCATTCATGTTCTGTGTTTCACAGTTAATGGCAAGGAAAAAGAATGGCTCCAGGATTTAGTCATAGATTACCCTGAACTCAATCTAAGCTATTATAAATGTTTTCTTCGGTTATAGTAATAAAGGTGTAATTCTTAATTGCTCCACCTCCACACTATATCTTTCACAGTGATTATTGTTTCAAGAATTCAAATCTGCTCCTGTGCAATATATCTCTTTCTCACACTCCCAGCTTAGTGGAAAATTCTAAATTGCTTTTCACTGGTTAAACACACTTCACCATCACAATTTCAAGTTTGTTTCATGAAATATTTAAATGGCCCTGTAGTTTCAGCAACTCAACTCAATATTTCAAACAACCTGTAGCCACAGACTCCATAGCCCAATGGATTAGAACTATCTGAAGATTTCCACCTTAGGTACAGAAAGATATCCCTCAACCAAAACATAAACCAAACCCTGAACTCATAACTAGCCTAAAATATTCACAAAACAGAGACAAACCTTAAAGAGAGAGCCCTCTCTGATTACAGTTTGGCTAGAAGCTGTAATCCAAAGATTGGTTAGTGGTTACCCCAGCCGTATTCCCTTGGGAGTCAAAGGGAACAACCTGGGTGTTAACATAATTGGCGACTCTGCTGGGGACTTCCTCAAGATTTTCTAATTTCTGTATATTTCTTAAAGCTGCTTCAGTCACTTTTCATGCTAGCTTTAAGATATACACAGTCACTCCAAAATCTTGTCTGGCCCTTGTAGACACAAAAATATTCCAAAAAGCATACTCAAAAACAAGTTCAGAAGCTGGCTCCCAAGAAGAATCCGCGATATACAAGGTCAAATCCTGACCCTAATCCACCAACTGTTTTTGAAAATCCTAACACAATCCCTAAGATCATTAGGAAGCAGCAAGGACAGGAAACTCTTGCTGATTCAAGTCCTGAGACAGCTTATCCAAATCCTGTTCCAACTCCAATCAAGATTCTATTTTGATCTACCCTTGATTCCCCCAGTTCACCATCCACATCTAAAAACCCTCCTTTCACACCTCCATCCACTGCACATATTCCCTTGACCAACACTCTAGTTTTTTCCGTTCCCACTACCCCTATTGTACCAGTCATTCATGTTATACCAGTTATCCCTGTCAACCCTATAAATCCTGCAAATATGGCTAATAGATATGCACCCCTGCAGTTGCCTGCTAATGCTGCAGCTCTACCTCACGACTACCAATCCAAGATCTCATATTTTGACTCCACTGGCCCTTTCACAGCAATTCAGCATGCCAAGAGGATGCAAGACCATTTTGAGAACTATGAAATAGATGATGATAGTGTGAGAATGAGAGTCTTTGTTTAGAGCTTGACAGGGGATGTAAGAACTTGGTTTAGATCACTGGCTGTAAATACCATCACAACTCCTGATGAGCTTTATCAAGCCTTTACTAACAGATGGGAGAAAAAGAAAGATCCCCTACACATACTTGGTGAATATGATACAATCAAACGAGGTCCTCAAGAGACCGTTTTGGAGTATTGGGCAAGATTCAACAACGAATATAACGCAATACCACAGAATTTAAGACCTCCTCCTGATTTAGCCTTGTACAAATTTCCTGATGGTTTTGACCCCGATATGGCATATCAATTGAAGGAAAGAGCCCCTGAAACCCTTGAAGATGCCCAAAAGGTTGTTGTCACAGTAGAGGCTAACCTGATTGGCAAAAGAAACAGGGCAAGATTGGAAAAGAGAACCACCTTCAAAGAAGAACCCTCAGCCTTTGATCAAAAACTGGATGCAATACTCACTGGTATGAAGAGATTGGGGGATAGAGTAGAATCAGTTGAGAGAAAGTCATCATGGGAAGCACCACAAAATAACCCTATTAGGAATCCCAATTTCAGGAGAAATCAAAACCCAAACGTTGGCAAGGGCGTTTCTGATCCAGACATAAGAACTCCTTTCCAGGAAAACTATACTGAGACATCCACTCCGAATGAGCAAACAGATGACACTCACATTAACCTGATGGGCCTCAATGATGAGCAGCAAGTTTTCCTGAGTCAAGAAGATCATAAGGATGATGACATTCAGCAATTCCAAACCAGGTCAGGTGAGTCATTTGACTTTAAACAAGGATATGACACAGCTGTTTATGAAGTTCATAAGCAATACAAGCTAAGAAGCATAACTATAAATGTGACACAGCCTGACAAGACAAAGGACACTCCACAGCCTAAGAAAGCTACTGTCACAGAACCAAGTGACAAAACTGGTCCAATTACAGATGAGGTAATAGTTGAGGAAATAACTGAAACATCCCCCTCAAAACAGAAACCAGTAGATATAACACCCTTCCAAGGCAACCCAAGTAATACTCCTCAAGAGATGAGTAAGAAGGACAAGCCTCAAGATCAAGAAAAGAATCAAGAAGAAGACTTAGCGAACAAGGAAAAGGCTGTCACCCACAACACCAAGATCCTATCTGAAAGACCCTTTGACTTAGAAGCTGAAATTGGCAAATTGCAGGTAGCTATTCCTCTTTTAGAACTAGCCAAGCATGACATTTATAGACAACAAATCAAGAAGTCCCTTCAACTTACTCATAATAAAGATAATGTCAATGTGTTGGATGACACCCTAGAATTGCTTTTCGGTCCAGAGGTTGATGGAAAGACAACAGTTACAGGGATCTTACCTTTCTATGTCAGCCTGCATGTTCATGATAAGATACTACACAATGCAATGTTTGACTCAGGTGCCTCTCACAACTTGATGCCTAAATCAGTCATGGAAAGATTGAATCTAGATATTACAAGACCATATAAGGACTTGTTCTCATTTGACTCCAGCCAGGTTAAGTGTTTAGGTCTCATAAAAGATCTTTGTGTATCACTCGTCCAATATCCCAATAAGACAATCCTGATGGATGTTGTTGTTGCTGATATCCCACCCAAATATGGGATGTTGTTATCAAGATCATGGGGGGCTAAACTCCAAGGTTCCCTACAATTAGACATGTCGTATGCAACCATCTCAGTCTTTGGCCAACCCAAGAGGTTATATAGAGAGTCACTTATGAAATACATGGTCAGAAGTGAAGAAAAACCTCAAAACTTTCCCATATATGTTGTCCAATCTGATATAGATTCATATATTCTCTTCAATGATAATTCAGGTCTTACAAATGATGATGAAACCAAGACACTCAAACAAGATCAGGACATTAATGAACAAGTTGCTGCTCTAGAAATAAAGCTGATCCAATCAACAGATGAGACTGTCCTAAAAGACAAACTAAATGAAAAACTAGAACTTCAACTCACAATCCGAGATCACAGAGAAGTTATTAAGTCTCCCCTAGAACAAGATATCCTATGGTTCCTTGAATTTGATGGGTCAGTTAACAAATTAGGGGTAGGAGCTGGAGTTTGGATGCATAATGAACTAAACAGTCATGCACAAGGTCGAGCCTATAGACTAAATTTCAGATGCACTAATAACATGGCAGAATATGAAGCTTTTTTACTAGGCCTCAAACTAGTAAAATCTTTACAAGCCACAAAGGTTTCAATTATGGGAGATTCAGACTTGATTATCCAACAAGTAAAGGGAAATTTTGTCACTAATGACAAAAGGTTGAGATCTTATAGGTCTGCTGCTGCTGAAATACTAAACTCCTTCACCGAATTCCAAATCACCAAAATCTCTAGAGACCATAATCTTCATGCTCACAGTTTGGCCACATTTGCAAGTCCCTGCAAGCTGCCCTCTGAAACTAAGCATTGTTTTACAGCTGAGATAAAATACAGACCTTCGGTCCCAAACAATGTTAAAGATTGGCAATTATTTGAGGATGATACACAAATAAACAGCTTCTTGACCTTGCAACAAGAATTTGCAGGACTAAATATTGACACTGAGGGAGCAAGTCAATCACAAATACTTGAAGGAGCAAGTCAATCACAAATACTTGAGGGATCAAGTCAATCACAAATACTTGAAGGAGCAAGTCAATCACAAATACCTGATCAACAGAACCACAAGCCAATATCACCCAAAACAGCTAACCAAAGGCTACATCCAACAATTTTCAACAAAGACAACATACAAAAAATTCAACAAACTAGTTGTGAAGAAATAGCTAGTGCTGAAGCTGAAGTGATACAATTGAAAGAAAATTTTCTTCCAACAGGCCTAACTCCACTAGAGGATATTTTTTACTCAAATGATGTCCCTAGAAAACCAAAAATGCAGCCCCTTAACTCTGCCATTGAAGAATGCAACATTGGAACCACTGAAAAGCCCAAGATAATAAAATTGTCTGCGTCCTTACCCCCTGATCAAAAGCCCAAATACATTGATCTCTTCAAAGAGTTCCAAGATGTCTTTGCATGGAGTTATGAGGATTTAAAATCCTATGACACCTCTATTATCCAACACACCATCCCTCTCAAGCCAAATCAAAAGCCATTCAAGCAAAAATTGAGAATAATAAACCCTATGCTTCTCCCTGCAATTGAGAAAGAGGTACAAAAAATGTTTAAAGCTGGTATCATAGCACCAATCAAGTTTTCTGATTGGATCTCAAATTTGGTGCCCACAAGAAAGAAAACTGGTGAGATAAGACTTTGTGTTGATCTTAGAAACCTAAACCAAGTGTCCCTCAAAGACAACTATCCCTTACCTAAGATGGATCACATTCTCCAAAGAGTGGTAGGAGCCTCAAGGATTTCATTACTTGATGGATTCTCAGGCTTTAATCAAATCCTAGTGCACCCTGATGATCAAGACAAAACTGCATTCACAACCCCATGTGGAACTTTCAAATATGTAAAAATGCCTTTTGGATTGAAAAATGCAGGGGCAACATTTCAAAGAGCAATGGATATTGCTTTTGCCAAAGAGATTCATGACTTCCTTGTCATTTATTTGGATGACCTCACACCTTTCTCAAAATCTGACCAAGAACACTTGAAGCATTTAAGGCAGATCTTCTTAACGTGTAGGAAATATAGAATTTCCTTGAATCCCAAGAAGTCTCTGTTTGGTTTGGAAGAAGGTAAGCTGTTAGGGCATATCATTTCAAAGGATGGCATAAGAATTGACCCAGACAGGATACAAGCTATCTTACAAATGCCCCACCCAAGAAACATCAAAGAATTGCAAGCTTTCTTAGGGAAGATCAATTTCTTAAGAAGGTTTATCCCAAACTTAGCAGAACTGATTAGATTATTGAACAACATGCTAAAGAAGGACTCAAAAATGAAATGGACAGTAGAAGCAAATCAAGCCTTTGAAGGTATAAAATTGGCCCTTACCCAAACCCCAGTCTTAACAAATCCTCAATTTGATAGAGAATTTATCATTTTCTCTTTTGCCTCCCAGCATACCATTGCTGTTGTTCTATTACAGAAATATGACCAAGGAAATGAGAAACCCGTTGCTTTCTTTAGTAGAGCTCTTAGAGATGCACCTCTGAAATATCAGATCATGGAAAAACAAGCTTATGCTTTGGTCAAGGCCATTAAAGACTTCAGAATTTACATCCTTTATTCCCATGTTATAGCTTATGTGCCAAGTCCCATTGTGAAAGACATACTCACTCAAGAAAACTTAGAGGGCAGAAGAGGAAAATGGATTGCTAACATTTTAGAATTCGATATTGAAATAAAACCTACAAAACTGATAAAAGGGCAAGGTTTGGCCAAATTAATGACAGAAGCAAACTTCCAAGCCTTAGACATAAACCAGCTGGACAATGAACCGGAGCTGGCGACTCCAAAGATCAATGTAGCCTTTGAACAATCCCCTTGGTATTCTGATATCTGTTATGTGTTGCAAAACCTGTGTGCTCCACCAGGATTGTCCAGAACTAAGTGTAGGTTCCTAAAAATGAAAGCTTCAAGATTTTGTGTCATGGAAGGCAATTTATTTTGGAAAAACCATGAGGGTATACTGCTAAACTGCTTGATTGAGAATGAGACTAACAATGTTATGAAAGAATTTCATGCAGGTGAGTGTGGTGGACATTTGTATTGGAAGTCCACTGTGGATAAGATACTGAGGGCTGGTTATTATTGGCCCACTGTTTTCTCTGATGTCAAGAAATTCACCACCTCATGTCATAAATGTCAAGTGTTTGAGGGAAAGAGAAAGTTACTGCCACTGCCTCTGAGGCCTATTGCAACAGAGAGACCTTTTCAACAATGGGGCTTGGATTTCATTGGGGAAATTCATCCCTCATCTTCAGGCCAACATAGATGGATTCTAACAGCTACAGACTACTTTACTAAATGGATTGAAGTTGTTCCATGCAGACAAGAAAATGATTCCACTATCATTCAGTTCCTTGAGACCAATATCCTTTCCAGATTTGGTTGTCCTGATAAGATAATAACAGACAATGCTGCTGCTTTCAGATCCAATAAGATGGTTAACTTCTGCCACAAATTTCACATTATCTTGGGCCATTCTACTGCATACTATCCCTAAGGAAATGACCTAGCAGAATCATCAAATAAAAGCCTTGTAAACATCATAAAGAAAGTGTTGGAAGAAAATAAGAAAAATTGGCATAAGAAGCTTCTGAATGCTTTATGGGCAGATAGACTAACAACCAAGAGATCAATTGGGATCAGCCCATATGAGTTAGTCTATGGATTGGAAGCCAAATTTCCTTCATCACTAGGGGTTCCTGTAATGAAACTACTTCAAGAAAGTCAAGCTGAGCCTAATGACATGCAGAGAAGGATCAATCAGATAATATGTTTGCAGCAAACTAGAGACCAAGTTTACAGCAGAGTTCAAGTTTTACAAGAAAAATTAAAGAAAGATTTTGATAGAAGGACCAAGGCAGAAGATTTCAACTTCGGTGACAAAGTCCTCAAGTGGGATTCAAGAAGGGAAGATAAGGGAAAACATGGAAAACTTGATTCCCTCTGGAGAGGACCATTTGTTGTTCAAGCAGTACAAGGAAACAATACTTATTTCCTTAAAAGTCTTGATGAAGCTGATTTGGATGAAGGTCCTATGAATGGCAGGATGTTGAAGCACTATTTTGACTACTATCCATAAGTACAGCCTGAGTTTCCCTTGTACATATTCAGGTGTATATATTACTTCCTGTTAAAAATGTAAAAATGCAGTTTCTCAAGTTTTATAAGTTATCAGCAAAGGGAAAATAAGTTCAGAGATTTACCAAGATGGGAAGAGCACAATTTTGGCATTTCAAAGAGGAATACTCCAAGTTTTGATACAAGAAGTCAAGGGCCAAGGCATTCTGACCTGCTGTTCTTGGTCTTTCAAATGGAAAAACCATCCCCATGTGGAGCCACTGTTAGCTACCTATACCAATAGGTTTCATATTTCATGATTGGCAAATGGAAGTGCCAAATATGCTCTACTTTGATGATGCAAAGATCCCATATTTTCAAGAGAAAACAAGGTGTGTACATAGCCTGATGTTGACTCAATTCGATGGATGGTCCAACAGCCTAATCTGGATAATGCCATGTTTTAATTTTTTGTTGTAGAATAGAGAAAGAAGTCTGTCCAAACTATTTAATCTTGGCAGACCAGTAGCTTAGGTAGAGAAGTAAGGTTCCCAACTGCTTAATCTGGGACCTTGGAAGCAATAAGGGTAGTTCTAGATAGAAAATCAAAAGAAAAAGCAAAGAGAAAAGAAAAATAAAATAAGGGTCTGCAAGTCCAAGTGCACCCTCCAAGAAGAAATAAAAAATGATAGGCAAGTAGATGGGTAGGCAGATGGGGTTGCAGAAATGTCATTTCTTTCAAATGAATCTTGCTGGTCTAACACAAAGCAAACATCAGTGCATAGAGAAGCTCCTCTTCTCCATCATGTTGCAGCAAAGCAAAGGAGCATGACTAACTCCCTTTCCTCCCCTTTCACATTTATTATTAACATCCCTTCATCAGTTGTGTTCATGAAAGACTTTAAGGTTTTATGTTGGTTCTTATTCCTTTAAAAGCCACATTTCTTGTCTAAAATTCTTTTCATTTTTATCTACTCCCTAAGCTAAGTTATTTTTATATCAACTTAGTGATGTCACTCCTCATTCACCTCGTCCATTCATATTAAACCCTAACTTCTTATTATCTAAATCCCCTATGTTACCCTTTCCCTATTATTATAAACATTATGGTGTATAAACCCCAAGCATTCTATAAATATCCCTTCCCCTTGGCATTATAGCCATATGTTCACAATCAGGGATTAAATTGACATCTGGTCAGTTTAAGAACCCAAACCCTACCCCTCTCCCCCCTTCAGAAGTTATCTAAACCATTAACCCCTTCATTTGCCAAAGAACCTTGTAAAAAGTCCCATTTTCACCCCTAACCCGCTTTATTTGCAAAAACACATAAAAAACCCACTTTTTCATTTTACCCAAAGTTTGGGCGCTATGCGCGTTTTAAATAAAAATACATTGAAAACCATACAAATTTTCCAAACCCCAAAGGTTCCCGCCGGGCACATCTTCCAAAAAATATGTTATTTTAATCCCCGCCCACGTCCGTATCAACCTGGCACCTTAACGATCCGTCGACCATCGGATCTGGCCCTTTTCATCTGACGGCTCTCATGCATTTTGGACCGGGCCCGACGTCCGTAAGATACCTTCCGAAATCTGTCAGAGGGTGACGTCAGGCCTCTGCCACGCGTCACCCCCAAATCGTATCGGAGCACCCTCTGACAATCCCGCTTCCGTATATAAGGCGGTGCGATATTATACCGCTTACCGTTTCCAGTTTCTGTGAACCCGCCTCGCCAACGTCATTACCACGTGATTGTTACATTACTGCCACGTCAGCGCCCCCGTCCGCCACTGCTCTGACCTGCCTGCCACCTCACCATCCCCGTGGACCACTCTTAAGCCGCCACGTCACTCGATGACGTCATGCCGACATCATCCGACCTTGACCCCACCTGATGACGTCATCCAAAAAAAGCGCCAAATAACCCAAAAATCCATATTTTGGCCAAAAAACCGTGTTTTTCTCACTTTTTGCAAAAGCGATTGTTGCTCCCTCTGCATGCATTTTACGTCCAAACTGTCGCCAACCTGCAGAAATCGACCCGAGGACTGTTGGTGCGCCAAATCCACCTGCATTTGTGACTATTGCCGACAGTTTACCAGGTATTTATCCCAGTCAAATCCTCCTGCGCCTGGTTTTGTCTATAAATCTCCAAGAATAGCTTAAAGAGGTAAAAAACACAGTTTACTGGCAAATCCCCTGTGGCTAGCCTCTGTTTTCAATTGTAAACTCAAAATTCACCTGCAGAGCCTTGTTTAACCAAATTCTCACAAAACATACAATTGGTTCGCGCATTCGTGAACTGAGAACCCAAGCTGCATCAATTTACCATGAAGAGAGTTCTTCTTAGGCCGAGCATTTGCTCTAGTAGTCCTCTGTGCAGTATTTCAATTGCTGCTGTTACAATTCACCCTCTCTTCCTTGAAATTCACCTCTACATTGCAAAAATACTCCTCAGTGTTGCTCTGTTCATTAACACCAGTTCACATACAAACAGAGCCCTAAAGTAACCATGGATGCACCAGTAGCTCCTGTGGCCCTGAATATTGCTCCATTAAATGCTCCTCAGAGAGAATTGGAATGGCAACCACTAGCAGACCTGGACTATCAGATATTAGAAGAAATGCTAATGCACAGCAAGTACCACATTCACCTGCTGAATGAATTAAAGATTAAACATGAGAGTGGAACATATGTATTGGGTATTTGGGATTCTTTCCTCCCTATATTCAAGCTCCCTCAGGTCAACCAGTTTCCTGACCTAATCCACCTATGTGCTGACTGCTATGACGCCACTCAGAGGGTTGTGATTGACCCTTCAGGCTCAGTTTTTTTCTATGTCACCCCTGAAGCCATCAGAGAGATGCTGCACTTCAAAACTGAGAAGAATTAGTTCCTTTATCACTGATTGATCTGATAAAGCAAGGAGCTAAATTGACAGATGCTCAGATCACCAAACTAAATCAATTGTACATTGGCTCTGACACCGTGAAGTACCCTCCCATTTCTCATGTTTACCTCAACCAATTGGGCAGGGACCTTGCAGACATGATCAGTCCCATTCTGGGCTATAATTCAATTGAGTTTGTTGATGAAACTGTGCTGGTGATGATGCTCATGTTTGCCCCTGGCAAGTCCCCAATCTGCTATGACTATGCCACCTACATATCTGACAAAATACATGAGCAACTAATGAACTTGTCAAGAGAAAGGGTGTTCAGATACACCTCCGACATCTACCACTTAATTTTGTATTATCAACATGAGAAATTTCACTTTGTTGTGAAGGGAGTGGATGCACAAGGAAATCCAAGGTCAGTGGTTTATTGGTCCTATGCCTTCCACTACAGATCTTGTTCCCCATACACTTATTGTGAGTTTATAGACCTCTTCCATCCAGCCATGTCCCTGCTTATGAGCTCTCCTCCTCCAAGGCTAACTGATGAGATGCAGAGAGTCCTTCAATTGTCTAAGGTATACAACATTGGGGATTGGTACTATTACCAAAACCACACCGTCATCAGAATATATGGATGTGAGTTGTCCCCATACAGGTTACCCAAATATGTGCCCATGAGATTGTTTGCCCTTGAATACTTCAGACTGTTTGGGAATGCTGATGTGCTACATTTTTCAGGCAAAGGCAAGAAAGCACAGCTCAAAGTAAGAAACCAATTAGGCCACTTCATTTACAACAAAAGGGAGGAAGGTTGGCAAGAAGCGGACAGAATGCTAGAATCCCTTGGCCTACAGACTAGTTTCCTTTTGAAACCTTATGACCCCAATCATTTCATAAGCCTAAGAAGGGTCAAATATAGGCTAGCCAATTATGGCCACTTAAGCTTGCCTCACATAGAAAAATATGCAAATCAAATAAAGTGGAGGAGAGGAACCTTAGAGGAGGCTGCCACACAAGAAGAATTAAATCAAAGAGCAGTTAAAAATCTTCAAAAGATGGCTGACTTAGAGCTTTGTGCACAGGTATTTGCCCTTCCAGGCACTCAAGTGGGAGCAGCTGCTTCATCCTCCACAGCACATCAGCAAGCAGCCAAAGCTACTAATCAAACCTCTAGCAAAGGCAAAGAGAAAGAGATGGAGCCAGAGCAACCACCTCATGAAGAGGCACAGCAGCAGGAAATGCAGCAACAGCAACAGGTACAACAGCAACAAGAGGGGCAGCAAGAAAAAGAGAAATCAGGGCAGCAAGAAAATATATCACAGGCCCCAATTTCCACTGAGAAACAGCCACAACAAATTGTGCCTCCTAGGCAGGAGACAACAGTGGAGGCCTCAGTCCTCCAAACCCCACAGAAAGAAGACATAAGTAGAAATAGGGACAAAGAGACTCCCCTCACAACATCAACAACTCAAGGGGAGAAAAGACACAGGATGAATCCCCTCTCTGAGGAGGAAATGCCTATAGGGCAATCTTTGGGCATGGGCCCACCAAGTTTGGAAGCCTCAGCAAGTTCCTTCCGGCAGGAACAAGAGAGGATGATCGGAGGAGAAGTCAGCTCCTCCAGCCAGCAAAGAGAAGCTGAAGCATGCATCAAACAACAATTCATTGATATCAAAAGGAGGAATGAGCCACTCAAAATACAGCTCTATAATCATTTGTTGAAAATGGCTCCTACTAACCAACAAAGGTTGATGTCTGCATACAATGTACATGAAGGCAAAATTATCATGAGCCACTTCATGCCAACCGCGTTGCAGCCACAGTCCCCTGCAGACTACTTGAGGACCAATCTTGAGGTCCTTGCCAAGGACATCCACCCGATGGATCAGATTGAACTACATAAGCAAACGGGTGAGATGGTGTATGCCTCCTTGGCAGATAAGACATTGGTGAACTACAGGCTAGAAAATAGCCTAAACAACACAACTGCCCAACTTGAGTTGGAGAGAGCATCCTCTCAAGCAAAGGACAACAGAATCAAAGCCTTAGAAGAGATAATCATAGAAATTGGGCATGATCCCAAGGACATCAAGGCCATACAAGCATTATTGAAATTAAGAGATGCAGATATGGCAGCGTTGAGGAAGATGATCAAAATCCCAGCAACTCTTCATCCTCAAACAGAAGAGGTTGCCCAGCTGAGACATGACCAAGATGCAGCAGCTATGCTGGTCTCATTATACAAACAGCTGATCCTAACACAGGAGAAATTGGGAGAATCAGAGGCTGCACAGGCTGCACTGCAGGTAGCATTGCAACAAAAGGAAGGAGGTCAAACATCTCAGCCTCCTCCAGAGATAATTAACCTGGAGGAACCTCCTCAGACTACTGCTCCTCCTACTGAACAGACAGCACCATCTACATCAGCACCAGCACCAACAACAGAGCAGGCTCCAAGCCTGGATATGCAGAAGCTAAGGAGTGAAATCCAAGCCCTGGAAGCCCAAATGTCAGAACTTAATGAGGCCAGGGAGAATTTAGTCAAGTTGAATGAAAAATATGATAAATCAAAACAAAATGTAGCTGAGAAAGGAAGAGAGATAAAGGCGCTGAAAGAGAAGATAAAGGAGCTGGAGAAGGAGCTCACCCTTGACAAAGTGACAGCTGAGCTCAAAACAGTTTTGTGGGCCAACATTGGCCAATCCATCACTGATCAATGGCAATACATTGAGACCATTCATGAGAAAATAAAGCTCATAGGGAAAGCACATAGAGAAATCCAGAGAGCAAGGACAGCTCTAGGCAATATGCCTGAGGTTGCAAATAGAATGATTAATGTGCTCAATAACAGAACAATTGCTCAGCTGGCGACAATGGGAATTACAAGCAGAACTGAGACAATCCAGCTGATAAAGAGGGTCCTTACACTGAGAAGCTTGGTACAAACGCTGGAAAGAAGAAGACAGGACATGCAGACAGAGGTAAATAAGTTCATGGACAAGTTCACAGCACTACAGGGCAAAGGTCTTCCTAGCTTACTGAACAGCGCAGGGAGACTACTTTCACATGAGAACTATGCCAAGAGGGTCAATACATTTGCTACTAATCAGATCACTGAAAGGCCCAGTACCTCAAAAGAAATAGGACCAGCAACAGGACAAAGTCTCTACAACAGGGTAGAGAACTTTTTCTTTATAATGAATGAGATCAAACATTTGTTTGAAGTGCCTCCAAATTTCTACAAATACACAGAGGCAGATGAGACCTTAGGGGCAATTCTGAGACTTCAATTGCCCACACAGGAATTTTGGACTAAAATGATACAGTTAATACTGTAAAAAAGAGCCTGTAATCAAGTTTTTTCATTAAAATACATAAGTCATCATACACAGGAAAAAGTTGATGAATTCATGCATGTATGGAGAAGAATGGGCTGAGCCAACTCAGCAAAACTATTTGGCCACCAAAGCAGCACTGACAGTCACAGTTGACAGGGCCGAGAAAGCTACAGCACGACAGCCATAAAGAGACATCATCCAGCATTAAAAACAGAACGTTCAAACCGACTCAGTGGCCTCCAAAGGTCAAAAAGTCTTCTGACGGAATTAAAGAGCATTTATTTTGTATTCAAAGCTGTAATAAATTTCTTATCTGTTGTTCTGTAATAGTTGGTGAACATATTTATTTCTCAGATGACTCAACGCTTCAGATATTTTGTATCACCATTTGTATATATTCCCCCCTCGCATAAGCTTGCAGGGGTTGTTGTTTTCTCTTCTAGAGTTCCGATGCTGTAAATTTTTCAGAGAGTTAATACAAAGCTGATTGAATTTCCAAAGCTCTGCGTTGTTTGAGGCATTGTGGTGTTCAGCTGAATGTTACAGGATTCCTGCGTATTTCATGGCTCAATAAGTTTTCTTAAAACTCTTCGTTATGTGTTTTTGTTATCTTTTCATAGCTCATTCATGTTTTGTGTTTCACAGTTAATGGCAAGGAAAAAGAATGGCTCCAGGATTTAGTCATAGATTACCCTGAACTCAATCTAAGCTATTATAAATGTTTTCTTCGGTTATAGTAATAAAGGTGTAATTCTTAATTGCTGCACCTCCACACTATATCTTTCACAGTGATTATTGTTTCAGGAATTCAAATCTGCTCCTGTGCAGTATATCTCTTTCTCACACTCCCAGCTTAGTGGAAAATTCTAAATTGCTTTTCACTGGTTAAACACACTTCACCATCACAATTTCAAGCTTGTTTCATGAAATATTTAAATGGCCCTGTAGTTTCAGCAACTCAACTCAATATTTCAAACAACCTGTAGCCACAGACTCCATAGCCCAATGGATTAGAACTATCTGAAGATTTCCACCTTGGGTACAGAAAGATATCCCTCAACCAAAACATAAACCAAACCCTGAACTCATAACTAGCCTAAAGTCTTCACAAAACAGAGACAAACCTTAAAGAGAGAGCCCTCTCTGATTACAGTTTGGCTAGAAGCTGTAATCCAAAGATTGGTTAGTGGTTACCCCGGCTGTATTCCCTCAGGAGTCAAAGGGAACAACCTGGGTGTTAACAGTAGGAACAGTAGAAACTGGAGTTGCCGATACTCCAAAAGTAAGTGGGTGGATTGAGAAGAAGCCGCAGTATTTGCAGCAGTCATTTGAGGCAAAGTCCGAGGTGAACTAGGCCCAGATTGATGAACTACCCTAGGTGAAAAAGTTTGAATAGTAGGTTGGACAGGTTGCTGGGTTGGACCAGAAACTGAAGGTTGTCCAGATTGAGATGACAACTGCACATTGGGTTGCGAAGTCTGTTGAGATGAATCCCACACCACGTTCATTCCGGGGTATGGACCCATAAAAGGTTGAGCATATTGAGGACCATAACCAGGTTGAGTGTAGGGTTGATAATTAAAAGGTACATTTCCAGTTCCTTGAACAAATGGTTGACCAGAAGGTGGTTGGAAACCTTGAGGTTGGTACTGACCTTGAGGTTGATAACCTTGAGGCACGTACTGAAACTGGGGTTGACTTTGAGGTACATATTGATACTGGGGTTGACCTTGAGGTATATATTGCATCTGGGGTTGACCTTGAGGAATGTACTGTCCCGAAGGGATGTACTGTCCTTGAGGTTGCCCCCCAGGCGGTAATGGACTACTTTGAGGCTGCCCCCCAGGCGGTATTTGAGTACCTTGCAGTTGCCCCCCAGGCGGTATCTGACTACCTTGAGGTTGCGGATTTGGAATAGTACCAGACATCATAAGAATCTCTTCTACACTCGACGGTTGAGTTCCGTTATTACCAGTTGATATCACATATTCAATTGGTTGAGGAGATGCTCCTGAAAAAGTACCAGATAGTGACTGATACCCAGAAGGAACAGAAGGACCGCCATGTAAAAATGTTTCTGGCATCTGAGAAAACAAGGATGACCATTTCGACATATTCAAAGGAGGATAATAACCTCTGGGTGTTGGATGGAAAGGAATTCGAGGTGGTGAATAAGCAAGACTTGGATTTTCTAAAAAGTTCGTCAACGATATATACAAAGTGTCACCTCTAATTGGATTGCAGAAGATTGATTCACGCTCCCTAAGTTCTAAAGCTGGTTGATTTTCAGGGAGACTTATAACTTCGTCCAGACTTACAAGTTCTTCAATGGAAATGAGTCTAGAAGGAAGATTTTGGGTAATAACACTTTCTACCCTTGGTGAACTAGAACCACTAGAAGCTGGAGAAGCAAATCCTGAAGATGGAGTAGCAGCAGGTTCAATTTCAGGTTCAGAGATTTCAGGTTCTTCGGCTAATTCACTAGTAGGAGTAATACTCCCAGTAACTTCGGAAAATGAAATCGGTTCAGAAATATACTATGTTGCTTGCACTTGATAATCAGGATGTATAATCAAAGAAGACTTTCCGGTCTCCGGTGACCCAACTCTACTGTCACTAGGTGTTACAAGAGCTCGTAGCCCTTCAAGCTGACTTGGTGTAAATTCAGGAGGTTGCCCCCGAAGTCTACGGGATTGTCTTGGTAATTCAGCTACAATTAAATATTTAATTACTTCACACACAAACAAAGAAAATCTCAATAAAACCACCTAAAGTCTCTAAAGAACCAAACAATTGAAGCACATGCCTAAAAAATATAAGAGATCAAACCACACACAAACAGTAAGTTTCCGTACCAAAAACACTAGTTGGTGATGAAATCCAACGTCACAGAATTCAATACAGAAATGGCCATTAGAACAGTTACCCCGACAACCTACTTAATGAAACAGACTGGCACAAGTTTCTCCACAAAACCGTCTCGAGTGGAGAGAACCCCCTAGAGAGTCGAAGTGAGTCTAGTTGACGTCTGCTTCAGGTACAGTGAGACTCGTCCTTCACCGTCACCTTAGGAAAGAATCTTAAGATTATGATCACTAAGGTTACCAACATTAACAAATACAACTGGGGGAATAGTCTACGATCCGATCTACGCACAAGGGCAGAGTAACAAAGCTCAATCCCCTTGAAGGTTCCTCGACATTATCAATCCAAGTTTTACCAACAAGTGACCCCAGGCTCCTCGACAATGGTTAATCCGAGGTTTACCATTTTTAATACGCACAAATCTTCTATCTTTCCCAATGAGATAGACTTGATTGTCTCAAAGGTTCGTACATGATCTCGTGATTGACTCCTTTAAGAGGAGCTTCCTAGATTATATCAATTACAATTGGATCTATTTCCTACCGCAAGATATAGCTACTTGTTTGTTTGAACTATCTTGGAGAGTTAATTACTCCCTACTCCAAGATACTAACCTAAGCTATGTTGGTGATAAGAGCCCTAGAAAATAAAAAGATTGCTAGATTGATTTTAATTAAGCGTTATTTTTATTGGTTGTTTCTTAGGTCAATAGGTGTGGAGATGAAACTTGATGGTGTGAAGACTCGACTCCAAAACACTAAAAAATGCACCTAAGATGATAAACAATTCCTTTTTCCTTTCAATGAATTTCTAGCTAAAGAAAGAGTTGAGAATACAATGATTTGAAAAACAAAACTTTCCTTCAACATACAAATGAAAAGAAAATATTTTTGTCGTTTTCAATGAACTCAAAAACGAGACTACTAATTATGCTCACTGAAAATCCCTTTTCTTTTTCAACACTCAAAACTACAGAAAACAATTCTTTCAAAAGAGTTTCTAAGATTTCTAGAAAACACTCAAAACTATTGAAAACAATTCTTTCAAAAGAGCTTCTATAATTTCTAGAAAACCCTCAAAACTATTAAAATCTAATCTTGAGATCTAAAAACTAAACAAATTGATAAAAGATTGAAATATTTTTGAGGATGTTTTACTTAGTTATTCAGTCAACTAAGGATTAATTCGTTCAGATTAACAAATCAGTCAAAAAACACCCAGATGTGTTTTCTTTTATAAAAATGAAATTCAAAACATACAAGCAAGTTCGTTCCAAGTTTTGCAAAGAGAAAACGAGATCTACTTCTCTCGAAGGACAGATTTCATAAACTAGCCAAACTCATCAAGAAGCCAAAAGATACCAGGGTGATCTAAGGTTCTTAAGCTTCCAATCTCTGAGCCACTACAAAGACCAAGCGAAAATCGATCCGGGCAATCAAAACTTCTAGAAAATCACCTAAAACAAGAATGCCAATGGAACTAACTCACAAGGAACTTTTGACAAGACACACGCAGATCTGGGCAGAAACTAACAGCTATAAACAAAACCTAAACCTAACTGGATGAAAAGATTTTAGGTTTTTCAAACTTTTGACAAGGTCTGCAGGCTTCCAGTAAAACCAGATGCGCTATCGCTCTGTGTAGTAAAGTAACAGTGCGGAGAGGTCCGCACTGTATTACAAATAGAATGTGCAGTCCTCTTTCAAAAAATTCAAAAAAACAAAAATCAAACCAGGATCTAAAAACCACCCAATCCCACACACATCAGGCAAAAACCAGAAACAAAAAATCAAGTTTCTCAATTCAAAGGCAAAGGCAAATTAAAAACCAAATCCAGTTCCCTAGTGGAGTCGCCAATTTGTTGGCTGGATAAATCGTTCTTTGCGGCCAAGACCAATCTCCCTAGTATCAACAAATATCTAGCAACAAGCAGGACAAGCAAATCTACTTTTCTCTAAACATATTGCGATTCATTAATAAAAACTAAGAGGTGTTTTATACCCTACCTTAAGTCCAACGCTAGTTTGTGGCAGCCACGCTTCGACCGTCTGAAAGAGTTTCCTTTTGAGAATATACAAACACAAACAAGCACACATCAAATAACACCTGCATAGCTAATATAACAAATCATGCTCATTATGAAGATCAAGGAGCTCATAAAATAAACCATTAAACACAGCTTATTGAGAAAAATAAACTTTATTGTATTAACTTTGAGAATAAAAGAACTTTACAACCTTGGTGCCTTGATGTTGTACAAGCACTTTCCAGGGTCCAAACAAGAATCTCCTCTACTTTGACAAGCCTCACTCACTTCCAAATGAGATTAAAAGGTATGTGATCTCTCCTCTCAAAAGCTCAATAAGGAAGACTAAGTTCCAGCAGCATTTACCCTCAAAAATATTCAGCTTTCAACCTCTTCCTACAACCAGCCCAATGCTTCATTTTATAGTGCAAAGGAAGGAAGTTGCAGGTCCACCTATGAAGGGATAAAGTCCTCCTTCAAAGGGATAAGCTCCTCACATCAAGGGGTTAGCTCCTTTAGTTATGGGATGCATGAACCATGGAGGAGCGAACTTGCCACCTCAAGATTCCTTCTAGAAGTGTCCAGAAATGACTCAAAGTGAGTTTTTAAGAATGTACTTGCACCTTTTTGACTTTTACAGGGGTCCGCACCCATTACATAGAGACAAAGCAGTCAGGTGCACAGGGGACATGAACATTAGGTGCGGGACCACAGGTAATGCTAAGAGAAAGTGCGGAACCAGAGTTTAAGAGATTTTTAAGGGCTTTCTCTTATTTTTAAGGCTTGACATGAAGAGCTAAGGCTTAAGACTTGCAAAGGAGGTATGTATGAGTGGTGATAGACTCACACAGACTACAGAATGTCATGGTGACAATTTTTGTGCAACAATGCAGTCTAAATGCAAATGCACATGCACGTATTTGTTTTTCTGTTTCCTTAATGTGAGAATGCCAAAAAGAAAACTAAGTACAGATCTGAACTAATTTTCTTCAAAGCAACACTTTAGCAATTTCTTTTCAAAAACGAAAGGAAGACTAAGACGACACTTTCAATTTCGAATGGAAAACTGCCTTTGACACTTCAAAGAATTGACAATTCAAATCAAATACAATGGCAAAAGTACAATCGAATATCTAAAAGAGGAAGACTTTACGACACTCTTTTTCTTGACTCAAAACGATAGTTACGACACTTTTGAATCAGAAGACGACAGTTTGATTAAGCTACTTTTTGCAAAGGAGGAATATAAATGATGAAAAATACATAAAAAACATTCACAAGTCCTTATCAATGGAGGCTGAACAATGTGAAGGAGGGAGGTTTCAACAATGATATACTGATCATAGGTTGCAAAAACACTGAATAGAGCTGAAAACAATGAAGAAAAAACCAATTTCTAGAGAGAAAAGCAGTCTCATTCAATCATCGCACCTGTCCTTAAGGGAAACAAGGATGCATCTCACATGCAACACATGGGAGGTGTGATGCGTCCAAACTGCTAATGAGAGATAGTGCGATGGTCCACGGACGAGACTGAGCTTGGTTTTCACTCACAATTTGCAGCTAACTTCAAGGATTTAGGCCGAGCTTATGATAGGCAGTAAACACAAAGTATAGGGGTATGATCTTATGAGGTTATTGAGCTACCACCAATGCACTTAGGATGCTTGCAAGTCAGATGTTCAGTTCATAAACTAACCAAGAGATTGACTGAAGCAGCGTTGATCTACTTTGTAGTTGCATATCAAAAGCAGTTCGAAGGCTAGCTAGCTTAACTTCAGGCTCCGTCTCTAGTTTATAAAGCAAACAACAGTAACAAACAAACAAACTATTCACTCCCCAGTGGAGTCACCATTTTGTTTCTGGGAAAATTAGTGTCTATTCAAATCTGCTAGTCCCACTAAGACGGGTAGCTATCTTAGAAACAAACAATTCAAAGTAACTTGTGTTTTCCTTTATGGGAGATAGATGAGAGAGAAGCAAAGAGAACCAACCTTAGTCTTTCGCTTGGCTCCTTGCTTGTTTCCTCTCTCCTTTGATAGAGCTTCGCCACCCCTTTCTCACTTTTCCCACTTCAAAGAACACCTATAGAGGCAAAGCAACAAAATACCATCAAAGCATAGAGATATATGATACCATAAACAATGTAGAATCAAATGTACATTAACCATACAAATGCATACACAAATACAAGATTTAGAAATACACAAGTATATGGAGGAAAACTCAACTAACTTTATTGATAGAAGTAGAAGAGAGGATTACAACCCAGTTGTCTGATCCAGCGCCATCCTCCCAGCATGAAAGCCCTCTTCACCTCATGAAAAGCTAGATCACCCAACAATACAATGTCTCAAAGAGAAACCAACATCACTTCCTTACAAAATACAAAATTCCAGCCTCTGGATCTCTAGGATGAGGGATCCATATATAGATATTTGCGGGGGGGTGAGTCAGCTTCTGGGTTTTTGATTAGTGTCATTTCATTGATAGTTATTGGTTCCACTTGGAGATTTCATGATCTCTTACTCATCCCTGGGCGAATTCAGAGAGGCAAGTGTCATATGAGCAGTTTCTAGAAGATTTTCTGAGTTTCCACCTAGCAAACTACTTCTGCCATTTGTATGCACTCGATCATCGCACCCTACAAAAGGGCTTTTCAGTATGCATCGCACCCCTTGTGTGTAATAGGTGAGATGCATCGCATCCTCAACATGGAGCAGTCTGTATGGTCCAGTTTTGACTAGTTCTGAGTAGTTTTTCAGGGAGAACTTCTGGGAAATGATGTAATCAGTTGACCTTGATCCTTTAGGGTATGAAACAACAATTTTAGGGGTTTAAGAACCCTTGGTTTATCGACATATTTGATTGGGTTTGCACTGCCCAAATATGTCTATAACAGTGAGACGACCCAAAAAGTTAGATTCATGGTCAAAGCAATCCGTAAGAGCTTTTGTGAATGTCTGCCAAGTCACGGGCCTTCCATAGCAATGTTGATGCCACTACCACCATTGTCATATTTCATTGTTCAAGTACATGCTACCCACACTAAGCTGAGTTGCATCATCTCTGATGTGATTCAGTGTGAAATATTGCTCCATTTGTGCTATCCATGTGGCTAGATTAGAGCCATCAAATTTATACATGTCCAACTTGGGTGGTCACGTCTAGGATTGTTGGTGATTGCCAAAGAGGTGAAGAGAATTGCTAGACTCACCCTCAATGTTTTCATTGAAAATATATGCCTTCACGCGTTCCTCCATCTTTCCCTTTGCGAGCGTGTCAGCTAAGTTCTTGAGTGACAATAGTACTAAGTCCAACTTTGTTTCAACACTGTCGATCTTCTCATTGGACATAGCTTGAGCTCTAGTTTGTACCATGCACCAATCTAGAGAACTTAAAATTTGGGACTGCCTGAAATTTTTGGCGCTAACAATTAAATGGTACCACCTTGCTCAGCTCGTCATCCTGATTCTGATGGGCTAAATCACCTGTAAGCCTCCCGGGAGGGCAAATCCCAGAAAAGTCAATGCTGCCCAATGTCCTGCGAGAATCACACCCAGGTATAAGAGCCCACACAAATAGTCAGATCTGTAGGCGAACCCTCAACTGCAGAGTATGAGTAGGAATGTGGCAGTGATCGAACCCCTGCTGCTAGATCTGAATGGTGGATTTGATTATTGCGACTACTACAGAACCAAACTACTAGATCTGGATGGCGGATCTGATAGCTCTCATTGGCAGATCTGATGGATTTGAATGGCGGATCTGATAGATCTTAATGGCGGAACTGATTGTTGCTACTACAACAGAACCCCACCTGCTAGATCTGATTTGGCAAAGATGATGCGTGATCCGGAGAGAGACACAGGAACTATGGTCTCAAGGAGTGTTAGGTGCTATAGATCGCAATATGCATAAGGGTCTAACAGTAGTACTCGGCCCAATCTTTCAGGGCACTAACCAAGGAGGATCAACCGTACCCTTAACCGTACAACCCGACTACCCTATTGTATGTGCGAGCAATCTCCCCGAGTGTTGTTCTCGGTGTACTGTAGCAGCAAGACGGCTGACGGTTTATCTAAGGTGAGGTTTCAAGAGAGCCTAGGGGGCTTCCGATATACCCAGAGGGTACTTGGAAGACAGTTCGTGCGCGGTTTTGTCTAATGCGCTACTACTCGAAGGGGTACCCACAGGGGTTACAAGGGAGTCCAACAAGCGTGACCACCTTTTGTATTTCCTACGTGCATGCCTCCCCAAATCCATAGGTTTATGTGCTCAATGACAAATCCCATGGTTTAAAGACACCGGAACACGTCTCTAGACAAAAAAAAAAATTGCTAAAAATTGGAGATTCCACCGGCCTTGGAAAGTGTTTTGATACCACTTGTTATGCTCTTGACCTGCGAGAAGATACTAGAATACAAAATATGTGAAGAAGTATACTCAGAACACAGAACAATAAGAAATAACAGCAAGTATTGTATTATTCAGAAAGCAATTTTCGCTTGCCTCTTTGAGGGGGCAACCTCCAATAGAGCTGGGATCAATTACAAAATAAGACACGATGCTCCTCGAGGGGAGTTCTCTATCCTTTATATAGGATTCCTACATGCAATACTATGGGCCAATACCATGGTTCTTATTAATACCATGGCCCATTTACAACTAATTGTGGTTCCCTCTTTAAATCTGAGTCAACCACTTACAATTATTAATATGGGCTTTATTGACTCTTTACTTAGCTATAACTATGACTTGATCCTATTACATAAACAAGGGGGTTAGGGTTGGACCCTAACATGCTTGAGAAATTCGTTAGGAAGTTGAAACATTGTTATGAACAATCAAAGCATAAGACCGAATCTAAGCAAGGTTGGAAAAGGAATGAAAAAGATAAGGGAAAATGGCCACCAAAGAGGGCAAGACCCCAGGAAACAGGTGAGAAAGAGAATGTTGCTCCTTACAAGAATTTTAATGTAGTAGAGAGGGGAAATGGGTCACAACCTAGAGAGTAGCAGAAAGAGATGATGGTAGGAGGCTATTGCAGTGTTGGATATGTGGCAAGGATCATCTCAAGAAAGATTGTCCATCATATCAGAGTGGTAGGCCTCAGATCTATAGTGCAAGGGAGGCAGACATAGTTGGGTATGTTGGTCAGAGAATTCCTCAGATCTATGCAACATTGGATAATAGGCAAGCAGATCACCAGGCATCTATTATCGAGATGAAATGCAAGCTCTGTGATCGAGTTTTTATTTTCATTTTGATTGGCCCTAGATCTATTTATAGTTATGTTAACCCTGAACTAGTGGATAAGTGTTGTTTGAGAAAAGAAGTGCATGTTGAATCATGGTTGGTACAGTTGGCTACAAGTACTAAGAAAAGAGTTAATCATTGGGTAAGAGCTACAAGTACTAAGAATGGTTAGAAACATTATTAAATTCATAAGATTGTCCAGATCAAATGACCTTAATCTTGAGTAAACGGTATCACTCTAATAAAAACAAAGAATAATTTTTAGTTGGGCATCTGTAAGATAGAGCATCAGAATAAATGGAACAGACTTCCTTTGTCTGCTTTAGGGATTTCCCGAGCTGGACTTGTACAATCTTTAGCTTTTTCTTCGCTGCTCTCAATTTAGCATAAGTTTCATCCTCAGTGATTGTCAATGCCTTAAATTTTTGCAGTAATTCTTTTTACTCCCTTCGGGGCACCACCTCTCCTTGATATTTTGTCAAGGTTTCTTTTTGTTCTTCTAGTTTATTGTTTAACACCTGAATGGTAGCATCTACAGTTAAGGGGGTATAAGGAGGTACAGACTCTTTCTGAGTAGTCCTGCCAATAAGAACTAACAATTATGTTTGAGTAATTTCTTCAACAATCACCATGTTGATGTCTACAACATCCAAGTCAGTCTGTGTCCATATAGTGACATCAAGGGTTTCTTCAGTCTGAGTTTCTACAAAGGCAACAAAGTTCTCAGTTTGGGCTACGGGTTTCTCACTTGCCTTTGTAATTCCTCTT
This sequence comes from Pinus tabuliformis, assembly GCA_031772625.1. Taxonomy (NCBI): domain Eukaryota; kingdom Viridiplantae; phylum Streptophyta; class Pinopsida; order Pinales; family Pinaceae; genus Pinus; species Pinus tabuliformis. The sequence goes on along the minus strand of CM062806.1, from coordinate 511,443,108 downwards.
GCAGTTTCTTAAACATTTTCTGAGCTGCTTTACTTTTCTCTGTAGTTTAATATTTTCTCTTTTAAGAAACTCTATTTCATGACCAATTCCACATCACAAGACAAATTGTATGAGTTAACTAAGTTAATTTGACTTGGTTCAATTAATTCGAGTTGAAGGTATAAATTGAGTCATGTAGAGTGTCTCGTACTTTATAAGAGTCGTGGTTGAGTTTATTTTGGGTTGTAATTAATTAATTCAATTTAAGTGAGTTAAGGTAAGTTAAACTAGTTTCAACTGATGGAGAAACTAGTAGTCCAACAGTGGGGTGTTGCTTCATGTGTTCAACTAGTTAACTGATAATTCAGTCATAAATAAATCACGCATGTGAGATGTGAGAGTTACCCAGTTGAGATTGGAGTTCAAGGGTCATGCAGTATAAGTTGTATAATTATCTGAATTGTACAGATGGTGCATGAAGTTAGAGGAAGAGCCTAAAGGAACTGCGCAATCCAATGGAGGAAAATTCTTATTAGATAGTGGCATAGTTCCTCATTGAATAGCACAAGGAAATATGAGCTTGGCGGGCAGCAAAATTGGCTAAGTATTGGCCAGAGTCAGCTTGTGAGGTAGTGAGATAGATTATACTTGTGGAGAGATTGTTCATTTTGAACAAGCATTGTATTTCTTCTCTATTTTTATGATCTAATGCAATATAAAAATAGGAATGGATTTTGAGCAACAAGATTTCCCCTTAGATAAATATTTGAGCATATGTTATTGAACCTTGTCTCATGTTTATGTTGTGATTTCTCGATCGATTAATTGTTTCTGCTGATGAGTAGAGTAGGTTCAAGTCTTTTGTTTTAGAAAATTACCTAAGTTGTTTGAATCTACAAGGAATTTCTACATGGTATCGGAGCCCTGAAATCAAATTAGAACCAATCCTTGAAGTCCTCATGTACAATGATCATTTAAGGACTGATGAGTTGTTAGAAATCAGAGTTATGGATCCCTAGTTCAGGGAAGATCCAAAAGACCCTATGTGCAGACTTCTTAAGGAAAGCTAGAAGGCTGCTAGTGGGCAGATTAGTGAGCTAATGTTTAGTGATGTGAAAAGGAGTTGTAATCATTGATATTGGTAGAACGAGGAGCAGAGAGATTTCCCACAGGGAGATAGAGACTAGGAGGGAGTCTACTTTCAGAGGGAGCATCCCTATCGAAGCTAATACTTTAGGATCTTAGGAGATCAGAGTCATTATTGCAATAGTTGCAACAGTAGTGCGAAAGCAGCAACAATATGTGTAGATCATATTTTTCCATGCATGCATTCATGTTATAGACATTTTTGTGCCTTACAGCATGAAGCATGAAATGTCCATAATCTAAGGGATCCAAAGTCCCTAAACATGTTGTTCCTAGCCCTAGAGGAACAAGGTCAGCAAACCACAGCACTGAATAACAGTTCTCCACCTGACAACACTCAAAAACAAGAAAATTCTGGATCATGTCAACTGCTCCACTGAGCATCTGCGCTGAATGTCAAGTGGTCCACTATGTACCTGTGCTGAATGTCAACTGCAAAGAAGGCCACCTGCGCTGAGCGTACTTGGACAAGTGGTAGACTCATTCCTCAAGGTGTCAATGCCCAGGAAGCTTCCAAAATGACACTTGGATCAGGGAATTCGACTGGTGATGAGTCAGAGGTTCCAAATATCCAAGTGGAAGCAAGAACCTCCAAGTGGACTCAAGAACTGAAGAATAACTGAAGTGAGAGAGGACACTAGTCAGCTCTCAAGGTGACTCATCCTTTCTCCAAAAATCCTATATATAGAGCTCTCTCATGAGGTCTAAGGAGGCTGGAATCTTGTGGATGTAAGGAAGTGTTGTTGGTTTGAGTTTAGAGCTATTGGGTGATTTGCTTTGAAGGAGGTGAAGAGGAGATTTCTTTCTGCTGGGAAGGTGATGTTGGATTGGGCCTCTTATGGTTGTATCACTTCCTGAACTTTACTTCTTCCATTAATAAAGCATTTGAGGTTCTTCTATATGCATGTCTCTCAATGATGTATTGTCATGCTTGTGTATTTGATTTATTCTAATCCTTGAATCAATTATGAATGTATGCTTCTTGTAGTTTCCCTCTCTTGCCATTTTGCAGGATCTTGGTGTAGCTAAGCCAGTGAAAGAGCAAGGAGCTGGGAGCAAGCAGCAAGGAGAGAAGATTGGATCAACCATTAGCGAAAGACATCGGTTAGTGGATCTCTTTCTCCCCTATTTTACTTTCATAAAGAAGAAATCTTAGATAGCTTTGCTTCGATTGTTGCTGAGGTACTATCAACCTTAGAGTGGGATAGGGTCATTCCGTATTGGATACTTTTCCCAACAACAAATTGGCGACTCCGCTGGGGAACGTATCTTGTTGGTTGTTTGTGTTTTTTGCTATTCATTTCCTAGACACAGGGAGTACCGAATCGAACTGCATTTGGATCTTTCAAATGCAAAGTAGAGGGCAGCTACTCTAGCTCAGTTTCTGGGCATGTTTATGATTTGAAGAGCTGATCCACAAGGACTCTAAATAGCTCTTAGTGATATCTTTTCATCCTCCTAATTACCCTTTAGTGTGTACTTGATTGATAGCTTTTGATTTGGCCAAAAACTGTGAATTTTTGAGCAATCTGTGACCCGGAAACCAAGAGAAACGAGAGTTTCTCTCTTCATTGCAGGCACTGTGAAGGCAGTCTGCATTTCATCGCAGATCCCGAAGGGGCTACCTGCGCTGAATGTCAAACTGATAGTGTACTACCTGCGCTGAACCAGTTTTGCCTTGTGCAACTGGGGTTCCCTGCTGTTTATTGCCCTGTTTTCATCCTTGTTTTTGCAGCCTGTTATCAGTCGATGTACCTATCTGAAACCACCTTTCCTTGCCACTATTCTGCCTCGGTTGTATAAATAAACTGTATTTTTTCTTTGTGTATTTCTTATATCACTTGCAGTTTCCCATAACGAAAAGTGAACTAGTCTTGCTGTGGCCTCTTAGATCTAGACCTGTGACAAGTGTCGTATTGATCTTAAGAGTTAGTTTGTTTGTTGTTCATAGCTAATTGAGCTTTTGCTTTCGTCATATGGTTTGAATTTATGTATTTCTAGTGTCGAAACAAGTAAATCTTAAGGTGTCTTAATTTTGGACAAAGCTTGTTTGCTTTCACTTGAAATTGAATTCAAAATTATACAACAGCTTTCTTTTTGTAATACATCAACATTAAGAAAGAGAAAAGAAATACCTGCATTGTGCATTTTGCATTTGTAAGTTTGTATTGATTTAGGAGAGATTTCATTAGTGTGTGCTCTATGAACTGTGTGAAGAGATGATGTCTTTCTTTTCCCTCAGTAGTTAAGATTTTCATAAGTCGAAAAGATTGAAAAAGCTTGCTTATCATCTTAGACTGCATTTAGGAATTTGTACCAATACATCTCGTGGTGATCCTGAAAGACAAACTTTAAAAAGATCAACTTAAAATATATTGAATGAACCTAACAATGCTTTGCAACATAACGCTCACAGTAGAGGTCTAGGTAGAGATGTGTTCCGGCGTCGTTAAACGTAGTGACTGTCGATCTCTACGAAGGTGGGTGATTCCTCCTGAGAGACGATAGCACTAATACGGACTTGTGCTCCCACGTACCGTCACGTATATATTGGGAGACCCCTATAGGCATTTATCCTTTATCCTTAGGAAGCCGTGTCGGCCGCCCTACTGATCGCGATGCAGTGAACACAGCATTCACGAAGATCGACCACCCGTACCGTAAAACGTATTCTGTGGTTTCGCGAAAGGTTTGGCACACCCTCTGCCTAGATCTCCAGAGCAGTTTCTTTTGGCCTTTTTCAGACTCTATAACAGAAAAAGTCCAACTGAGCATTTGTCACTTCGGGCTCGTTAAAACATCGAAGGAGACTAGAGTCATATTTAGCTTTTTCTCGACTCTTTAAAACTGAAAAAGCAAGTTGTGTCTAAAAGCGTCTAATAAAATTCATTCAATTCGGAAACATAATTTCCCCTTTTGTATTTTAGTTGATCGAGTAATCCGCAACCGTGGAAGAAAGTCAATTGAAACCCCATCGTTCGCGGAGGCTTGCGAGTCAACCGTCTTTGTCTCCGGAATCGAAAGTAGTACGAACAAAGCGAACTCGCTTGACCGGGTCAAAATCTCCCATCAAATTTAGAACAACAGTTCCAACAACATCTGAGATCCCGGTCACTCCAAGCATTTCTGGAATCCCTGCCTCTATTGAAGAAGTTCAACCGCCACAGAGGGACAGTAGCACTGATCCTAGTCTGAGAAAAAGTACTTGCATAACTGGACCAGTTCCATCTGTAACCAGTCCAGAAAGTTTTGTTCCTCAAACAACTGTCGCTGTCGAAACAACCCCTTCTTCGGCACCATAAATCTTTTACGGACCTGACGGTCTTCCTCTTCCACCTGGTTTGATTGCAATAGAGGAAATTGTAGAGGACCCGCAAGCAAGTACTCCAACTCATTTTGGAGTAGGTGTCACTCTTTTTCCTTCTACATCAGAAGTTTGTCCATCACCAGTGGAAGTTCCTGTAGAATCGCTAGGCAGTCTATTGGATAGACTTAAAATGTCAGAGCAACCGTCGACATCTAGGACTGTGTCGAACGACACAGCGACGGCAGAACTCCCTGCCGCCACTCCTACTATGTTCGCCGGCGTACCAGCTGTCCCAACTAGCTCTCAACAGCTAGAAGGAGTCCACCCAGGGACTATTTCGACAGTATGGTCTGTTCCAGTTTGTTCTTCCGGTATAATACCCGGTAATTCTTATGTTGAAACTAGACAAATTGATCCCTATGGAGGTCAATTTGGGCCATCCAGTCCTCAAAGGCAAGCCATACCCTTGAGTTCCGGATTGCTACCGTATGGGGGGCAATATGCCCTTTCATTACCCCCTCCGGGAGGATACCCATACGGCAGTTCTCAACAGTATTCAGGTTTGACTGAAGTTACGACAAGTGGTTGGGTACCTATGTTACCCCAACAGCCAAGAGTTGTGTATTCTATGCAACAATGTGTACCTATGTCTAGCATCCCGACGACGCCAGCTATTGTAACCGTGTCGCAAGTTCAAACGATGCCTGTTGTATGTCAACCCCAAGTTGTAATGCAACAGCCCCTTGACCCTGCAACACAACCACAATCGCCAACTGTCGGGACGACACAGGTCCAAACAGGCATGATTACCCCGCATCTTGGTCCGTCGGTTAGTATAGCACAACAAAACATGGCTTCACAACCATGGATGGTGCAGTACCAACAACCACAGTTCCAGCAGGTGTACCAAGGATCTGAGCAACAGATCTTTGCGAATAGTGGACAACCCTATATTCAAAACGGGTTAAATCAACCACTTTACAGTGGTCCAGTCCACCAGCCGTATCAGTCATACCAGCATCAATTGCATTATGTTGGTATGCAAAGGCCTACTGCTCAGGCGATTCCATCGTATCCTAGGTACGCCTCGCCAAACCTGAATCAACAGTTACCATTCGTGGCAACTTTAGAATTACCAGATTTACATCGATTGACGAACGATCCAATTGCCTATGCCCATTGGTGGCCAGCGATTCCTCACAAGCTTCCATCGGACATTCCTAAATTCAATGGAAATCCTGGCGAAGACCCGTCGAATCATGTGATGACTTTTCATCTGTGGTGTTCGTCGAACACCTTGAATGATGATTCGATAAGGCTTCGCCTTTTTCAGAGGACATTGACAGGTTCGGCGGCTAAATGGTATATTGAGTTACCTAGAGTCTCTTTCGACAATTTCAGTTCCCTAGCCACGACTTTCTTAACCCACTTTCAGTTACCTATAAGGTACGAAACTGGAACAGATATCTTAACCAATTTCAAGCAGACAACGGCCACACATATATCCGATCATATACATGAGTGGCGTCGTCATCGCAGAATGGTAAAGACTTATGTTCCAGATCAGCTATTAGCTGAGTGGTTTATAAATTCGCTTCTTCCTGCTATAACAGAAGATGTGGCCAAGGGAGGGGTCGTAACAGAGGAGAAGGTTATTGCTCGTGCCCAGTATTTAGACTTAGTATATACTCAGTCTGGCACGCTCTATGACAAGATACCTGATGCCCCCAGACCGGAATTTTCAATTCCTCCTCCTCCTGGATCAAATAGTGACTCTCATGCCGGCGACAGTGTGATTGGCACTGCAAACGCAAAGTCGACAAGGGATTCGAATAAGAAAGACCGTAAGACTTCGAATCAAAAGGCAAATCAAGAAATTCTTGCTTCGGAAATAAATGCCATATCTGCAGATAAAGGCAAAAATTCCAATCAACCAGGAAGCAAGAAGAAGCAAAACAAAGGGAAGAAGAAGAAACAGGGTGAGTCATCCCCTCAAAAAACTTCTTCAAACCCTCCTGGGCAAGGGAAACAAATTTATCCATGTCAGATATGTGATGAAGAGGATCATTACACAAAGAATTGCCCATTCAAAGCTGAGTTAAAGAGGTTCTTTAAAAGTTCCCAAACCTCAGCTGTGTTAACTGATCCATTTCCCAACCCAGGTCAAAATCTGGTTGATAGTGGAAATGCTTCCCCGTCGCAAGTACTAATGTTATCGATCTCTAAGCAACAAAATGATGCTTTGATTTCGACAAGGAGTAAAGATTACGGGAATCCACAGGTGTCGAACGACAAAGGTAAAGATCAACCTAGTAGTTCGACAACAACTTCGGCAGAAGTTGTACCCCCCATCACGCATGAGTTAACAATAAAACCGCCAAAGGGAGTAGTATACAAGTCGACATTTAATCCTCGCGCTAGGGCGGCGCAACATTATAACATAGTGGAAGATTTGGCCCAATCGCCATCCGCTATGTCGACTCTTGAAGTACTACAAAATTGTCCAACCCAAAGGCAGGCATTGTTATCAGCAATTGGTGGGGTTGATCCTAAGGATTCCAATCTTGTATCCTTTGATCACAAAGGATACGATCCTCAATTACCAGCTCAACTAGCTTTCCTTATTCAAGTGAAAGCACTCAACAAACTGTTAACAGAACAATTATTGATGAGGGGGCATCGACATGTATCATCTCGATGAGTTGCTGGAAAACTCTCGGATCTCCAACCTTGTCGCGATCTTCGACGACATTAAAAGCATTCGACGGAAGGACGTACACCCCGTACGGTATCCTAAATAACTTGAAGGTTGAACTAGGAGGAAAAACAGTGGAAATAGATGTTGAAGTCATCGATGGCAATCTTGACTATAACATCCTACTGGGAAGACCATGGATATATGCCATGGCAGCTGTAGTGTCGACTTATTTTAGGAAGATCGCATTCCCGTTTGAAGGAGGGATTACGATCATCGACCAACAGAACTTCCTCCCTAATGGTTCACAAGTTACAGGAAGCATTCCCATGATCCATGGGAGCGACCATTCAATCCAAGATATCGGAGTAGGTCTCCTAAAAGACCCTGCCTTAATGGGTACTTTTACCATACCACCTCTGAGTAATCTAGCGGAAGTGGCCACGGTGGAATATGAAACCTTCTATGTCTAATGGATTTGGATGCCGAGGATGGTTCTTATCCTGTGTCAACCTCATTAAAAAATGAAACAAATCCCCTTTCTCAAAGGTAAACCTTCATTCCAACCACCGAGTTGAATACAATGAAGCTTGGGGGGCATGCACCTCGATTTGCGTTATTATGTTGGGGGCATGCAAACTTATCATCGAGCAGTTGTAGCATAAAGTTCATGCTCGTTAAAAAATAAACGCAAGATCCGAGCAGTTTTAACGCGGTCTTCATGCTCGTTAAAAAATAAATAAAAGCAGTGAGCAATGTTTCCCCCAGAGTTTAAGCTCATTTTTAAATAAAAAATGAACCTATTTCCGGTAAATAACCTCTGTGATCGTAAATTTATCAGCCATAAAAATCCTTGGTCGTGTTTGCACCTGCCACCTCCACCGTCATTTGGCCGATCGTTCACCTCCATATGATTGTTTACCCATTTTGAGGAACAGCTGCGAAGAGTGATTTCACCTAGCCATCCTTGTGACATTGCCGTGATTGGAAAATTCCAACCTGTACCTGGAATCATTTGCTATCCCTGTTTATCACTCGTTCCTCAAAAGACGAGTCTTCTTTAAGCTTTTTTCATCTGACTCGTAAAATATGAAAAGTTTGCCGAGTTTTGGCCTTTCAGCTCGTTAAAGTGACCGGAAGAGCTATCCCTCCTCTAGATTTTAATCTTTTTGGACCTGAGGGATTATTGCACAAAAAGGTCGAGCGCTTGTTTTATTCGGCTCGTTAAAGTTATCGAAAACTCATCCCTTCTGTATTGTTTTACACTTTTTCGGACTTAAGGGATTAGATGACGAAAAAGGAATTTTGGAGTTAACTTTTTGTACCTTTTCAGACTCTCTAAAAATGAAAAGGACCGAGTTTTCCTTGTCGTTAGACTCGTTAAAATGATTAAATAGCGACAAACTTGTCTTTAGACGAGAACGAGTTTCCCTATCGCTAGGCTCGTTAAAACATAGCGATGGGCTTGCCCGAAGGGCAGGTTATAGAACAAGCATATGTTATCCTCCTCAAGCTTGACAAAAATAAAGAGGTACTGGTCAGAAATGACTGGGGAAAAATTGGGAGAACCTCAAAGCTTTAATGGTAGCAAGTCGCTCTTGAACATGACACTTTTCCTCCGTACCACATCGGGTTGGGTTGTTTCATTCACCGGTCTCATCACCATGGTCTCGCCAAACCATCCATTTGGGGTAATGCTACCGATCCATTGCATCAGTGTCGTTATATGTTCAAGAGATTTTGTTCAGAAAGAGTCAACCGTGTCCCATCCACTGCCATACATTATCCTTCATCCATCCATGACCGCCTCCCTGAATCATATGTCACAGATTATTTTCACCTCCACTAAAATCATTAGCTCCGTTCCGTGTCACTGATGTGGGATTCATTAAGGCCCTCCTTTGACGGATCGCTTCTTGTCGACTTCAGCTCATTATCCAAGGAGTTGGTCTAGGAACAAAACCCCCAGTACTTTGAAGCTTGCATGCCTCAATGGCAAGTTTCTCACTTCCGGCGACAGGTATACATCAATGACCTTCGACCGAAAGATTTTACGTGGTGTTCGACGCCAAGTCCTTTATTCACACCACGTGAATTGTACTGCAGTACCTTGAGGGTCATTATCATTATCGGTGATTCCTCTCGCGCTTGTTAACGGTTTACATCATTGACCGGTAATCAAGCGATGTCTTTCCATGTTCGACTTCAGCGCAATTCTCACATGGATCGACTTGTACTTAGAGTGAAGATCGAACGAGTTTGAAGACCCCGGATCTAGTTTCATCCATCCGGGCTGCGATATATATTCAGGAAATATAAAGACATTTGACATGTACATCATTGCAGCAGATGATCATCCTACTCAAAGGATGATAATTTCAGCAGAGAATTATCAGTCTACCATCAGACGATCGTCTGTTCTATGTACCAAAATGAATTTATAAAGCTGAGCATGGGAATACCCGCCTCAGCTAGATCATGAAAGCAGAATGAAAAATAATGTATTGTATTGTATTTTATTACAAGTCATCTCTCAGCGATTGAATGAACTTCGGATCCTCCTGATAAAGCATTTCACCCGATAAACGACCTCATACTTTAGGGGGCAACTGTTATAGACATTTTTGTGCCTTACAGCATGAAGCATGAAATGTCCATAATCTAAGGGATCCAAAGTCCCTAAACATGTTGTTCCTACCCCTAGAGGAACAAGGTCAGCAAACCACAGCACTGAATAACAGTTCTCCACCTGAAAACACTCAAAAACAAGCAAATTCTGGATCATGTCAACTGCTCCACTGAGCATCTGCGCTGAATGTCAAGTGCTCCACTCTGTACCTGCGCTGAATGTCAACTGCAAAGAAGGCCACCTGCGCTGAGCGTACTTGGACAAGTGGCAGACTCATTCCTCAAGGTGTCAATGCCCAGGAAGCTTCCAAAATGACACTTGGATCAAGGAATTCGACTGGTGATGAGTAAGAGGTTCCAAATCTCCAAGTGGAAGCAAGAACCTCCAAGTGGACTCAAGAACTGAAGAATAACTGAAGTGAGAGAGGACACTAGTCAGCTCTCAAGGTGACTCATCCTTTCTCCAAAAATCCTATATATAGAGCTCTCTCATGAGGTCTAAGGAGGTTGGAATCTTGTGGATGTAAGGAAGTGCTGTTGGTTTGAGTTTAGAGCTATTGGGTGATTTGCTTTGAAGGAGGTGAAGAGGAGATTTCTTTCTGCTGGGAAGGTGATGCTGGATTGGGCCTCTTATGGTTGTATCACTTCCTGAACTTTACTTCTTCCATTAATAAAGCATTTGAGGTTCTTCTATATGCATGTGTCTCAATGATGTATTGTCATACTTGTATATTTGATTTATTCTAATCCTTGAATCAATTATGAATGTATGCTTCTTGTAGTTTCCCTCTCTTGCCATTTTGCAGGATCTTGGTGTAGCTGGGCCAGTGAAAGAGTAAGGAGGTGGGAGCAAGCAGCAAGGAGAGAGGATTGGATCAACCATTAGCGAAAGACATCAGTTAGTGGATCTCTTTCTTCCCTATTTTACTTTCATAAAGAAGAAATCTTAGATAGCTTTGCTTCGGTTGTTGCTGAGGTACTATCACCCTTAGAGTGGGATAGGGTCATTCCATATTGGATACTTTTCCCAACAACAATTCATACCTCTAGGAGTGAGGTGGGGCGATGTAGATCCTTAGTCTCATAATTGCATAAATTTGGGCATGGTCCATTGAGGTGTTTTTTTTTTCTTTCTCTCATGGACCATTACCTTGCTACGGGGGTGCACATTCTTCAATAGCGTGAGGATCAGTGTCAGTTACATATTGAAGAGTACAAAGAAGTGTTGACAATAGAGCAGGAAGGCTCAGTAGCAAAGTCAGCAACAACACAGTTTTCCCAGTAGATAGTTGCAGACGTAGTTGATTCAATTTGTTTTTTTTATGCTCTTCAGTTGCAAATGTTGCAGTAGAAAGAAAAAGTGTGAGAAGTGTTGCATGCAATACATTCCAAAGGTGATGGATTGAGATAGATGTGAATCCCTTTCTTGTTGAAAGGGAGTGTTGAAAATGAAACAAGAAAATCTTGATTTAATTTTCCCTTGAATTAAATTAGGGAAAAAGTGTAATTCCACATCACAAGACAACTTGTACGAGTTAACTAGGTCAATTTGACTTAGTTGGTTCAGTTAATTCAAGTTGAGGGTATAACTTGAGTCTTTTTTTTTTTTTTTTGCATGTGGTTCACGAGCACCCTGGTCAGTGACTGATCGCTACGCCCACGGAAAAATCTGGGCGATAGCTAGGCTAAATCGCCCCTCGGCTTATTGCAAGACCTGACCCCAAGGGCTTCGGGTGGATTCGACCCTGTGACCTCCCGATGGCGAGGCACAGTTTTTGACCAACTGAGCTAACCCTTCGGGCTGAGGGTATAACTTGAGTCATGTAGATTGTCTCTTACTTTATAGGAGCACTAGTTGAGTTTATTTTGAGTGGTAATTAATTAATTCAGTGTAACTGAGTTAAATTAAGTTAAGCTAGTTCCAATTGATGGAGGAACTAGTAAGAGGTCTAACAACGAGGTGTTGCTTCATGTGTTCAACCAATTAACTAATAATTCAGTCATAAATAACTCATGCATGTGAGACCTGAGAGCTACCTAGTTGAGATTGGAGTTCAAGGGTAGTGTACTACCAGTTGTATAATTATCTAAATTGTATGAATGGTGTACCCAATGAGAGGAAGAGCCTAAAAGAACTGCGCAATTCAATGGAGGAAAATTCCTCATTGAACAGTGCAAGGACGTAGGAGCTTAGAAGGCTAGGAAATTGGCTAAGTATTGGCCAAGGTTTGTCTAGGAAGCAGTCAGATAGATAGAGATAGTGCATAGGTTGCTCGGGCTTGAGCAAAGCATTGTAATCTTCTCATATTTGTTGACTAAAGAAATATATAGATAGCAAGAGTTTTTGGTCGTGGCTTTTCCCACGAAATCATTTTGTAATGAAAATCATATTATATTATAATTCATTGGCTTCTTATTTCCTTTACCACCACTTCCTTTTTATTTACACTCCTTTAAAAATAGATTTCATTATAATACCATGGGCCCAATACCATGGGTGGGAACAACTTGGACTTTGATTTGGCCTCATGACTAAGATCCATATTGTTTAAAATGCACTTTTGAATGCATAAATGGATTCAACAAAGTAAAAATCCAATGAGGCACATTCTTATTGTTTAAAATGCACTTTTAAATGCATAAATGGATTCAACAAAGTAAAAATCCAATGAAGCACATTCTTATTGTTTAAAATGAACTTTTAAATGCATAAATTAATTCAACATAGTAAAAATCTCATAAAACACCTAAACTTTGAAAATTAAACAATTTAAATTTATGATTCTTAAAAAACCTTATAAACCCAAATTATAGAAAAAATGCCACTAAATTAATACTAATGGATCAAGATTACATTACTCGTATTAAATGTACAAAATATTTACATTGATTACAAATTTAATAAATATATATACGAGGAACCAATTTAAACAACGCTACAATGTTATATGAGGAAAAAACATTTATAAATATATCATAAACCAAAGGAACGGGTGACCATAGTTTTTTTTGTTCACAGGTGTTGGGAAAAAGACCTTACCTAGAAACATAAAAATAAGAAACAAAACAAGGATGTTGGGGGTGAATGAGCATATGGAGAAGTTCTAATCGATCTTGCCTCACCTCTAGACGTGTCATAGTTTGTTAAACTTTATACGCAGATGGAATTTGATCGTTGGAATGGGATAATTTGTTCATTGAATATGAATAATAATAACAAAAATATTGGCAACCATTGTCAACATTTTAAAATTAAACAGATAAGAAAATTCTACAAACCGTCCAATGAGTACCATGGTATTGAAATTCCTACCACTCCTCCATATAAAATTGAACCGATGTTGACAGGCACATGGAGGGTCGAGATTTGGTTACAAAAAAGTAAGTTGAAGCGATGTTGACATGCACATGTAGGGTCGAGATTCTTTTGCTTTGTTTATCAAGAGTTACTTTTTTACAAAATAATTAATTTCACTCACATCTGGGTTTGCAATTCATACCCTCCTCCATATAAAGTTGAACGGAAGTTGATAGGCACATGGAGGGTGGAGATTACTCTTTTGCTTTGGTTATCAAAAGTGAAGACGATGGCTATACCATGGCATTGAAATTCCGACCCTCTTTCCATATAAAGTTGAACCGATGTTGACAGGCACATGGAGGGTCGATATTCTTTTGCTTTGGTTACAAAAAGTAAGTTGAAGCGATGTTGACAGGCACATGTAGGGTCGAGATTCTTTTGCTTTGTTTATCAAAAGTTAGCTTTTTACAAAATAATTAATTTCACTCACAAAGTTGAACCGAGGTTGATAGGCGCATGGAGGGTGGGGATTTTTTTGCTTTTGGTTATCAAAAGTGAAGAAGATGGGGATACAGCTGGAGGTGAACGGCACATGTTTTGTTTGTTTCAGCGTTTCTTTCCTTTGATGGGGATGAGGGGGGCCTATATGATCTTACGGATTGATTTTTTCCTCCCTTCCTCAACATTGTGTATTAAAATAATTAGACTGCGCATTAAACGGTGAGGTTGAGATTTGAAATTCATGCCCGGCTTCCCACGGAGGATTTAAGCACGTGGTTGCAAAATATAAAACGCTAGCAAAGTCCAGATTGAATACGGTTTCTCGATGCCCAGTGCCCACCTATTAGGGTTGGAATTTGGATTTTCCTTTAGCCGTCGAATATTTTTAACGGTCAAAAATACGTTTAGCAGGATTTAAAACACATCAAAAGTGAGGGTTGATTAAATATTTTAAACATATTTTACGGGCATCAAATTCCAACTCTGCCCCCACATCAATGATTGTCGTCATGTTCTGCACTTCTTATTGGAACAACTAATTATGTACCGTTGTACAGTCGTCAACTTTCTATATGCACGCCTGCAATAAAAGCTGAAACGGACGAAATATCCAGCGGGGAGTCAAGATTGAATACTGCTTCTCCATGTGCCTGTCCACATCAATAATTATGGCCATGCTCTACTTTTGAGAAGTGATGAACCCTGATTTCTCGTATAGTTAATTCCACGTATACAGTGGTTCTTCCGATAAGACCGTGATATGATATCAAAGGTGCAGAGCAATGTATATATCTGGCTACAATTATTGACGTAGATGGATGAGGATGAAGCCGTGTTCAACCCTGAATTCTCGCTACATATTTTTTGGGTATCAGGGACAAGGCTTTTCTGATGTGTGTAAAACGGGTTGATTTCCCGCTCGATATTTTGGCCGTATCACGGATAAGTGTTTTTCTCATGTGTATAAAACATACTATATAAAGTTCAAATGCGCACTGGTTTCACATAATTATGAATAGTGTTTTTTGGGGTGTATTTTGTGGTTTAATTGGTTAGCGATTTATTGGAATGACTAGTTTATGTTGTGAAATTTCCATAATTTCTGTATTTTAGGTTTATTTGGTATATTATGTAGTTTAAATTATTGGAGATTTATTAGAACGACGAATTTGAATTGCGAAATTTCCATAAATTCATATGCCTCTTTAATTTAATTTATATAAAATTAAAAACTCATTCTAAAAAATGATTTGATCAATATTTGACCAAAAAATTAACACATCTCAAATAAAAAAACTGGACAACAAAACAAAGTAAAAAACTGGACAACAAATAATGTTTCAACAAAGCATATCATGGTTTAGCAACACCCGTTCCAAACAAAAATATGTGCCATTAACGTCCACATTTGTCCCCCTGTTCTTCACTTTTGATATCAAAACCAAAAGTATCTGGACAATGGCTTCTCCATGCTCCTCTTAACACTAATATGTTAATGCAAATGGTTGTAGGATAGATTATAGTTTTTTAATGCAAATATTAATCACAATGAGTTAATATTAGGTTATGAATTTTTATACGGGCTTGTTATTTATTTTAATATTTTTGTCAATTTAATATTAATGGTTTTATTTAGTTTTTTTAAATATATTATATCGTAAAATTGAAATTGTAAAATTGAGTGGTTTAATGTACACAATTAAATTACTTTGAAGATTTTTTGAATGTAAAATTTATTTATAAATTTAAAAATACATTTAAATGAATTTTTTTTATAAATTTATCTTATTACTTCTTTTTGTTATAATTATTATTAAATGTCATATCAAAATAAATAAAAAAAATGATACATTAGCTAACAATCAATTATATTTTATCTTTATAGTGAATTGTTTTTATAACCTTCTCCCATATTTTTGTTTAACTTTATATCTCGTCCTTAAGATCATGCCCTCATCTGCTTTAATATTTTTGTCTATTTAATATTAATTCTATAGTGAATTGTTTCTATAAAATTCTCCAATATTTTTGTTTAACTTTATATCTCATCCTTTCAAGATCATGCCCTCATCTCCTTCAATATTTTTGTCAATTTTGTATTTTTGTTTAACTTTATATCTCATCCTTTGAAGATCATGCCCTCATCTCTTTTAATATTTTTCTCAATTTAATATTAATTGTTTTTTTTTTTTTTAATATTAATTGTTTTATTGGTTTTTTTTAATATATTATAGGGTAAAATTGAAATTATAAAATTGAATAGCTTAATGTGCACCATTAAATTACTTCTAAAATTTTTTAAATATAAAATTTATTTATAAATTAATTTATAATTAAATAGAAAAAAAAAATTATAACCCACAAAAATATAAAATACTCATTCATTCTAATTACTCTTTTTTTTATGTAACTATTATTAAATGTCATATCAAAATAAAAAAAATCTTGATCTTTAAAAAATATGGTATAGTAGTCGACTAACCAATTATATTTTATGCTTTATCTTTATAATCAATTTTTTTTAAGCATTTTCTCATATTTTTCTTTAACATTATATCTTGCCCTTTGGAGATCATGCCTTCAACTACTTTAATAATTTTGTCAATTTTATATTAATTACTTTTTTAATATATTATATGGTAAAATTGAGTGGCTTAATGTTCACAATTGAATTATTTTGAATATTTTTCGAATATAAAATTTATTTATAGATTCAAAAATTCAATTAAACAGAAAACTCTTTAAACTTTATATCTTTGCCTTCAGCGACTTTAATAATTTTGTCAGATTTATATTAATTTTTTTTAATATATTATATGGTAAAATTGAGTGGCTTAATGTTCACAATTAAATTATTTTGAATATTTTTTTAATATAAAATTTATTTATAAATTCAAAAATTCAATTAAACATGATTTCTTTTTACAGGGAAAACTTTTTTTTGGTATAATTATTATTAAATGTCATATCAAAATCAAAGAATCTTGATCTTTCAAAAGATGGTACATTAGTGAACTAATCAATTATATTTTATATTTTATTTTATTTGTATAGGGAATTATTTTTTTAACATTTTCTCATATTTTTTTCAAAATTTCTTCCAAAATCTAAAAGTATTGTAAAATTATAAATATTAATTAGTAAAATATTATTATTAAGTTTGGGGTTAATCGCTTTGGCTAATGGGAAAGCTAAGGACATTGAAGGTTACCAGGTGGAAATCTTAAAAATTAGAGGTCATGTCCTCATCCCCCACATCCACAAGCTTTTCAATCAAGCAGTGAAGCAAGGGTTCCCTAAACCTTGGACTAAGAGCCTCATTATCCCTATTTTTAAAAGTGGGGATACAAATAACCCCTCTAATTATCAGACAATTATGATCAGCCCTCTCTTAGCCAAGTTATATGGTAGTATTTTGGAAAAGAAGTTAAGCATATGGCTTGAAAGTGAAGGTAAGCGGGATAAAGGCCAAGTAGGTTTCAGAAGGCATCACTCAACAACAGACCACCTCGTTACGCTTAGGATCATTGTGGAGGAATGTCGTAATGATAAATCCAATTTATTTTGTTGTTTTGTGGACTTTAGAAAGGCTTTCGATACGGTTCCCAGATAAAACCTTTGGAAAGATTAGAAGAGCTAAAGGTTCCTTTCGAGTTGAGAGCTGTCGCTATAAGGTTATACAAGAATGTAATTGCCAAGCTAAAGAGCAATAAGGGGTGGTCAAAAGATATTAAGTGTAACATCAGAGTTAAACAAGGTTGCCCCCTCTCCCCTACCCTATTTGGCATTTACATCGACAAGCTCGAAGGCTATTTAGAGGAAGCAGGATCTGATGGCACGATCTTAGCTGGGATAGTCGTCATCCTTCTTCTCTATGCTAACGATATTGTTCTTTTTGCAAGGTGCCCATCTGATCTTGATAAGCAACTCAGGCTTCTTAAGGATTTCTGCTCTACCATGGGTATGACTGTTAACACTGACAAAATAAAAGTTATGATTATCAAATCCAAGAAGGACACTTATGCTAATTTTATGTATGACAATAATAACTTGGAGAAAGTGTATTCTTACAAGCACCTAGGAATTGATATTCATCACAAGCTCAACTAGAACCATAGCATTGAGAAAAGGATTAATGGGGGGTGGAAAGCTTATTTTGGTCTTGAAAATAATTGTAAAACAACAAACCTCGTAATGTGGGATAAAAAGAAGTTCATCTTTGAAACTTTAGTCACTCCTGTTATCTTATATGACTGTGAGGTTTGGGGTTGCAGCATCTCTAGAGAATCCTGGAGAAAGATTGAGCAAATCTAGAAGCGTTTTATAACGTATAACCTGAAAATTAAAAGTAATACACCCTATCCTATTCTCCTTATAGAAGTAGGTTTTTCCCCTATCAAGAGCCTAGCTATGATTAGGTTTCTGCTGTACAAGCACAAACTTAATAACATAGGCGATCATAGACTTCCTAAGCTAGGTTTAAATTCCAACCAAAACCACCTAAGGCTCAAACGGGGGTGGCATAAAGACACAAGGGCCTCGTTAAACTATTGGGAGATCAACGAGAATGATGAATTGCAAAACATTAATAACATTAAAGATATTGTTACTTCTAATTTCAAAGAAAAAATGTGGTGTGAGAAAGATTTAGCGGCTAAAAGAAAATTAAGTTATTATAAGAAGGTCATCAACCCCACCCTAGAAGATCAAAAGTATCTCTCTGTTTTAACTAGCTCAAAGAAGAAAATTAATATAGCAAAGATTAGAACGAATTCTCATGAGCTCCATTGTGAAATAGGTCATTGGGCAGTTCCTAAAACACCATGGATGGAAAGGATTTGCCATCTATGTGAGAATAGGAACATCGAGGATGAAAACCACTTCCTCTTAGAGCACCCCGCGTACAACCACATTAGATCTCATTTTCATAATCTTTGTCACAATATTGACCTTACTAGCCTTTTACAATGTCAAAATTATAGTGAGCTCGGGAGGCTTCTCTCCAAGCTTTTTGAGCATAGGAATAAAATATTAAATCAAAATAAATAATTCGCTTCTTTAGGTCCGATAGACCAATATTTGGTCTCAGCGGACATTAACCATCATCATCATCATCATCATTAAAATAGTTTAAAGATGTAACTTTTGTTTGTTTGTTAAGTTTTGTAAGTCTAACTACAAATTTAACCTTTGGTTTGCAAACTCATGATTTAGGGGCTTCTAAGTCTTCAAAATCACTGGGGGGTCCATTTAGGGTCTCAACAACCTCTAATATGACTAGATTTTTTCCCACAGAGTTTCGAATTGATAACCTTCACATCATAAAGTGCCTTAATAATAATACAATCCATCAAAGTGCTTAGTACAATGAAAAATTAAATTTTAATTAATAAAATAAAAATATTTAACTAATTTTTTTTCTTAAAATTTATTTTATTATATTTCACTTTTATTATTGAATTAATAAAATCATATTTTGTTTTTATTAGCAAATTCATAAAATCATATTTTAATTTTATAAGTAAATTGTTTTCTTTTCTTTTTGTCAAAGAATTTTAGCTTTTACTATTAAGGCTTTACTAGAGTGGTTCCTTCCTTGCTCGATGCCCTCCATAGAGGATAATGGAGACTTCTCCACACTACATAATCTTGAAAGGTCTTGGTTCCGAGACTGTCATATCCATCTCGGCCTCTAATCCCCTTTCTTGTCACAATTAATTTCCAGACTACTTCATCCATATCAGAGTGACTTCAAAATTCTTTTTGAAGATGCAAATTGATATGGAGGAGAGAAGAAATAACCCCAACTTGAGGCGTATTGAATGTGAACTAAGGGTCACTATCCTCGATCAATTAAAAATTCAAAATAGGTCGCAACGCGATGGAAGCACTAGGGATTTAGATGTTGACTTCACATGCCATCTGTGGGTGGGATTTCAATAGGAGTATGAGAAGGGAGTACTCTTAACATGGACAGTTAATGATGGCTTCCAAACCATATGGGCCATTTCTAGAGGATGATTTGAGGCCATTAGATTCCAAATATTTGTTAAACTCCTCGTATTCCAACATTCTTGAATGCTCTTTAATGCTTATGATTATTCCCTTCTTTTTGTGTGGGAGGTGTTAGCTATGCTATGCAATTACTAATTTTCTAAGGTCAGAAAGGATCATGTTCTATTGGCTGTGTCCAAAGGGGTCTCACAATGGTCAATTTCCTCTTTCCTCCCTCACCTCGCCCACCTCTGAACTCTCCTTATTCCCCAAATAAGCCTTTCCGAAACCCGACAAAGAATTTTTTGGCCTTAGCCCCAGGCGCAAAGCCCAAACCCACCATAGAACCTCACCATATGACTTCGCGCTATCATAACTCATCGCTTTTTATCTTCGTCGTTGATCTTCCCCGCCGATCTAACGGCTCCCATCGTGCCCGATAAAGCAACCCGCTCGATCATTCCCCACTGTCAGATCCTTCTCTGCCACGATCCGACGCTTGTCGCTCTTTTCGTGCATGCAATCCGATCGAATGTTAGTGCGCGATGAGAGCGATTTTTCTCTCTCATCCATCACTACATGTCAACCGCTGAGTGGAATCACGCGACTTTTGGATTTTACTGCTTAAGACCCGAAAGCGATGCGATAAAAACCATTACCGCCCATCCAAACCATCCGCGCCCATTAAACGACCGCGCAGCTCCACCTCCCGATCACCGTCTGATCTATCCACCGAAGATCTGACGGCCCCAATTCACCCCGCTCCCACCTTGGCCTGTAGCCTCCGTCGAGCCATCTCCACCATCCATTTCCTTGATTCTACGGTCATCCTTCCTCCTCATTCCCATTGAATTTTTTCCCATGCATTCCATGCCCTCAACCATCCTACTTACCCAAAGAAGGAGATTGTTATGAAACCAGCTCAAGAAAAGATAGAAAAGATAGATCAACGCCTTAGAATTCAGCCTCTTCAAGGGGGAAACCTCCTTTACATTACATAATTGAACAATTCTTGGATGATTCAAATGACAAAACCTCCTTTCTATATATAGGAGTCTAAGGAGTCACAATATAATCCATCCGACCTAACAATAATAATATAAAGCCACAAAAATAACAATAGAGGGATTCTATGGGGCACAGTAATAACAATATGGGGGAAATAGGGGCACAACACTATTAATAAGGGGTATAACTACAATAGTAATGGGGTAATCACTAGTATTATAGGGACCCAACATGCCCCTCTCCTTCAAAAAAGTGTTGTCCTCAATGCTTGAGTAGTTCTGGATACTTTTGCATAAAATTCTCATCCTCCCATGTGGAATCTTCAGCGGATAATTTCTTCCACTTGATAAGATACTCTGAAATTGATCGATTTCGTAGCTGTCAAGTTCTTGTTTCTGTCACTGCTTCCGGTTCCAATATAATTTTTCCTTCCTCGTCAAGTTTTGGAAATATTGTTTGAACCGGGAGCTTGTCGCTTATAACCTTCTTTAAACATGAAACATGGAAAACTGGGTACAATCGAGAAGCTGCAGGAAGCTCCAATTTGTATGCCACAGTACCAATCTTTTGCAACACCTTGTATGGACCTTAATACTTTGGTGATAATTTATTATCCTTCTTAGCTTTCTTGAGGGACATTTTCTTATATGGTTGTAGCCGTAGGAATACCCAATCACCTACATCAAAACTTCTTTCACTGCGATGTTGATCTGCCTGTTGTTTCATTCTATTCTGTGCCAACACGAGGTTATCCTTTAAGAGTTGGAGGACTTGTTGTTGATGTTCGATGTGATGTTCCACTGCCTGAACCTTAGAATTTTCTCTTAAATATGATGTGATGGATGGCGGTTGATACCCATAAATTTCCATAAATGGGGTCATTTTTGTTGCTGTATGGAAGGAAGTGTTATACCACCATTCAGCTAGAGGCAACCATTTGACCCATTGTGTCTGTTTATCAGATACAAAGAAACGAAGATATCCTTCCAAACATTTGTTTACTATCTCAGTTTGCCCATCAGATTGAGGATGATAAGATGAGCTATGAGCTAACTGAATACCAAGACAAGAAAATAATTATGTGCAAAAATTTCCAGTGAAAATGGGATCTCTGTCACTTACAATAATCTTTGGGTTTCCATGTAGCTTTTGAATTGTTTCCATAAATGCAGTAGAAACTGTACTGGATTTAAATGGATGTGATAATGCACAAAAGTGTGCATACTTGGTAAGTCTGTCAACTACCACCATGATGACACTCTTTCCCTCAGAGTTGGGTAAACCTGTGATAAAATCCATTGAAACCTCCTCCCAACGTTGGCTTGGAATGGATAAAGGTTGTAATAGACCCGGTGTCTTAATTGTTTCAACTTTATTTTGTTGGCAAACCAAACATTCCGCCACAAACTTTTGAATATCTGATTTAAGGCCATCCCAAAAAAATTCCTTCTTAACCCTGTGGTAAGTTTTTAAAAATCATGAGTGCCCTCCTAAGGGAGAAGTGTGCAATTCCATAAGAATCTTTTGTTTTAGTTGGGAAGGTATAAGCGATCTTTGTACCATAACGAATCATTTTTCCAGCTAAATGTATCAGACGTACTAGAATTTTGTTGTAACTTTCGAATAAGTGCCCACACTTCTTCGTCATTCTTCCTGTTGTTGGGAAAAGTATCCAATACGGAATGACCCTATCCCACTCTAAGGTTGATAGTACCTCAGCAACAATCGAAGCAAAGCTATCTAAGATTTCTTCTTTATGAAAGTAAAATAGGGGAGAAAGAGATCCACTAACCGATGTCTTTCGCTAATGGTTGATCCAATCTTCTCTCCTTGCTGCTTGCTCCCAGCTCCTTGCTCTTTCACTGGCCCAGCTACACTAAGATCCTGCAAAATGGCAAGAGAGGGAAACTACAAGAAGCATACATTCATAATTGATTCAAGGATTAGAATAAATCAAATACACAAGCATAACAATACATCATTGAGAGACATGCATATAGAAGAACCTCAAATGCTTTATTAATGGAAGAAGTAAAGTTCAGGAAGTGATACAACCATAAGAGGCCCAATCCAGCATCACCTTCCCAGCAGAAAGAAATCTCCTCTTCACCTCCTTCAAAGCAAATCACCCAATAGCTCTAAACTCAAACCAACAGCACTTCTTTACATTCACAAGATTCCAGCCCCCCTAGACCTCATGAGAGAGATCTATATATAGGATTTTTGGAGAAAGGATGAGTCACCTTGAGAGCTGACTAGTGTCCTCTCTCACTTCAGTTATTCTTCAGTTCTTGAGTCCACTTGGAGGTTCTTGCTTCCACTTGGAGATCTAGACCCTCTTACTCATCACCAGTCGAATTCCTTGATCCAAGTGTCATTTTGGAAGCTTCCTGGGCATTGACACCTTGAGGAATGACTGTGCCACTTGTCCAAGTACGCTCAGCGCAGGTGGCCTTCTTTGCAGTTGACATTCAACATAGGTACAGAGTGGAGCACTTGACATTCAGCGCAGATGCTCAGTGGAGCAGTTGACATGATCCAGAATTTGCTTGTTTCTGAGTGTTTTCAGGTGGAGAACTGTTATTCAGTGCTGTGGTTTGCTGACCTTGTTCCTCTAGGGGTAGGAACAACATGTTTAGGGACTTTGGATCCCTTAGATTATGGACATTTCATGCTTCATGTTGTAAGGCACAAAAATGTCTATAACAGTTGCCCCCTAAAGTATGAGGTCGTTTATCGGGTGAAATGCTTTATCCGGAGGATCCGAAGTTCATTCAATCGCTGAGAGGTGACCTGTAATAAAATACAATACAATACATTATTTTTCATTCTGCTTTCATGATCTAGCTGAGGCGGGCATTCCCATGCTCAGCTTTATAAATTCATTTTGGTACATAGAACAGACGATCGTCTGATGGTAGACTGATAATTCTCTGTTGAAATTATCATCCTTTGAGTAGGATGATCATCTGCTGCAATGATGTACATGTCAAATGTCTTTATATTTCCTGAATATATATCACAGCCCGGATGGATGAAACTAGATCCGGGGTCTTCAAACTTGTTCGATCTCCACTCTAAGTACAAGTCGATCCATGTGAGAATTGCGCTGAAGTCGAACATGGAAAGACATCGCTTGATTACCGGTCAATGATGTAAACCGTTAACAAGCGCGAGAGGAATCACTGATAATGATAATGACCCTCAAGGTACTGCAGTACAATTCACGTGGTGTGAATAAAGGACTTGGCGTCGAACACCACGTAAAATCTTTCGGTCGAAGGTCATTGATGTATACATGTCACCGGAAGTGAGAAACTTGCCATTGAGGCATGCAAGCTTCAAAGTACTGGGGGTTTTGTTCCTAGATCAACTCCTTGGATAATGAGCTGAATTCGAAAAGAAGCGATCCGTCAAAGGAGGGCCTTAATGAATCCCACATCAGTGACACGGAACGGAGCTAATGATTTTAGTGGAGGTGAAAACAATCTGTGACATATGATTCAGGGAGGCGGTCATGGATGGATGAAGGATAATGTATGGCAGTGGATGGGACACGGTTGACTCTTTCTGAACAAAATCTCTTGAACATATAACGACACTGATGCGATGGATCGGTAGCATTACCCCAAATGGATGGTTTGGCGAGACCATGGTGATGAGACCGGTGAATGAAACAACCCAACCCAATGTGATACGGAGGAAAAGTGTCATGTTCAAGAGCGACTTGCTACCATTAAAGCTTTGAGGTTCTCCCAATTTTTCCCCAGTCATTTCTGACCAGTACCTCTTTATTTTTGTCAAGCTTGAGGAGGATAACATATTCTTGTTCTATAACCTGCCCTTCGGGCAAGCCCATCGCTATGTTTTAACGAGCCTAGCGATAGGGAAACTCGTTCTCGTCTAAAGACAAGTTTGTTGCTATTTAATCATTTTAACGAGTCTAACGACAAGGAAAACTCGGTCCTTTTCATTTTTAGAGAGTCTGAAAAGGTACAAAAAGTTAACTCCAAAATTCCTTTTTCGTCATCTAATCCCTTAAGTCCAAAAAAGTGTAAAACAATACAGAAGGGATGAGTTTTCGATAATTTTAACTAGCCGAATAAAACAAGCGCTCGACCTTTTTGTGCAATAATCCCTCAGGTCCAAAAAGATTAAAATCTAGAGGAGGGATAGCTCTTCCGGTCACTTTAACGAGCTGGAAGGCCAAAACTCGACAAACTTTTCATATTTTACGAGTCAGATGAAAAAAGCTTAAAGAAGACTCGTCTTTTGAGGAACGAGTGATAAACAGGGATAGCAACTGATTCCAGGTACAGGTTGGAATTTTCCAATCACAGCAGTGTCACAAGGATGGCTAGGTGAAATCACTCTTCGCAGCTGTTCCTCAAAATGGGTAAACAATCATATGGAGGTGAACGATCGGCCAAATGACGGTGGAGGTGGCAGGTGCAAACACGACCAAGGCTTTTTATGGCTGATAAATTTACGATCACAAAGGTTATTTATCGGAAATAGGTTCATTTTTTATTTAAAAATGAGCTTAAACTTTGGGGGAAACATTGCTCACTGCTTTTATTTATTTTTTAACGAGCATGAAGACCGCGTTAAAACTGCTCGGACCTTGCGTTTATTTTTTAACGAGCATGAAATTTATGCTAAAACTGCTCGATATACCAGTCATAAGATAAGAAATGTCCCCTGTGAGATCTCTATTTTTTAAGGAGTTTCATCTTCACTAAGCTTTACTCCATATCCTTTCTTTATGCAAGTTCGGAAACGACTAATCCAAAAAACAGATAAATAACCGCTCTTTGCTTGCACTCCAAAAGGTTTGCATGCCCCGAGGTATAAAATAAAATTTCAAGGCTGCCCCTCCTCCTTCCCACCTTTGTTTTTCTTTGGGTGTTCACTGCTACTTGTCGTCTTGCCAGTCTAATGTTAACGATACTTGTCTTCTCGTTATTTTTAACGGGTCTTACGCGATACTTGTCTTCTCGTCAGCCCAACTTTTAACAGATCTTTTGCAAGATCGCAAGAGAACAACTACTTGCGACAAGAGAAGAACACTACTCAAAGACAAAACATTTGTGTTATTGAGGGAGGCTTACCTCTTTCTAGTTACCCAAAGATTGTCTCGTTAATCTTTCAAACAAAACACTTCCTCGACAATGCCTACCGAAATAGACAAGGGTGAATGACTGTTGTCAAACACATAACTTTGACAAAAGAATCCTATTCCAGAACAACCCCTCTTCCATCCACGGACGGGGTACAGACTAGTCATATTCTCTCGCGGAAATTCTACCTTATACCCAGGGTTTTTTCCGCCCGAGGCAGACCAGGATGCATGCCCCCTGGGTTCCAGTCCCATCTTTCCGAATCACTCGCACTCATCGGGAAGGAGGACTGGGGGTGGATACATTTCTTGATTGAATAGACCATTCAGGGTTGGTATATGACTATTTGCGATGCGTGATCCCAGAAATGAAAGTTGGTCTACGAGCTTGACCACCCTTCCTTCGTGTGGAAAACACATTACTCTAAAGAGTGAGGAAACTATTGCTCCCATGCAATATATATAGTCTCGTCCAAGGAGTAGGTTATAATCCAAGGGTCCTTGAACGACCATCACGTTCATTTGAACGGTCTTCCCTTTCAATGTAACAGGCACATTGGGGAGGATCCCTAATGGTCGACTGGTTCCTTTATCGAAACCCGAGAGATTTCTTATCTCAGGCAAAAGTGCCGGGGAACCCATTGCTTTCAAAGCAATAGAGGAAAGGATACTCACAGATGCCCCTTCATCAATGATAGTGCCAGCCATTACCATTCTGTATATTTGGACTATGATTCTGAATGGTATACTGGCTGGCAACCGGGGTCTGCCTAGTTGATTCCAATCAAAGGATACAACCAGGTTGCTTGGTGGTGGGACCGAATATATGGCCGGATATGACCCTGACGATGTTCCTTCCCGCGATAAAGGAATGGGCGCATTGCCCTGATGCTCATCAGAGTCTGTGTTGATGAAAAGAATCTGGATGGTGTCATCCTTATTCTCTTCAGTGAGGGTGTCATTTGAAGATGAGTCTTCAGTGACGGTGTCATTTGAAGATGAAACTTCTGAAGGAAGAACCGGGTCAACTGCCATTTCGACCTTTGGACTTTCGTCCGGTCTGGATTCAGTAGGTTCATTTTCAGTGACTGACGTTTCAGCCGACCACTTGAGCGGGCCAGATGTATTCTCAACCAACGAAGGACTTGGCATGAGTTTTTTGTATCCAGGAGGAAGTCTCAACGGTGAAACCGGACGATCTTCCAAAACTCTCTTCGCTTCGTCTAAGAAGGGACAACGGTGGATGGCGTGATCGCCTTCACACAGTCTGCAGGGGGATCTTACTCCCCCTCTTTGTCTTGAACCTTCACTTTTGCTGGTTGACGGTAAGCATTCAACATGGCTATCAGAGGTTGATGCTCCCGAATTGTGCAAACGAGGGGACCAGTCCCTTAGTATCCGGGGAATACAGGGACAATCTCTATGGAAGTGGTCTCCTCTACGTATGACACATGGCGATTTAGGCCCGGTCTGTGTTGTGTGTGGATTTCTGTCAGATGTCTTTTGCTTGCCCCCAGTCGCCTTAGGCTCCTTCTTCTTCTTCTCTCTCTTCTTCTTCTCCTTCTTCTCCATGGGAGCTTGGCTTTTGCCGGCTCTACCTTGCGAAGACGAGGGATTGGAGGAAGAGTTATAGGAAGTAGAAGGCTGGTGGGCAGCTCTAGACTGATCTAACTGTTGACTCGACTGTTCAGGAACCATGGTGTTCTGAACTACATTGGTTGAGAATAGCCAAATTGGCAGGCCAATTGTCAGTCCTGGAAGCGACAATGTGGCCATGTGGGGCACACCAACTTCTCCCCAAGAGGAGAAAGGACTAGGATTTCCATCATGTGGAATTCCTTGGTTGGGGCGTTCCATGTTCTCAACCTACAGATCAACGCAGGAATAGGAGGTGATTATGTTCCATTTAAAATAAATTTTATAACGACGCTTTAGACACAACTTGCTTTTTCACTTTTTAAGAGTCGAGAAAAAGCTAAAGATGACTCTAGTCTCCTTCGATGTTTTAACGAGCCCGAAGTGACAAATGCTCGGATGGACTTTTTCAGTTATAGAGTTTGAAAAAGGCCAAAAGAAACTGCTCTGGAGATCTAGGCAGAGGGTGTGCCAAACCTTTCGCAAAACCACAAAATACGTTTTACGGTACGGGTGGTCGATCTTCGTGAATGCTGTGTTCACTGCATTGCGATCAGTAGGGCGGCCGACACGGCTTCCTATGGATAAAGGCTTTGTTCCTATAGGGGTCTCCCAATATATACGCGATGGTACGTGGGAGCACAAGTCCGTATTGATACTTATCGCTTCACCGTGGAAGAATCACCCAACCACTCAACGCTAAGATATCACGTTTAACGACGCCGGAACACGTCTCTAGCTTAGACCTCTATGTGTTTGCGTTATGTTTCAAAGCGTTTTTATGTAAATTCAATTCATTTTAAATTGATCTTGTTTAGCAGTTTGCCTTTATGGATCACCATGAGATGTATAATACAACTTCCTAAATGCAGTCTAAGATGATAAGCAAGCTTTTCAATCTTTCAACTTTGAAAATCTTAACTACTGAGGGAAAAGAAAGACATCATATTTTCACACAGATCATAGAGCACACACTAATGCACTTTTCCCTAAATCAACATACAAGCTGTCAAATGCACATGCACAATGCAGGTATTTCTTTTCTCTTTCTTAATGTTGATGTATTACAAAAAGAAAGCTGTTGTATAATTTTGAATTGAATTTCAAGTGAAAGCAAACAAGCTTTGTCCAAAATCAAAAGACACCTTAAGATTTACTTGTTTCGACACTAGAAATACATAAATTCAAACCATATGACGAAAGAAAAAGCTAAATCAACTATGAACAGCAAACAAACTAACTCTTAAGATCAATACGACACTTATCACAGGTCTAGATCTAAGAGGCCACAGCAAGACTAGTTCACTTTTCGTTATGGGAAACTACAAATGAAATAAGAAATACACAAAGAACAAATACAATTTCTGTATACAACCAAGGCAGAATAGTGGCAAGGAAAGGTGGTTTCAAATAGGTACATTTACTGATAATAGGCTACAAAAACAAGGATGAAAACAGGGCAATAAACAGCAGGGAACCCCAGTTGCACAAGGCAAAACTGGTTCAGCGCAGGTAGTACACTGTCAGTTTGACATTCAGCGCAGGTAGCCCCTTCGGGACCTGCGATGAAATGCAGACTGCCTTCACAGTGCCTGCAATGAAGAGAGAAACTCTCGTTTCTCTTGGTTTCCGGGTCACAGATTGCTAAAAAATTCACAGTTTTTGGCCAAATCAAAAGCTATCAATCAAGTACACACTAAAGGGTAATTAGGAGGATGAAAAGCTATCACTAAGAGCTGTTCAGAGTCCTTGTGGATCAGCTCTTCAAATCATAAACATGCCCAGAAACTGAGCTAGAGTAGCTGCCCTCTACTTTGCATTTGAAAGATCCAAATGCAGTTCGATTCGGTACTCCCTGTGTCTAGGAAATGAATAGCAAAAAACACAAACAACCAACAAGATACGTTCCCCAGCGGAGTCGCCAATTTGTTGTTGGGAAAAGTATCCAATACGGAATGACCCTATCCCACTCTAAGGTTGATAGTACCTCAGCAACAATCGAAGCAAAGCTATCTAAGATTTCTTCTTTATGAAAGTAAAATAGGGGAGAAAGAGATCCACTAACCGATGTCTTTCGCTAATGGTTGATCCAATCTTCTCTCCTTGCTGCTTGCTCCCAGCTCCTTGCTCTTTCACTGGCCCAGCTACACCAAGATCCTGCAAAATGGCAAGAGAGGGAAACTACAAGAAGCATACATTCATAATTGATTCAAGGATTAGAATAAATCAAATACACAAGCATGACAATACATCA
This sequence comes from Pinus tabuliformis, assembly GCA_031772625.1. Taxonomy (NCBI): domain Eukaryota; kingdom Viridiplantae; phylum Streptophyta; class Pinopsida; order Pinales; family Pinaceae; genus Pinus; species Pinus tabuliformis. The sequence continues at coordinate 511,413,541 of CM062806.1, read as the reverse complement.
TTGAGAGACATGCATATAGAAGAACCTCAAATGCTTTATTAATGGAAGAAGTAAAGTTCAGGAAGTGATACAACCATAAGAGGCCCAATCCAGCATCACCTTCCCAGCAGAAAGAAATCTCCTCTTCACCTCCTTCAAAGCAAATCACCCAATAGCTCTAAACTCAAACCAACAGCACTTCTTTACATTCACAAGATTCCAGCCCCCCTAGACCTCATGAGAGAGATCTATATATAGGATTTTTGGAGAAAGGATGAGTTAGCTTGAGAGCTGACTAGTGTCCTCTCTCACTTCAGTTATTCTTCAGTTCTTGAGTCCACTTGGAGGTTCTTGCTTCCACTTGGAGATCTAGACCCTCTTACTCATCACCAGTCGAATTCCTTGATCCAAGTGTCATTTTGGAAGCTTCATGGGCATTGACACCTTGAGGAATGACTGTGCCACTTGTCCAAGTACGCTCAACGCAGATGGCCTTCTTTGCAGTTGACATTCAGCGCAGGTACAGAGTGGAGCACTTGACATTCAGCGCAGATGCTCAGTGGAGCAGTTGACATGATCCAGAATTTGCTTGTTTCTGAGTGTTTTTAGGTGGAGAACTGTTATTCAGTGTTGTGGTTTGCTGACCTTGTTCCTATAGGGGTAGGAACAACATGTTTAGGGACTTTGGATCCCTTAGATTATGGACATTTCATGCTTCATGTTGTAAGGCACAAAAATGTCTATAACACTTCCATTCCTCCCTTGCTTCGTTTATCCAATCTGGTTGGATAATAGAAATGGCGCACAACAATGCTTCCACATCCTCATCCTTTCTTGAGAGTGCATCTGCCACCACATTTTGCTTCCCTTTTTTGTAGATGATTTCAAAGTCATAACCCAACACCTTTGTGACCCACTTTTGTTGCTCTTCAGAGGATAATCTTTGTTCTAAGAAGTATTTAAGGCTATCATGATCCGTTTTTACCTTGAAGTGTCTTCCCATTAGGTAGGGTCACCATTTCTTAAGTGCATGGAGTATTGCCAACATTTCCTTCTCATAAATAGCTTTGCTTAAAAACTTTCCCTTGATTGGACGACTTTCAAAAGCCATGGGTCTTTCATCTTGCATTAGAACAGCACCAATTACATTTCCTGAAGCATCACATTCCACAATAAAGGTTTTTGTGAAGTCCAGTGTAGCTAAGACCGGTGCTTGGCACATTGCCTCTTTAAGATGTTCAAAGGCCTTTGTTGCTTCCGGAGTCCATGAAAATGCATCTTTCTTCAATAATGTTGTTAGAGGTGCTGCTATTCTCCCATAATTCTTAACAAACTTGCGATAATACCCTGTCAACCCGAGAAATCCTCGCAGATGCTTATGGATGTGGGGATTTTCCATTCCTTAATGGCTTTAATTTTGCTAGGGTCTACCTTAACTCCTTCATGAGATACAATATGACCCAGATATTCCACCTCCTAGACTCCAAAGAAACATTTGGATCTTTTTGCATATAATTGTTTCTCCTCCAATAGTTGTAGCACCCTGTCAACATGTTCAACATGATCCTTCCAAGACTTGTTGTAGATTAGTATATCATCAAAAAATACTAACACAAATTTTCTAAGGAATGGTTTGAAAATTGAATTCATCAAACCTTGAAATGTTGAAGGTGCATTGGTAAGGCCAAAAGGCATGACCAAAAATTCATAATGACCCTCATGAGTTCTAAATGTTGTTTTCGGAATGTCTTCAGTCTTCATTCTGATTTGATGATATCCTGAACGAAGATCCAACTTGGTGAAGTAAATTGATCCATGCAATTCATCCAGTAATTCATCAATGACAGGAATGGGGAACTTATCTTTAATAGTGAGCTTGTTGAGCTCCCTATAATTCGGACACATGCGCCATGATCCATCCTTTTTGTGCACCAATACTACTGGAGCAGAGAAAGAACTTTGACTCGGTTGAATTATACCAGCCTCTAGCATTTCTGCAACCATACGTTCAATTTCACTATTTTGGACATAGGGATATCTGTACGGCCTGATGTTTGGAGGAACACTTCCTGGAATCAGATGAATAGCATGATCATGATCACACATAGGTGGGAGACCTTTGGGAGTCTCAAATACCTTGGAATGATTGTCCAGGACTTTTTGGAGATCTGGAGAAATAGATGATTCCGATGTGGAAACATCTAGTGAACATAATTGTGCAATTACACCTCTTTGCTCCTTTTTTAGAAGCTTTGTCATACCATTAGAGCTTATTATCTTTCCTAGTTTCCCTGCAATACCCCTTAATTCAACTTCCTTTCCTTCTGTAGAAAATTTCATGAAAAGTTCTTGAAAATTAAAAGCTATTGTACCCAAGGATTGTAGCCATTGGACTCCTAGTACAACATCAGCACCTCCCATTGGAATGGAAAGCATTGGGCTAGTCAATACATATTCTCCCATGGATAGCTTGATATTATGGCACTTTCCATAGCAATTTATTGTTCCTCCATTTGCAATCATCACTTGACACTCTGGTGCTGGATATAGGAAGCAATTCAATTCTTTTGCTACCTTACAATGAATAAAATTGTGGGTGCTTCCTGAATCAATCAACACTATTACCTTTTTCTTCTTGATTTGTCCTTCTATCTTGATGGTTTGAGGAGTGGTAATTCCCGCCAATGCATTACAAGATATGGTCGGATTTATTTGTTCTTCATATAGGCTTTGTTCCTGGAGTATATCCTCTTCTTTTGACCTTTCTTGCTCCTTTTCTTCTTACTCTTCACAATCTATGTAGAATAATTTCTTCTCAGCACACTTATGACTTTTAGTGTATTTTCTATCACAACTGTAACAAAGCCCTTTTGCTCTTTTTTCTTCCAATTGTTGTGGTTTCAACCTTATAGGTTGTGGAAGACTAGGGGCAACAACACTTCCGTCTTTATAGCTGTGAGTGGTATGCTTCCTGGTTGCCATAATTTTGCTTTCCATTTTTCTTGCTAACCTGAATGCCTTCTCTAATGAATCAGGTTCCCAAAGGTGAAAATCATGTTGGATATTATCCTTTAAAGACCCTATGAACACATCAATCCTATGCTCCTCTGGAATATCTTTTACCCTTATGTTCAATTTGTGGAACTCCTCAATGTGCTCCATTATTGAACCCTTTTGTTTGAGACTTATCAATTGCCTAAAAAGAGTGTTGCTTTTTGCATCCTCATAATGTGCTATAAATTCTTCCGTAAAAATTTCCCAAGTGATAAATTGTTTACGAGAGCAAAGCCATTGATACCATACAAACTTATTTGGTTCCAAATATAAAGTTGCCATACGTACCTTTTGTGTGTTTTTCACATTATTGAGATCGAAGAATTACTCCATCTGTAATATCCATGTGGCGGGATCCTTGCCATCAAACTTCCTCATATCGATTTTTGGAATATGGTGAGTCTTCGATCCAACATTAGAGTCTATGGAATCATGATTAACATTTCTTTTGTTCTCATCATGAGTTTCCTTTAGTACTCTTTTACCCTTAGTGACCATTTCTTGTAGCAACTTATTCATATTTATCTTCAATTCTTCCATCTTATCATCCATGCCATCAATTTTAGCTTCTACGCCTTTCTTTAAAAAATCCATCTTAGCTTCTACACCTTTATTTAAACCATCCATCTTAGCTTCTACATCTTTCCTTAAACCATCCATCTTAGATTCTGTTGCTTTTTGTGCAAGTGACACTTGTTGCACTTGTTCTTGTAATTTTGATATATCATATAGCATTTCTTCTTCTTCTTCATGAGTCATGCTAGAGCTTTCAGGTTCCTTACTAGGCGTTTGCATTTTCTTTCCCCAGGGCATCAGTTACCGATAATAATGCTCTATCATGCCCTTTGAATTCCTTCAAAATAAATTTTCAAACTAAGCTTAAGCAAAAATTTAAGAAAATCTACACACCTTTTTTCACTTTGTAGGAGCTCGATATTGCCTTTGATGTATCTCTGTACTTTCCAATCATCTAGTTCTAAATTTGTGACCTGCAATAGCCCTTTGTGTCCTCTTTCCAATGCCACAAGTTTGACCCAAATTGGATTCTCCAAGGAAGAGTTATGCGAAATCTCCCACAGTGACTTGATTATAGACTAGTTCAGTAGAGCGAACTTGTACGACGTGCCATGAGTCACTGTTTCGACCTTTGGATCTAAAAAATTCATACAAGAAACTACAGTCCGTCCTTTTTCTGTACCTTCCTACACAATTTCAATCCTATCCCCAAAGAGAAAGCTATGACGATTTTCCCCAGGTCACCTGTTTGGAATGTAATTCAGGAGTCTGCAAAAAGACCAACTTCCTTAGATCATATCTCTGCAAATATAGCGCGAAAAGCTCTGAAATTCGGACCCGAGGTTCAGCGCGATTTCTTCTAAAATGGGGTTTTTTTTTTAACTTCTGAAACATCGCAGAAAACAAGTTATATCGAAAATGCCACGATGACCTGTTTGGAGCAGCGAAACTCTAGAATCCAAAGCTCTGATACCAAATGTTATGAAATCAGCTCAAGAAAAGATAGAAAAGATAGATCAACACCTTAGAATTCAGCCTCTTCGAGGGGGAAACCTCCTTTACATTACATAAATGAACAATTCTTGGATGATTCAAATGACAAAACCTCCTTTCTATATATAGGAGTCTAAGGAGTCACAATATAATCCAGTCGACCTAACAATAATAATATAAAGCCACAAAAATAACAATAGAGGGATTCTATGGGGCACAGTAATAACAATATGGGGGCAATAGGGGCACAACAATATTAATAAGGGGTATAAATACAATAGTAATGGGGTAATCACTAGTATTATAGGGACCCAACAGAGATGACCAGTTCTGCCATCATCAGTCATTGTCAAGCCCCCCAACAACCATATTAAACAGAAAGCATGGCCAAGGGAGAAAAGGACAAGCACGACCCTGTAACAAAATTTATCAGTTATGGACTCCACTGGTACGAGCACTCCAACGGCCAAAATGGACAGCACAACACCTGAGCAGATCAGATTCATTCACTGAAGCAAGCAAACACACTCAGAGACTCCATCAGGCAGTTAAATGCGGTTGGTGGTCAATTATGACCCCTCCATACCTAAAATGGCCAAGTTCCCTTGTAATGAAATCTATAAATACCCAGAAACAAGATGTAATCAAGGTTGTAATTTGATGTAAAGTTCAACTTTTGGAGATTGTAGATATGTTGTCAGTTGCCGTGTCTCGTCTTCATTTTCAGCTAATACAAGCTTCTTTTGTTGTTAACTGCTCACTTTCCATTTTCCTTTGTTCTAAGCTATGCCTGATATGCTGTGTTCTTGATCTCTTGATGTTTAGCACTAGATAGTTGTCATCCTATCTCTGTGTTAGAATCTTGTATGCATCATTGAATAGGTGGTCCAGGTTTCTTTCTATCTAATGCAGGAGAGCCGTCATCCTGTCTTTGCATTAGTAGATTAGATTTGCAGACTTCTTTACTAGTTGCAGCCAGCCATCACATGGTCTTGTGCATTTGCTGGTGTGGTTAGTATTCTCCATATTCACCTTATACCTCAAACTATGAGTAGTTGGTGGTCTAAAACCTTGTAGTCTGGGGGTGTTCATGCATGTTTGGAGTGAAATAAAGTAGAAGTGGTTATCTGGCTTGAACCAAACCATCAGTCCTTCCATTAAACTTGCAACAATAGTTGAATTTATATGTTACCAGGCATCTCCGAGCTACAACCTAGGAGAGTTTCTTGGAATCCTAACATAATTGGCATCGTTGTCGGGGAGAGGAGATTGAAGCTCAAATTCCCTGGGAGAATGACACAGATCCAACTTTGATGATAGACAAATTCTGGACACATTTTTGGTTGTAATCATCTATCTGGCGACTCTACTGGAGGACCAACCTTTTGGCGACTCCACATCATAGTTCTGGCTCAGTTTGTGAGACATACTCGGAGAAATCCTCAGAAATCACTAGCTGACCTAGTGCCTGACCCTGAGAAGATTGTTAAGTAGAAAAAGATCATTCAGAAAGGAGCATCAGGATCAGGTAAGCCTAAAAAATCTTATGTATCTCTGCAAGAGAGGCTTGTAACTGAGCATGTTCATTTTCAAGATATAGAGCCTAGCATTGTCAGTGAAGAAATACCCTCAGAGATTCATAAAGCTCCTTGTTCAATAAGTTCCCCTTTGGATCTCAGTCCAAAGAAAACCTCCCCTATAGTCCATCAGTTTCCTTTAGCCTTGTCATTTATTTCTCAGCTCCCTACCTTCCAAACTGCCAGTACCCTTCCATCTATCCCAGTCATGGCAAGCCCACAAGCACCCACTAAGATGGAGAGAATCATAGCTGCTAGGTATGGACCCCTGGTCCTTCCTGTTCCTTTGAATGCCATGCCTACAGGAGAATACCAGAAATACATGCCTAAGTTCACTGGTACAGAGGGAGTAACGGTGGAAGAGCACCTTGAATCTTTTTATAGCTATGCTGATAACCTAGATATCAGTGAAGATGATGTGTGGATGAGAGTGTTTGTCCAAAGCCTTGATGGAGAGGCTAGAAATTGGTTCAGAGAGCTAACCCCTAGGTCTATAACAGACATTGAAGCATTAGATGATGTGTTTTTAAATCATTGGGGAGATAAGAAAGACTTGCTATACTACCATATTGAGTTGGGCAACCTCAAAAGGGAAAATGAGGAATCATTGTCTAAATTTAATAAAAGATTCAACCGTATGTATAGCAAAATACCAGCTGAAGTGAAGCCTACCCCCACCTCTGCAAAACTCACCTATGTTAATGCCTTTGATTTTGATTTTTGCCTGCTATTAAGAGAAAGAAGATGTGCTTACCTAGCTAAAATGCAAGATGTAGCCTTAGAGGTGGAATCTAATATCATGGCTACAGAAAAACTCGAAAGTCATGCTGACAGAAGGAGGCGGAGGAGTGAGGCTTCCTCCTCTTCTTCGTCTTCAGATCCTAAAATAGACAAGATGACTAAAATGATAGAGTCATTGGCTGCTGAAATATCCAAACTAAAGGTGGAGCAGAGTTCTGGTAAGGTAAGGCTGCCTAGCACATTTTCTCCTAGAAATCCAAATCCATTCAGAAGAGTGAATGAACAATTGCAGATCATTTAGAGGGGCAAAGTGGCTAGTGAAGAACAAAGGTTTAAGACTCCTTTCCAGAACGTGGTCATGGAGGAGGAGCAGCTTGATGAAGAGGATGAGATTCACTTTATGGAAGACAAGGGCAGTGCTACCTTTTTTACATTGGCTTCCTATAAAGAGTCATTACTCAAAGACCAGACCAGCCAAGAGTGGGACAGAGAAGCTGTCCTGCAAACTAAAGACCAGCAAAGATACAAACTAAGGTCAAGAACGAGCAATGCCAAAGAGAGTCCTACCCAAAGAGTTGATGTTCCCACAGAGCAGCTGAACAACAAGCAGAAAAAACCAGCAGCCGATCCAGTCATCCTCAAAGCACCAACTTAAGAGGTAAGAGGTCCTGACAAGTTCCCTTCCCATTTCAGTTTTGAATCAGAAGTCCAGAAATTAAAAATATCTGTCCCTCTGATAGAACTTGTAAAGAGCGAAGTCTTTATAAAGCCTATCCTTGATGCCCTTGAGCTGAAAGCCTCACAAGCCTCCCATGACTATGTGAATTTGCAAGATGATAAACCGACAGTTGTGCTTAGCCCAAGGACTGAACCCTCTGATAATAGCTCCCCATCATTTTATGTCTCCTTAACCATTCATGACAAAACCCTCCATAATTGCCTGCTAGACACAGGAGCTAGTCATAATCTGATGCCTAAAGTTGTTAAGGAAGAGTTAGGCCTTGACATCACCAGACCTTATCATGACCTATTCTCTTTTGATTCAAGGAAGGTTAAATGTCTAGGATTAATCAAAGACTTGGCTATCACCCTAACTCAGCTGCCCATGAAGAGCATGATGATGGATATTGTGGTAGCAGATGTCCCCCCTAAGTTTGGTATGCTACTTTCCAGAGGATGGATTAAGAGGTTGGGTGGGACATTGCAAAATGATTTATCTTATGCCACTGTCCCAGTTTTTGGAGGGGAAATCAGAAGACTTTATAGGGAAGCCTAGCTGGCCTACATCATCAGTGACGAAAAGAATCCCACCAATCATCCCATTTACGCTATGGACACTGATTTTGGAGCATGTATTCTCCAAATTGAAGAATCCCAAAGGGCCTCGGTGCAACTCAAGAAACCAGTAGGCCAGGCCATCAAAGAGCAAGGAAATCAGGTTTGGGATATTTTCTTTGATGGAGCGTGTTTAAGGGAAATTGCAAGAGCAGGAGTAGTGATGGTATCTCCAAAACAAGAAAGCACACATCTGTCTTTTAAGCTGACTTTTCAGGTCACCAACAATATAGCAGAGTATGAGGCTCTGATATTGGGCTTAAACGCTACTAAAGACAGAGGGATCAGAGACATAAGGGTGTTTGGAGATGCTGATCTTATCATTCAGCAAGTGAACAAAACGTTCCAAGCAAGGCACCCAAGGCTGAAAGCATACAGAGATGAGGTATGGAGACTCAAAGATTCTTTTGATAGTTTTTGTATCTCATACATTCCTAGAGTCAAAAATCAACTTGCTGATTCCCTTGTTATATCTGCTAGCATGTTCATCCCTCCCATGCCTCCTAGATTGGTTTATGCAGTCTAGATAAAATATAGACCATCCTTGCCTGATAATGTCCAGCATTGGAAAGTCTTTGAGGATGATGATGAGGTAAATAGGTTTCTGCAAGTCATTGATGAATTCTCTGAAATGCAAATTGATCAAGAGAATGAAACCTTGGAGGAAAGTTCCCAACCCTAGCTAAGGAACAAAATTGGCCAAGGCAGCATTGTTTAGTTTCCTAGCAATTATATACCTAAAGGGCTAGTGCCTTTAGAGAAGCTTTTTGACCAAAATGATGTGCCTCATAAGGTTGCCCAAGGAGAGGATCAGTCTGCAGTCCATAGGCATAACACAGGGATTCCAAATCATCCAAAGTATATAAATCTGTCCACCCATTTGTCTGCTACCCAAAGTTCTGAATATTGCACCTTGATGAAGCAATTTGCTGATGTCTTTGCCTGGGAATATAGTGACCTCAAAAATTATAATAAAAATATCATCCAACATAAGATCCCCTTGGAGAAAGACACCATTCCTTTTAAGCAGAAGTCGAGACCCATAAATCCTTTGCTCCTTCCCCTGATTGAAAAAGAAATCAAGAATTTGTTGGCTGCCAAAATTATAGTTCCTCTGAGATATTCAAAATGGGTAGCCAACTTGGTAGTGGTGAGGAAGAAAAGTGGAGAAATCAGGTTTTACGTTGATTTCAGAAACCTAAAAAAATGCTCTAAGAAAAACAACTATCCTCTGCCCAAGATGGAGCATTTGTTGCAGAAAGTATTTGGAGCCAAAGTCATGTCTTTCCTGGATGGATTTTCAGGGTATAACCAAGTTGTTGTGCATCCAGATGACCAAGAAAAGACTACTTTCACCACTCCTTGGGGCACTTTCATGTAATCCAAGATGCCTTTTGGGCTGATGAATGCTGGAGCCACCTTTCAGAGAGCTATGGATATAGAATTTGTAGGGGAGAAGGATAAGTTTGTCCTTGCCTACTTAGAGAATATAACAGTATACTCCAATAGCCACCAGGATCATTTGCAGCATTTGAAGAAAGTGTTCCTGAAGTGCAGAAAGTTTGGGATATCAGTGAACCCTAAGAAGTCATAGTTTGCTTTAGAGGAGGAAAAGCTGTTAGGACACATTGTCTCTGCTGCCGGTGTCAAAATTGACCCAGAAAGAGTGAAAGCAATACAGACCTTGTCTGTCCCAAGATCAAAAAAGGACATCCAATCCTTTTTTGGAAAAAAAAAATTCGTAAGGAGGTTCATCCCTAATTTTGCAGAACTAGTAAAGCATATCACCTCCACGCTGAAAAAGGGATCAGAGATCAAATGGACTGATGCAGTGAGAAGATCTTTTGAAGCCATCAAAAGAGCTATTATGGAAGCTCCCACTCTGATCAGCCCAGAGTATAGCAAGGAGTTTCATATTTTCTCCTTTGCCTTAGGTGACACCCTTGCAATAGTCCTATTACAAAAAGATGAGAAGTGTTCGGAGCATCCAGTGGCATTCTTCAGCAAAACCTTGAGGGATGTTGAACAGAGGTATGATATTTTGGAAAAATAGGCTTATGCTCTTATCAAGTCTTTAAAAGCTTTCAGAATATACATTCTGCACTCCAAGGTAATTGCATATGTGCCCTTTGCTTCAGTAAAAGATGTCCTAACGCAGCCAGATGCTGATGGAAGAAGGGCTAAATGGATTGCAAAGCTTATTGAGTTCAACATAGAATTAAAACCCACCAAGCTGGTCAGAGGTCAAGGCCTTGCCAAGCTAATGGCTGAAGAAAATTGTAGAATACTAGACATGAATTGGATAGGCACAAGCTTAGATGACAAACAGACAAGGGAAGAAACAATTGAACCAGGGCAGAACCAGTCATTGGCAGAAAATCTAGCTTCTTGTGAATGGTATTCTACAATAGTTCAATTTTTGCTGAAGCTAGAAGTTCCTCCAGGCCTAAGTTCAAGCCAAGCCAGAACCATTAAGCTCAGAGCAGCCAAGTACTGCATCCATGAAAACCTACTCTATTGGAGGGATCCATCTGGAATCCTTTTGAGATGTCTGGATAAGGAACAATCTATGGAGGTCATGCATCAGTTCCATTCTAGCATCTGTGGAGGACATCACTATTGGAAAACCACAACTCATAAGATCCTTAGAGTTGGGTATTATTGGCCCACACTATTTTCTAATGGCTTTTCATTTGTAAAATCTTGTGATAGATGCCAGAGGTTTGAAGGAAAACAATAGTTGAATTCTTTACCCTTGAAGCCAATTCATGCCAATGGTCCTTTCCAACAGTGGGGCTTGAATTTCATAAGGGAAATTAATCCACATTCTAGTGGCCAGCATAGATGGATCTTAGTAGCCACTGACTACTTCACTAAATGGATTGAGGCCATCCCTACCAGGAAAGCTGATCACCATGTGGTCATGAAGTTATTGACAGAAAACATTTTTACCAGGTTTGGCTGTCCCCACAAATTAATTACAGACAATGCAGTAGATTTTAGAGCAAAAGAGTTGGTGTATATGTGTGAATCAATGGGCATTAAGCTGGTGCATTCCACCTCATATTACCCTCAAGGTAATGGCCTAGCAGAATCATCCAATAAGAGCCTGATAAGGATAATCAAAAAGCTGTTGGAGGACAACAAAAGGAACTAGGATTCCAAGCTGAAGTATGCATTGTGGGCTGACAGGGTGACCACCAAGAAATCCATAGGGAATTCTCCATTCAAGCTAGTATATGGCACTGAGGCCATATTCCCAATTTAGTTGACCCTCCCTGTGGCTAAGTTCTTGCAGGAAGAGCAAAATGAGGAAAATGACATGACAAAGAGGATTACTGACTTGGTAGAAGTACATCAGATCAGGGATTAGTTGGTTGAAAAGTCTGCAGCACATCAAAAGAGAATCAAGGAAGCCTTTGACAGAAAGGCGAAGATGGAAGATTTTCAGATTGGAGACTTGGTGCTCAAATGGGATGCACTGAAGGAAAAGAAGGGAAATCCTGGGAAGTTCGATGCTCTGTGGACTGGACCATTTGTCATTGCTCACATCTAGGGGAACAACACTTTCATGCTGCAAAGCATGGAAGGAGAAATAATTTTTGATGGCCCAGTCAATGGGCGATTTTTGAAGATTTATGTTGTTTGAGGCCTTTAAGCCTCAACATTGTAAATATGTTCTTTTTACTAGTTTTAGTGTAGGATTAATTAGACTCCATGCCCAATGGAACACTAGGATTTATTACTGATCATGTTTTTTGTATGAAAGGCAGTGGTCTACAATTCTTGAGACGTCATAGGGAGGATCTCATCCCTAGAAGGAGCCAGTGTTAGCTCTGCTATGCAATTACTGATTTTCTAAGGTCAGAAAGGATCATGATCTGTTGGCTGTGTCCAAAGGGGTCTCGCAATGGTCAATTTCCTCTTTCCTCCCTCACCTCGCCCACCTTTGAACTCTCTTTATTCCCCAAATAAGCCTTTCTGAAACCCGACTAAGTAATTTTTGGCCTTAGCCCCAGGCGCAAAGCCCAAACCCACCATAGAACCTCACCATATGACTTCGCGCTATCATAACTCATCACTTTTTTATCTTCACCGTTGATCTTCCCCACTGATCTAACGGCTCCCGTTGTGCCCAATAAAGCAACCCGCTCGATCATTACCCACCGTCAGATCCTTCTCTGCCACGATCCGACGCTTGTCACTCTTTTCGCGCCCACAATCCGATCGAACATTAGTGTGCGATGAGAGCGGTTTTTCTCTCTCATCCGCCGCTACGTGTCGACCGCTGAGTGGAATCACGCGAATTTCAGCTTTTACTGCTTAGGACCCGAAAGTGGTGTGATAAAAACCATTACCACCCATCCAAACCGCCCGCACCTGTTAAACAACCGCGCAACTCCACCGCCCGATCATCGTCCGATCTATCCGCCGAAGATCTGATGGTCCCAATTCACCCTGCTCCCACCTTGGCCTGTAGCCTTCGTCGAGTCATCTCTGCCGTCTGTTTCCTTGATCCGATGGTCATCCTTCCTCCTCATTCCGATTGATTTTTTTCCCATGCATTCCATGCCCTCCACCATCCTGCTTACCCCGTAACAGAATTTATCAGTTATGGACTCCACTGGTACGAGCACTCCAAAGGCCAAAAGGGATAGCACAACACCTGAGCAGATCAAATTCATTCACTGAAGCAAGAAAACACACTCAGGAACTCCATCAGGCAGCTAAATGCTGTTGGTGGTCAATTATGACCCCTCCATACCTAAAATGGCCAAGTGCCCTTGTAATGAAATCTATAAATACCCAGAAACAAGATGTAATCAAGGTTGGCATTTGATGTAAAGTTCAACTTCTGGAGACTGTAGATATTTTGTCACTTGCAGCGTCTCGTCTTCATTTTCAGCTAATACAAGCTTCTTTTGCTGTTAACTGCTCACTTTCCATTTTCCTTTGTTCTAAGCTGTGCCTGATATGTTGTGTTCTTGATCTCTTGATGTTTAGCACTAGATAGTTGTCATCCTATCTCTGTGTTAGAATCTTGTATGCATCATTGAATAGGTGGTCCAGGTTTCTTTCTATCTAATGCAGGAGAGCTGTCATCATGTCTTTGCATTAGTAGATTAGATTTGCAGACTTCTTTACTAGTTGCAGCCAGCCATCACATGGTCTTGTGCATCTGTTGGTGTGGTTAGTATTCTCCATATTCACCTTATACCTCAAACTGTGAGCAGTTGGTGGTCTAAAGCCTTGTAGTCTGGGGGTGTTCACGCATGTCTGGAGTGAAACAAAGTAGAAGTGGTTATCTGGCTTGAACCAAACCATCAGTCCTTCCATTAAACCTGCAACAATAGTTGAATTTATATGTTAGCAGACATCTCTAAGGTGCAACCTAGGAGAGTTTCTTGGAATCATAACAGGAGGGTCATGGAAAATGGGAATTTAAAATGAGTCTATTGTTCAGTTATATGGACCCTTGATCTAGTCTTGTTCCTTTATTAGCTAAAGCGTCCATTGTTGAATTCAAATTCCTTAGACACATGAAAAAATTGGTTTTTTCAAATTGCTTGAATTGTAGAAGAATCTGAACTGAAATGGGGGAGAGGATATTGTTGTGCCAAATTTTTATCCTCACATACTCATTAAATTATTATCAATGAATCATCGAATGCCATGATTTTCTGAATTTTCTCTTTAATGTCTAGCTCGAAGCCTTTCCAAAGAGCAAGGAACTGTGCTTGATTATTGGTTGCGATGTTGAGACTCCAAGCATATTGTATCTCAAATTTTTCATCAGGTAAAATGATCACCCTTCCCGCTCCTTCCAAACTTGGATTACCTTTTGAAGTCCATCAAAAAATAAGGAGTATTGATATTTTTTTGCACACCAATTCTGAAAGCCCACGAAATTTTTTCTAATATAGGAAGGTTTCCTTCCAATTGGGAAAATCTTGAAGTTTCTAGCAAGATATAAAGGTTTACCCACCTTAATCTAATATTTTTAAGATGGGGTGAGATAGTCCAACTCAAAATCTTTATATCCTCAATATCTGATAACTTTTAACATGAGAGCAAATGCCTTGAGAGCCAATTTTGAGGAATTTGGTTTTTCATTTTTAAAAATTATGCCATTTCTAGCTAGTGATGAGCCTAGGTATTGCAGCAAGAATGTTGCAACTCCCAGGGCTACCAGCTTTACTTATCAACCCGGGGTTCGTACAAACTTAGAGGTGACTGTGCTATATACACAAGTAGGAGTGAAGGTACTGCCTGTTGTCATTGCTCATCTGGAAAGAGACCCCAGGGGTTCCAAACTAGAATTCTATAGGGTCAGAAGAAGATTGATTTTGATGGAAGGAGAGAAAACCTAGTCTAAGGGAGAGCTATTCGACTGTAGAAATGAAGAAAACAACATGCAACCCTAAATAACCATAACCTAATTAATCATGAAAACAACTAGACTAAGCAGAATTGCTAAGCAACACTAATCTAATGTTAACTATCTAAGTTGTAGGAGTAAAGCAGCAAAACTTAGACTAAGGGGTAAAAAATGGAACTAGGCTAAGCCTGTGTCTAAGCGGGAGAATGGTCGGAGGCCAAAATGGAAAAAGGAGGACGTGGGGGAGCAAAAGAGCATGAGGACCATTGGATCAGGTGGGTGAAGGGTAGATGAACGGTTGAGATCAAACAGTAGGAGGGTACATAGGCAAATGGGCGGACATGGTGGCCTAACAAGATGGACGGCTAGGATTATATCGCGCTGACAATAGGAAGATTGAGACAGAGATTGTGGGAAAGAGAAAACGTGTGGAAATGTTATCGAGTGAAGTGAAAACCATCCGATCTGGCAGGGCAGATCGATGATGGAGGTTGAAGTGCGAAAAAAAACGCGCGGAAATGATGAGCGGGTTTGGAGGGCGATAAGAGGAATATCGTGCGCCCTCAAAGCTGTAAATGGTTTTGGGGAATTTCACACGATTAGCCTCCCCGGCCGACACGTAGCACGGGGAAGCCGCCCATATCACGTGCCCTCAGCCTAATAACGGTCGGAAGGAAATCCACGCGATATGGCGCGAGGGCCGTCAGATCTGGCAAAGTAGATCTACGACGGAGATGTGACTGAGTAGGTTGGTGAGCGAGTTTGCAACAACCGTTGGATCTGACAAGGCAAATTGACGGTGGAGATTTAAAGGGTGAAAAGTGAATCATGAAAAATGGATTTGAGTGGTGATTGGAAGATTTGGCTTGTGAGAGGTGTTTGACAGTTAAAAACCATTTAAACATGAATTATCAGCTCCTGTGCAAGCATTTCAGGCTGAAAGAGAAAGAACGGAGAACGTGAGTGAGGGTGACTGATAGGGAGAGAGAGAACAATCCGAGGGCCATTAAAGGGGCAGATAACTTATGAAATGAGTCAGTGACTGGGTTGAACAACAAACCCTCTGTAAAAATAAAAATAAAAACCCTGTGTTTTTGGGGTTGCTGCAGGGTTTCTTCCTCACAACATAGTCCAAGAGGGAGGAGGTGAGGCTGAGACACCTGTGAACAACCTTGTGGACCTTCTCTTTGCCAACCTACTAATTAAATTAAAGCATAAATGGAACAAACTGAAACACAACTAATTTCTAAATCCAATTTGGACTGTAGTGAAATGGGATTGGTCCCAGGTCTTCCAATGGATCAATTTCTGGACTCATGGGCCAATTGTTAGAATCTCCTTGTTCTAAAATTTATGAAATGCATTCTATCACCTTAAGAATTTAGTTGTTATGGAGAAGAAATGATCCAACCTAGCTTCTATATGCCCTTCTCCAACCCCCCTATTCGTTCATGCGGACTCCCCTTTCTTTGGGACTATATAAACCATATCCCATTGAGCTATCAGATCGTCCATTATTTCTTTGAACGATTCTTTCACTATATTCACCCCTCACTTTTTGAGGAAAAAAACCATATTGAGTGCTACCCCGATGATGTTGCCAGTGTACCACTAATCTTCCATTAGATTGATAAGGGAGTCGCATAATTCAAAATTGTCTCCATAACTAATTGGAGCATAAACATTTATTATGGTAAATCACTTCTTGGAATCATTCTTTTCTAGACATATTGTGATCTAGAATATCATCTTCATGTTATATATTTGGGTAAACTGAGAATCCAACCATAAGTTTACTAAGCCACTAGAAGCACCTCGAGAACTCTAAGCTTATCCAACGCTTCCTCTTCAATGTTTTTGGGAGATTAAATCTCTCTCTTTCTTTCAAATTAGTTTCTTGAAGTAATAGGATCTCTAGTTTCTCTTGCCCTATTAATTATTTTACTACATGGGATTTTATGCGGTTTCCCAATACCCTCATGTTCCATGAAACAATTTTCATTAGATTTTAGAGGGGTTACATTTCTTAACTCCTACTTTGTTGCTCCCTTTCTCATGGTTTATCATAGGCTTTAAGACATCTGTGATTTGGGGTTGGTTTCCTATTTTTTTTTTCAACTCCGCCTCTGCCTCCCTCTCCTCTTTTCTTGAACGTCTTGCTTGTCCTCTTTCAAGGATTTCTGATTCATGGTTGGTTATCTCATCACCCCAAATCATATTCTTTCTACAATTTCTAGTTAAGATTCCAGAACTAGTGTCTGTTCCATTTGTTTATGATGCAATGCCTTCTGGTGCTTGCCTTATTTAACCTTGCCGATTTTCCTTTTGAGATAGGACTAGAGGGAATTGAGCACTATTCCAAATTTTTGGAGATGAATCCTTTTCTATTGAAGTCTCATTTATTTCCAAACGAGATTCTTGTTGACAGGCAAAAATGACCACTCATCAACACGAAGAGACAATTGGAGCTGAGGTTCTTTAAATAACATAAGATGGTTAGTGTGGTTGTTCTTGATGATTTTAGTGGATTCTTTACCTAGATATTTCCTTCCCTTATGGGAAATAAATAGTGAAATCTGTTCTAGGTATCCTATGCGTATTTACACCTGATTATAGGTTAATAGTTGTATACAAATATACAACTTGTAGAACCACAAGAAGAAAACTCTAATTGATGTAAAGTAGTAAGTTATTCAAATTTAAATAATGATTTGAATTTTATACAGAAATAATTTTTTTTAATTATAAAACAAATTTGTCTTTTAATGCAAAAACAAATTGAAAAACAATGAGAAAGATCACATCTTACTCATTACTTTTTCTAGACAAATTGAAATAAATTTAAATCCCCTTTAATGAATTTAAGCCAGAAGTCTAGAGCACAATTGCATTGAAAGCGATGAAAGGACTTCTTTATCATTAATTTTTCCCTACATTATTTAGCCATCGAGCTCCCTAAGCCTACATTTTATTTTTAACTTTTGAAGGATTTTTCTCCAACCATTTGAGTTTGAAGCTCCTATTAAGAGATGAGTTATGAAATATTTAAAGTGTCTGCCTTATTCCTTCTTAGAATTACAGGGAGCTGGTGATCTCTTCTAATGTGGCATCAGGGAAATTACAACCAAATAATTTACTCTTCTTTTTGTTTACTAACCCCTTAGATAAGTCCAAATAGGAATCCATCACTCTTTTGAAGCAACCAACAATAAAATTTTGAGGCCCCTCCTAAAAGAAGCATGTCATTGATGAATTGGGAGTGGTTGACCTCTTTAATGTTTCTAGCAATGTTGATGCCCATTTGTCATCCCTTTGTTCTTACCAACTCCAAATTTCTACTTAGACTTTCGACAACCAAGTTGTATAATAAAGGGGAGAGAGGACATCCTTTCTTGAGGCCCCTAGAGGCTATAAAAAATTTGAGGGCCTACCATTTACAATGGAAGGGATACATGAAGCACCTGTACATTCCTTTATCCATTTGATGAATTCTTTTTTAAGTCCATTTTTTTCCATATGTTAGCTACCTATACCAATAGGTTTCATGTTTCATGATTGGCAGGGGAAGTGCCAATATGATCTACTTTGGTGATGCAAAGATCTCATATTTTGGTGATAGACACATGTTTACAATTGGTGGATATTGCCCCACTTTTGAATGGGTGATCCAACAGTCTAAGCTGGGTCATCCCATGTTTCAATTTTCTGTTGTAGATTAGAGAAAGAAATCTGTCCAAATAGTTCAATCTTGACAGATAAAGTAGTTAGGTAGAAAATGAAGGTTCCCAACTGTTTAATCTGGGGCCTTGGAAGCAATAAGGCTAGCCTTAGATAGAAAATCAAAAGAAAAGCCAAAGGAAAAGAAAAGGCACATGAGGGTCTGCAAGTCTAAGTGCACCCTCCTTGGAGTAACAAAAAATGCTAGGAAATAGAGTGGGTAGGTAGATGGGGTCGCAGAAGCATGATTTATGACTGTTCACTGGCCCAAGCAAAGGAAAAACATGGTGCCAGTGCAGGTCTCTTATTCAGCAGTTTTGCAACAGTACAACGAAGCATGTCTAACTCCTTGATTACCCCCCATTACACTCATTTACTAACATCCCAACACTACCTATGTTCATGGAAGAAGTGAAAGTCTTTTGTTGGTTCTTGTTTCTTTAAAAGCCACATTTCTTGTGTAAAATTCTTTTCATTTTGATCTACTTCCTAAACTAAGTTGATTCCATATAAAACTTAGTGTTTTTCCCCCTTCATCCACCTCTTCCACTCATATTAACTCCTAATTTCCTATTATTTAACTCCCTATACTCCCTTTCCCCTATTATTAGGATGATCCTATAGAACAAATCCCAAATATGTACATATTCCCTCCCCCTTGGCATTATAGCCATATGCTTGAATATTGGAAAATCATGCAGGGATAAAGTCTGCTTGCATGTGGTTGTATGAAGTCAGGGATTAAATTGACCTCTGGTCAGTTTGATAACCTAAGCTATACCCCTTTTCCCTTTACAACCCTTTGAAATCATTTACCCACTCTACTTGCAAAAAAGCCTTGTAAAAACCCACCTTTACCCCTTATCCTAAGTTTGCTGTAATGCGCATTTCAACACAAAAAACACCAAATAAACCCATTTTTCCGTTTTATCCAAAGTTTATTTGCAAATGCGCACTTTTACAAAAAGCATTGAAAAACCCATAAAATCCGCCAAAGTCTAAAGGTTCCGCCTGGGCGCACATTTCCAGAAAAACAATAAAATATGCCCCGCCCGCTGCCGTATTGTCCTGCCACCTTATTGACCCGTCGACCGTCGGATCTGGGCTTTCCCATCCGACGGCCCCCATCCATATCGGGTCGGCCCCGATGACCGAACGTTACCTCCCGAGAAATTGTCAGAGGGTGACGTCAGGCCTTTGCCACACGTCGCTCCCAAATCTTATCGGGCCACCCTCTGACAATACAGTGACCGTATCCAGAGTGGTCTGAACAAACCACTTACCGCTTATTTTTTACCGCCTATCCCGTCACGTCCTCGTCACCGTTATGGCGTGCCCACATTATGCCACTCAACGCCGCATCAGCGCCCGGCCCGCCACTGCTCCGACCTGTCCGCCACCTCACCAGTCCCCGTGGACCACTCACAGGCTGCCACATCACCCTTCCGTACCCGACCCCACCTGATGACGTCATCCAGAAAAAGCGCCAATAACCCAAAAAGTCCATATTTTCGCCAAAAATCGTAGTTTTTGTCACTTTTGTCAAAAGAACTATTGCTCCGCTATGCATGCATATTACGACCATTTCACCGCCAGCCTGAAAAATTCGACTTGCAGACCGTGGGAACCTACAAATTCACCTGCATTGGTCACCATTGCCAAAGCTTTACCAGGTATTTATCCAAGTTTCCCCTCCGCGCCTGGTTTCGTGCATAATTCACCAAAGCTAGCTTAAAAAGAGTGAAAAACAGTGTGTTTGCCAGCAAATCCCCGGCGACCAGCATTCATTTGAGTTGTAGGGTCGAAATTCACCTGCAAAGTCCGCACTTAGCCAAGTTCTCATAAACTTACAGTCAGTTCGCGCATTCATGGACTTAAAACCTGAGCTGCACTAATTCACCGGGAAAACAACGTTACTAGTCCCAGCATTTGCTCATTCAAACTCTCTTCAGAGCATTTCAAACTGTTCTCACCACAGTTTACCCCATTTTCCCTTGCAATTTGCCTTACTCTTGCAAAAAATGCCCTTTTGTGTTGCTCTGTCCAGTAGAACAAGTCCTAGTACAATTCAGAGTACTATTTAACCATGGAAACACCAGTAGCATTAAATGTCCCACCTCTGAATGCCCCACACAGAGAGTTAGAGTGGAAGGCCCTGGGTGATAAAGATTATCAGATGACAGAGACATTCTCAATGAATTCCAAATTTAACATTCATATGCTAAATGAGTTAAAGGATCAACACCTCAGTGGAGCTGATATTTTAGGGATTTGGGACTCCAATTTGCCCATTTTTAACCTTCCTCAAGTCAATGTCCTTCCAGACTTGATCCATAGATGCTGTGAAAGCTATGATCCATGTCAAAGAGCTATTCTCAGTCCCACAAGTTCAGTCTTGTTCCATATCACCCCTGAGGCCATAAATGAGATGCTGCTCTTTCACACTGCAAAGCCACTAACTCCTCTCTCTATGATGGACTTATTAAAGAAGGGGGGCAAGCTGTCCAGTGCCCAGGTCATCAAGATTAATCAGTTATTTATTCAGCCAAGCTCTGAAGCTGTGAGAACACCTCCTATTGGAAATCCATATCTCAATGACTTGGGAAAAATTCTTGTGGACTTGATCAGTTATGTCCTGGGGTACAGGGGAGTTGAGGATGTTGATGACACCATTATGGCCATGCTGTCCATATTTTCCCCTGGAAAACCTCCTGCTGTGCACTATGATTATGCTACATACATTTCCAATAAGATTCATGAGCAACTGATGAATCTAGAGAGGGAGAAGGTGTTTAGATACACCTCATACATCTATCATTTTTTCTTATTTTACCAACCTGACAGTTTCCCTATTCCTCTCAAGAAACTTGATGCCCAGGGAAACCCAAGGCCTGTAGTATTTTGGACTTCAGTTTTTCATCACACCTCCTGTTCACCATACACGTACTGTGAATTCATAGACCTTTTTATCCATCCAGCTATGACCTTGTTATTTGGTGTCCCTCCTCCCAGGTTGACCTATGAGATGCAAAGAATACTCCAGCTCTCAAAGGCCTACAACATTGGTGATTGGTACTTTTACCAACACCATACATTAATCATAATATATGGCTGTGAGTTGAACCCTTATAGGCTGCCAAGATATGTCCCTATGAGACTCTTTGCCTTGGAGTATTTCAGGCAATTTGGAAATGCAGACCAGGTCCATTTCCACAGTAAAAACAAGAAGGTGCAACTAAAGGTCAGGAACCAGCTAGGCCCATTTCTTTACAACAAAAGGGAGGAGGGATGGAAGGAAGCAGATAGGATCCTAGAGACCCTCCAATTAGAAACCAGTTTCCGCTGGGTACCTTATGACCCTAATCATTTCATTTCTCTCAGGAGGGTAAAACATAAATTGGGTGGCTATGCTCACATCAGATTGCCTCATATTGAAAAATATGCCAATTTACTAAGTTGGAAAGAGGGCACTCTAGAAGAGGCAATCACTAGAGAGAAAATGCTACAAAGAGAGGCAAAGAACATTGAGAAAGAGGCTGACTTGGAAACTTGTGGGCAGGTTTCCTCTTCCTATCAAAGGCAACTTGGAGCAGCTGCCTCATCTTCTACAGCCCAGCAGCAAGCAGCTAGAACTGTTCATCAGGTGTCATGCAAGGGTAAAGAAAAGCAGATGGAGCAGGAACAGCCACCTCCTACAGCAAAACAACAAAAAGAACAACAAAAAGAAGAGCAGCCAATGCAGCAAGAACAAACAGCTGAGGCCCCAATACCCACTGTGCAACAGGCTCAAGAAACTATGCCTCCTAGGCAGGAAATGACAGTGGAGGCCTCGGTGCTCCAAACTCCGCAGAATGAAGACAGAAACCGAAAGAGGGATAGAGAGCAGGAGACTCCCCTCACCACATCCACAACTCAAGGGGAGAAAAGGCAAAGGATAAATCCCCTTTCTGAAGAAGAGATGCCCATCAGACAATCATTGGGCATGGGCCCACCAAGCATGGAGGCATCTGCCAGTTCCTTTCAGCAGGAACAAGAAAGAATAATCGGAGGAGAGGTCAGCTCCTCAAGTCAGCAAAGGAGAGCCGAAACAGGCATCAAGCAACAATTCATTGACATAAAAAAGAGAAATGAGCCACTCAGGCTCCAGATCTATAATCAATTGCTTAAAATGGCCCCTACAAACCAGTAGAGGCTTATGTCAGCTAATGACATAACAGAGGGGAAAATGACCATGAGTCATTTCATGCCAACCATGCTGCAGCCACAGTCAACTGCAGACTATATAAGGACCAACCTTGAGGTTCTTGCAAAAGACATCCACCCTATGGATCAAATAGAACTTCACAAGCAAACGGGTGAGATGGTGTATTCGACACTTGCAGATAAGACCTTCTTGGCACATAGGTTGGAAAATAGCCTGAACAATACAACCGCCCAACTTGAGTTGGAGAAGGCATCCTCTCAGGCCAAAGACAACATGATAAGGTCTTTGGAGGATATAATCATAGAGCTTGGGCATGACCCAAAGGACCCTAAAGCTATAAAGGAGCTGCTAAAGATAAGAGATTCAGACATTGTAGCTCTAAGAAAGATGATAAAGATCCCAGCAACCCTTCACCCTCAAACAGAGGAGGTTGCCCAGCAAAGAAAGGACCAGGATGTATCAACATTGCTGGTAACACTGCATAAACAACTTGTCCAGACAGAGGGAAAATTGGTAGAAATAGAGGCTGCATTGCAGGCAACCCTACAACAGAAAGAAGGAGGCCAAACATTTCAGCCCCCTCCACAAGTAATCAACCTTGAGGAACCCCCTCAAATTGTCACTCCTCCTACAGTGCAGACAGTTGAGACAGCTCCATCAACATCAGCACCAACACCAACATCAGAGCAGGCTCCAAGCCTTGACATGCAGAAGCTGATGAATGAGATTCAAGCCCTGGAAGCCCAGATGGCAGAGCTAAATGAAGCCAAGGAGAATTTAGCTAAGCTGAATGAAAAATATGACAAATCTAAGCAAAGTGTAGCTGAAAAAGGAAGAGAAGTGAAGGCTCTCAAGGAGAAGATAAAGGAGCTAGAGAAAGAGCTCACCCTTGACAAAGTGGTGGCTGAGGTCAAGACAGTTTTATGGGCCAACATTGGCCAATCAATAACAGATCAATGGCAGTATATAGAGACTATTCATGAGCAAATGGAGCTCATAGGCAAAGCACACAAGGAAGTCCAAAGAGCAAGGGCATCTCTAGGCAATATGCCTGAGATAGCCAATAGAATGATCAACGTTCTCAATAACCGCACAGGTCCTCAGCTGGCAGCAATAGGAATCCCCAATAGAACTGAAACCATCCTGCTGATAAAGAGGGTCCTCACATTGAGAAGCCTGGTACAAACATTGGATAGAAGAAGCCAGGACATGCAAACAGAAGTAAACAAATTCATGGATAAGTTTGCAGCATTACAAAGCAGAGGCCTTCCTGGCTTACTGAACAACGCAGGGAGGCTACTATCACATGAGAACTATGCAAAAAGGGTCAATACATTTGCCACCAATCAGATCACTGTAAGATCAAGTACCTCAGAGGAAACAGGGCCAGCATCTGGGCAAAGTCTCTATGACAGAGTAGAGAACTTATTTTTTATTATGAATGAGATCAAACATTTGTTTGAAGTGCCTCCAAACTTCTACAAATATACAGAGGCAGATGAAACCTTAGATGCAATTTTGAGACATCAATTGCCTACACAGGAATGGTGGACCAGAATGATACAGTTGTTACTGTAAACAAGAGGCTTTCATCAAGTTTTTTCATCAAAAAACATAAGTCATCATGTTCAGAAAAATTTGATGCATTCAGTATGTCTAGAGAAGAATGGACTCAGCCAACTCAGCAAACCAATTCAGCCACTAAAGCAACATTGACAGCTACAGATGACAGGGCCGAGAAAGCTACAGCATGACAAAGCCATAAAGACACATCATTCAGCATTAATGCAGAACGCTCAACCGACTCAGTGGCCTCCAAAAGTCAAAAAGACTTCTGACAGAATTAAAGAGTATTCATTTTGTATTTAGAGTAGAAATAACTTCCTTATCTGCTATTCTGTAAAGTTGGTGAGCGTATTTATTTATCAAGTGACTCAGCGGTTCAGATATTTTGGTATAACCGATTGTATATATTCCCCCTCGCATAAGCTTGCAGGGGTTGTTGATTTTCTTTTCAAGAGATCCTATGCTGTAAATGTTCGGAGTTTTAATACAAAAGCTCATGGAATTTCCAATGCTCTGTGTTGTCTGATGCGTTATGGTGTGTTGGCTGAATGCTACAGGATTCCTGCCTATTTCATGGAACAATAAGTTTCTTCAACCTCTTCGTTATTCTTGTTATTTCCTTCATAATCCATTTCATGTCCTATGTTTCGCAGTTTAATGGCAAAGAAAAAGAATAGCTTCAGGATTTATTCATGAAATACCCTGAACTCAATCTATGCTGTTATGAATGTTTTCCTCAGTTATAGTTGTGATAGTGTAATTCTTAATTGCTGCACCTTCGGACTATAATTTTCACAGTGATCATTGTTCAGGAATTCAAGCCTGCTCCTATGCAATATATCTCATTCTCACACCACCAGTTTAGTGGAAAACTCTTAATTGCCTTCCACTGGCTAATCATATTTCATCACCACAATTTTAAGTTTGTTTCATGGAATATTTAAATGGCCCTGCAGTTTAAACAATCCCACTCAACATTTCAAACAACCTACAGCCATAGACTCCATTGCCCAATGGACTAAAACTGTCTGAAGATCTCATCTTAGGTACTGAAAGACATCATTCAACCAAAATTTCAAACCAAACCCTCACCTCATATCTAGCCTAAGATTCTTAAGAACAAAGTTAAACAGTCAAAGAGAGAGCCCTCTCTGATTACAGGGTGGCTAGAACCTGTGATCCAAAGCTTGGTTAGTGGTTACCCCGGTCGTATTCCCTTGGGAGTCAAAGGGAACAACCTGGGTGTTAACATAAATGGCAACTCCACTGGGGACCTGGATGAACTTTGCAACCTCCTATCTGATTCTTAATGCTGTAGATAAAGCCTGAGTGACAGCCAGATAGCCTTAGAAACTGCCTCTGCTTTGCATTTGCAGGAGTATATAAAAGCTGCCTCAGTCAATCTTTATTCAGTATTAATTTTCATATAGTTGTGCTATAACTGATCAGTCCTTGTCAAAAGATCACTACCTCCTTAGAAATTCTCTCAAAGAAAGTTATAGAAGCTGGCTCCTAAGAAGAAAACTCGTTACACAAGATCAAACCCAGATCCTGATCCAGCACCTGAGTTTCAAAATCTAAACTTGATTGTAAGAATCCTCAGGAGACACAAATCAGAAGGGACTTTATCAGATTCAAGTTCTGAAGTGGGTCTCCAAACCGACATTCCAACCCCTGTTAAGGCTTCTCTACATCCTCATACAACTGGCCCCCAATCTCCTAGCTCTTCATCCACTTCACAAGGTATCCTTTCAACCACTCCATCAACTACACACACCCCTTTCATCCCACTTCCTCCACTTGTCCCATTCATCCCTGTTATCCCTATTGTCCCACCAAACATGGCTAATAGATATGCCCCACTGCAGTTACCTGCTAATATAGGGCCTATGCCTCAAGATTATCAAACCAAGATATCATATTTTGATGGTACTGGCTCTTATTCAGCCCTTCAACATACTAAAAAATTGCAGGACTACTTTGAAAATTACGAGATAGATGATGATGGGGTAAGGATGAAAATCTTTGTGCAAAGCCTAACAGGAGATGTCAGAACATGGTTTAGATCACTAGCAGCAAACTCTATAGCCGACCCTGAAGCCCTGTATCAAAGCTTTATCAACCGATGGGAGAAGAAAAAGGACCCACTTCATATTTTATCTGAATACAATACTATCAAAAGAGGTCCCCAAGAAACTGTCTTGGACTATTGTGCCCGTTTTAACAATGTCTACAATGCTATTCCCCAAAATCTCAGACCCCCACTTGATTTATCTCTATACACCTTTCCTGATGGGTTTGATTCGGGTATGGCATACCAATTAAGGGAAAGAGCTCCTCGAACTTTAGCCGAAATGCAAGATATAGCAGTGAGTGTGGAAGCTAACCTGATAGCCAAGAGGAATAGGACTAGAACTGAGAGAAAAACTACCTTCAAAGAAGAGCCTTCAGGCTGGGATCAGAAATTAGATGCAATAATCACTGGGATGCATAGATTAGGTGACAGAGTAGAATCAGTTGAAAGGAAGTCATCATGGGAAGCACCACAGATTAATCCTATTAGGAATCCCAATTTCAAAAGAAACCAAAATCCTAATGTTGGTAAAGAAAATTCTGAACCAGATATTAGACCTCCGTTCCAAGAAAATTATACAGAATCATCCACTTCTAATGAACAGATAGATGACACCCACATTAACCTAATGGGCCTGAATGATGATCAACAAGTTTTTTTGAGTCAAGAAGATCATAAGGATGATGACATTAAGCAGTTCCAAACCAAGTCAGGTGAGTCATTTGACTTTAAACAAGGCTATGACACAGCTGTTTATGAAGTTCATAAGCAATACAAGCTAAGGAGCAGAACTATAAATGTGACACAACCTGAGAAAAAAAAGAACACTCCACTGCCTAAGAAAACCATTGTCACAGAGCCAATTGACAAAACTGATTCAATTACAAATGAAGTAACAGTTGAAGAAATAACTGAAGCATCTTCCCCAAATCAACAATCAATGGCTACATCACCCTTGCAACCTAATCCAAGCATTACTTCCCAAAAGATGAGTAAAAAGGACAAGCCTCAAGATCAGAGTGAAAACCAAGAAGAAAATTTGAATAACAAAGAAAGGGTTGTCAACCATAATACCAAGGTCCAATCTGAAAAACCCTTTGACTTAGAAGCTGAAATTGGCAAATTGAAGATATCCATTCCTCTTTTAGAGCTATCCAAGCATGAAATTTACAAACAAGAAATCAAAAAGTCCCTTCAACTTACCCATAATAAAGATGATGTCAATGTGTTGGATGATACCCCAGAACTACTTTTCGGTCCAGAGGGTGATGGAAAGACAACAGTTACAGGGATCTTACCTTTTTATGTCAGCTTGCATGTTCATGATAAGATATTACACAATGCAATGTTTGATTCAGGTGCCTCTCATAACCTTATGCCTAAATCAATGATGGAGAGACTTAACCTAGACATTACAAGACCATATAAGGACCTATTTTCATTTGACTCCAGCCAAGTTAAGTGTTTAGGTTTTATAAAAGATCTATGTGTATCCCTTGTCTAGTATCCAAACAAAACAATCTTAATGGATGTTGTAGTTGCTGATATCCCACCCAAATATGGAATGTTGTTATCAAGATTGTGGGGGGCTAAACTCCAAGGTTCCCTGCAATTAGACATGTCATATGCCACCATCTCAGTCTTTGGTCAACCCAAGAGGCTATATAGAGAGTCACTTATGAAATACATGGTGAGTAGTGAGGAAAAACCTCAAAATTTCCCCATTTATGCAGTCCATTCAGATATGGATTCCTTTATTCTGTTCAATAATGATACATGTCCAGAGAGTGATAAAAAATCTGTCACACTTGAACAAAATATGCATGAGAGTGAGCAACCAAGTCCCCAAGAAATCAAGATTGAGAAACCAATTGATGAGTCAGTCCTAAAAGATAAACCAGATGAAAGACAAGAACTCCAACTTATAATCCCAAGTTATAGAAAGGATGTTGAGAATCTCTTACATCAGGAAATCTTATGGTTTCTTGAGTTTGATGGATCAGTCAACAAATTAGGGGCAGGAGCTGGAGTGTGGATTCATAACAAACAAAGCAATTATGCACAAGGTCGGGCCTATAGGCTTAATTTCAGATGTACCAACAATATGGCAGAATATGAGGCGCTTTTGCTAGGCCTCAAACTGGTAAAATCATTAGAGGCCACAAAAATTTCAATCATGGGAGATTCAGACCTTATTATCCAACAAGTGAAAGGAAATTTTTTCACCAATGACAAAAGACTAAGGTCATACAGGTCTGCTGCTATTGAAATGCTTAAAACCTTCACTGAATTTCAAATAACCAAAATAGCTAGAACCCACAATCTTCATGCACACAGTTTGGCTACATTCGCTAGCACATGCAAATTGCCTTTTGAACCCAGACATTGTTTTACAGCTGAAATAAAACACAGACCTTCTGTCCCAAACAATGTCAAAGATTGGCAGGTGTTTGAGGATGACACACAAATAAACAATTTCTTAACCTTGCAGCATGAATTTTCAGGTTTGAACATTGATGTTGACTCTGTGAAAGACACACAGCCACTAAACGAACAGGATCAAACAGCACTGTCGATCAAAACAACAAATCAAATCCTTTGTCCAACAAAATTTGACAAGGAAAGTATGCTGCAACTTGAACCATTGCATTTTGATGAAGTAGCTAGTACAAAGGCTGAAATTATAGAGCTAAAAGACAACTTTCTACCAACGGGCCTAACCCCATTGGAGGACATTTTTGACTCAAATGATGTTCCTAGAAAACCAAAAATGCAGCCCCTTAATGCCGCCATTGAAGAATGCAACATTGGAACTATTGAAAAACCCAAGATAATAAAATTGTTTGCATCTTTACCTCCTGACCAGAAGCCTAAATACATTGATCTCTTTAAAGAGTTCCAAGATGTCTTTGCATGGAGTTATGAGGATTTGAAATCCTATGACACCTCGGTTATTCAACATACTATCCCTCTCAAGCCTAATCAAAAGCCATTTAAGCAAAAATTGAGATGAATCAACCCAATGCTTCTCCCCTCAATTGAGAAAGAGGTACAAAAAATGTTTAAAGCTGGTATCATAGCACCAATCAGGTTCTCAGAGTGGATTTCAAACTTGGTCCCCACAAGAAAGAAAACTGGGGAGATTAGGCTTTGTGTTGACCTAAGGAATTTAAATTAGGTGTCCCTTAAAGACAATTATCCCTTACCCAAAATGGATCACATTCTCCAAAGAGTGGTGGGGGCTTCAAGAATTTCATTGCTTGATGGATTTTCAGGCTTTAATCAGATCCTAGTCCACCCCGATGACCAAGATAAAACAGCATTCACAACCCCATGGGGAACTTTCAAATATGTTAAAATGCCTTTTGGATTGAAAAATGCAGGTGCTACATTTCAAAGAGCAATGGACATTGCTTTTGCTAAAGAGATCCATGACTTTCTTGTCATTTACTTAGATGACCTCACACCTTTCTCAAAATCTGACCAAGAACATCTGAAACACTTGAGACAAATATTCATAACATGTAGAAAATATGGGATTTCCTTAAATCCTAAGAAGTCTCTATTTGGTTTGGAAGAAGGTAAGCTGTTAGGTCACATCATTTCTAAGGATGGCATTAGAATTGACCCAGACAGAATACAGGCCATCTTGCAAATGCCCCATCCAAGGAACATCAAAGAATTACAAGCCTTCTTGGGAAAGATCAACTTTTTAAGGAGGTTTATCCCAAACTTAGCAGAATTGATCAGATTACTAAACAACATGCTAAAAAGGGATTCAAAGGTAAAGTGGACAGTAGAAGCAAATCAGGCATTTGAAGGAATCAAACTAGCCCTCACCCAAACCCCACTCCTGACAAACCCTTAATTTGATAGAGACTTCATTATATTTTCCTTTGCTTCTCAACACAAAATTGCTGCTGTCTTGTTACAAAAAGATGATCAAGGGAATGAAAAACCTATTGCTTTCTTTAGCAGAGCACTAAGAGATGCACCTCTCAAATACCAGATCATGGAAAAACAAGCTTATGCTTTAGTAAAAGCCATCAAAGATTTTAGAATCTACATCCTATAATCTCATGTCATTGCCTATGTACCAAATGCTATTGTCAAAGATATTTTGACTCAAGAAAATTTAGAGGGTAGAAGAGGAAAATGGATTGCAAACATCTTAGAATTTGACATTGAGATAAGACCTACAAAACTGATAAAGGGCCAACGTTTGGCCAAACTAATGTCTGAAACAATTTCCAAGCCCTAGACATAAATCAAATGGACAATGAACCGGAGCTGGCGACTCCAAAGATCAATGTAGCCTTTGAACAATCCTCTTGGTATTCTGATATATGTTATGTGTTGCAAAACCTGTGTGCTCCCCCAGGATTGTCCAGAACTAAATGTAGGTTCCTAAAAATGAAAGCTTCAAGATTTTGTGTCATGGATGGCAATTTTCTTTGGAAAAACCATGAAGGTATATTGTTAAACTGCTTAATTGAGAATGAGACTAACAATGTCATGAAAGAATTTCATGCAGGTGATTGTGGTGGACACTTGTATTGGAAGTCCACTGTGGATAAGATACTGAGGGCTGGTTACTATTGGCCCACTTTGTTTTCTGATGTTAAAAATTTCACTACCTCATGCCATAAGTGTCAAATGTTTGAGGGAAAGAGAAGGTTACTGCCACTTCCTTTGAGGCCTATTGCAACAGAGAGACCTTTTCAACAATGGGGCTTGGATTTCATTGGGGAAATTCATCCCTCATCTTCAGGCCAACATAGATGGATCCTCACAGCCACAGACTACTTCACCAAATGGATTGAGGCCATCCCATGTAGACAGGCAAATGATTCAACTATCATTCAGTTTTTGGAGAATAACATATTGTCTAGATTTGGTTGCCCCAACAAGATAATAACAGACAATGCTGCTGCTTTTAGATCCAAGAAAATGGTGAACTTCTGCCACAAATTCCACATTACTTTGGGCCATTCCACTGCATACTACCCTCAAGGAAATGGCCTAGCTGAATCATCAAATAAAAGCCTTGTAAACATCATAAAGAAGGTGTTGGAAGAAAATAAGAATAATTGGCATAAGAAGCTTGTGAATGCCTTATGGGCAGATAGACTAACAACCAAGAGATCTATAGGGGTCAGCCCATATGAATTGGTTTATGGAATGGAAGCCAAATTTCCTTCATCCTTAGGGATCCCTGCCATGAAACTTCTTCAAGAAAGTCAAGCTAAACCAAATGACATGCAAAGAAGGATCAATCAAATAATATGTTTGCAGCAAACTAGAGACCAAGTTTATAGCAGAGTTCAAGTTTTACAAGAAAAGTTAAAAAAAGCTTTTGATAGAAGGACTAAGGCTGAAGATTTATTTATTGGTGACAAAGTGCTTAAATGGGATTCAAGAAGAGAAGACAAGGGTAAGCATGGCAAGTTTGACTCTCTTTGGAGAGGACCTTTTGTCATTCAAGCAGTACAAGGAAATAATACTTATTTCTTGGAAAGTCTGGATGGCATTGAAGCTGAAGAGGGCCCTGTAAATGGCCGGATGTTAAAGCACTACTTTGATTACTTTCCATGTATATAGCATGGCTGTTCCCCTGTACATAGTTTGTTGTATATAATGTTTTCTTTCAGCATGTGAATAGCTCAGTTTGAAAGGTATTGCAGAATCAGGAAAAGGCTTTTAGTTCAGCAAGTTCCACAAGTGTGACAGATTCCAATTTTGAAGTACAAAGAGAAAGTTTTCAAGTTTTGAAGAGAAGTCACACAGTCAAGGCAGTCTGACCTGCTGTTCTTGGTCTTTCAAGAAGAAAAACCATCCCCAAGTGGAGCCACTGTTAGCTACCTATACCAATAGGTTTCATGTTTCATGATTGGCAGGGGAAGTGCCAATATGATCTACTTTGGTGATGCAAAGATCTCATATTTTGGTGAAAGACACATGTTTACAATTGGTGGATACTGCCCCACTTCTGAATGGGTGATCCAACAGTCTAAGCTGGGTCATCCCATGTTTCAATTTTCTGTTGTAGATTAGAGAAAGAAATCTGTCCAAACAGTTCAATCTTGGCAGATAAAGTAGTTAGGTAGAGAATGAAGGTTCCCAACTATTTAATCTGGGGCCTTGGAAGCAATAAGGCTAGCCTTAGATAGAAAATCAAAAGAAAAAGCCAAAGGAAAAGAAAAGGCACATGAGGGTCTGCAAGTCTAAGTGCACCCTCCTTGGAGTAACAAAAAATGCTAGGCAATAGAGTGGGTAGGTAGATGGGGTCGCAGAAGCATGATTTATGACTGTTCACTGGCCCAAGCAAAGGAAAAACATGGTGCCAGTGCAGGTCTCTTATTCAGCAGTTTTGCAACAGTACAATGAAGCATGTCTAACTCCCTGATTACCCCCCATTACACTCATTTACTAACATCCCAACACTACCTATGTTCATGGAAGAAGTCAAAGTCTTTTGTTGGTTCTTGTTTCTTTAAAAGCCACATTTCTTGTGTAAAATTCTTTTCATTTTGATCTACTTCCTAAACTAAGTTGATTCCATATAAAACTTAGTGTTTTTCCCCCTTCATCCACCTCTTCCACTCATATTAACTCCTAATTTCCTATTATTTAACTCCCTATACTCCCTTTCCCCTATTATTAGGATAATCCTATAGAACAAATCCCAAATATGTACATATTCCCTCCCCCTTGGCATTATAGCCATATGCTTGAATATTGGAAAATCATGCAGGGATAAAGTCTGCTTGCATGTGGTTGTATGAAGTCAGGGATTAAATTGACCTCTGGTCAGTTTGATAACCTAAGCTATACCCCTTTTCCCTTTACAACCCTTTGAAATCATTTACCCACTCTACTTGCAAAAAAGCCTTGTAAAAACCCACCTTTACCCCTTATCCTAAGTTTGCTGTAATGCGCATTTCAACACAAAAAACACCAAATAAACCCATTTTTCCGTTTTATCCAAAGTTTATTTGCAAATGCGCACTTTTACAAAAAGCATTGAAAAAAAAAAAAAAAAAACCCATAAAATCTGCCAAAGTCTAAAGGTTCCGTCTGGGCGCACATTTCCAGAAAAACAATAAAATATGCCCCGCCCGCTGCCGTATTGTCCTGCCACCTTATTGACCCGTCGACCGTCGGATCTGGGCTTTCCCATCCGACGGCCCCCATCCATATCGGGTCGGCCCCGATGACCGAACGTTACCTCCCGAGAAATTGTCAGAGGGTGACGTCAGGCCTTTGCCACACGTCGCTCCCAAATCTTATCGGGCCACCCTCTGACAATACCGCGACCGTATCCAGAGCG
This sequence comes from Pinus tabuliformis, assembly GCA_031772625.1. Classification (NCBI taxonomy): domain Eukaryota; kingdom Viridiplantae; phylum Streptophyta; class Pinopsida; order Pinales; family Pinaceae; genus Pinus; species Pinus tabuliformis. The sequence continues at coordinate 511,380,076 of CM062806.1, read as the reverse complement.
GTCCGAGCAAACCACTTACCGCTTATTGTTTACCGCTTATCCCGTCACGTCCTCGTCACCGCTACGGCGTGCCCACGTCATGCCACTCAGCGCCGCATCAGCGCCCGGCCCGCCACTGCTCCGACCTGTCCGCCACCTCACCAGTCCCCGTGGACCACTCACAGGCCGCCACGTCACCCTTCCGTACCCAACCCCACCTAATGACGTCATGCTGATGTCATCCAGAAAAAGCTCCAATAACCCAAAGAGTCCATATTTTCGCCAAAAAACGCAGCTTTTGTCACTTTTGGCAAAAGAACTATTGCTCTACTCTGCATGCATATTACGACCATTTCGCTGCCAGCCTGCAAAATTCGACTTGGAGACCGTGGGCGCCTGCAAATTCACCTGCATTGGTCACCATTGCCAAAGCTTTACCAGGTATTTATCCAACTTTCCCCTCCGCGCCTGGTTTTGTGCATAATTCACCAAAGCTAGTTTAAAAAGAGTGAAAAACAGTGTGTTTGCCAGCAAATCCCCGGCGACCAGCATTCATTTGAGTTGTAGGGTCGAAATTCACCTGCAAAGTCCGCACTTAGCCAAGTTCTCATAAACTTACAGTCAGTTCGCGCATTCGTGGACTTAAAACCTGAGCTGCACTGATTCACCGGGAAAACAACGTTACTAGTCCCAGCATTTGCTCATTCAAACTCTCTTCGGAGCATTTCAAACTGTTCTCACCACAGTTTACCCCATTTTCCCTTGCAATTTGCCTTACTCTTGCAAAAAATACCCTTTTGTGTTGCTCTGTCCAGTAGAACAAGTCCTAGTACAATTCAGAGTACTATTTAACCATGGAAACACCAGTAGCATTAAATGTCCCACCTCTGAATGCCCCACACAGAGAGTTAGAGTGGAAGGCCCTGGGTGATAAAGATTATCAGATGATAGAGACATTCTCAATGAATTCCAAATTTAACATTCATATGCTAAATGAGTTAAAGGCTCAACACCTCAGTGGAGCTGATATTTTAGGGATTTGGGATTCCAATTTGCCCATTTTTAACCTTCCTCAAGTCAATGTCCTTCCAGAATTGATCCATAGATGCTGTGAAAACTATGATCCATGTCAAAGAGCTTTTCTCAGTCCCACAGGTTCAGTCTTGTTCCATATCACCCCTGAGGCCATAAATGAGATGCTGCTCTTTCACACTGCAAAGCCACTGACTCCTCTCTCTATGATGGACTTATTAAAGAAGGGGGGCAAGCTGTCCAGTTCCCAGGTAATCAAGATTAATCAGTTATTTATTCAGCCAAGCTCTGAAGCTGTGAGAACACCTCCTATTGGAAATCCATATCTCAATGACTTGGGCAAAATGCTTGTGGACTTGATCAGTTATGTCCTAGGGTACAGGGGAGTTGAGGATGTTGATGACACCATTATGGCCATGCTGTCCATATTTTCCCCTGGAAAGCCTCCTGCTGTGCACTATGATTATGCTACATACATTGCCAATAAGATTCATGAGCAACTGATGAATCTAGAGAGGGAGAAGGTGTTTAGATACACCTCATACATCTATCATTTGTTCTTATTTTATCAACCTGACAGTTTCCCTATTCCTCTCAAGAAACTTGATGCCCAGGGAAACCCAAGGTCTGTAGTATTTTGGACTTCAATTTTTCATCACACCTCCTGTTCACCATACACGTACTGTGAATTCATAGACCTTTTTATCCATCCAGCTATGACCTTGTTATTTGGTGTCCGTCCTCCCAGGTTGACCGATGAGATGCAAAGAATACTCCAGCTCTCAAAGGCCTACAACATTGGTGATTGGTACTTTTACCAACACCATACAGTAATCAGAATATATGGCTGTGAGTTGAACCCATATAGGCTGCCAAGATATGTTCCTATGAGACTCTTTGCCTTGGAGTATTTCAGGCAATTTGGAAATGCAGACCAGGTCCATTTCCACAGTAAAAACAAGAAGGTGCAACTAAAGGTCAGGAACCAGCTAGGCCCATTTCTTTACAACAAAAGGGAGGAGGGATGGAAGGAATCAGATAGGATCCTAGAGACCCTCCAATTAGAAACCAGTTTCCACTGGGTACCTTATGACCCTAATCATTTCATTTCTCTCAGGAGGGTAAAACATAAATTGGGTGGATATGCTCACATCAGATTGCCTCATATTGAAAAATATGCCAATTTACTAAGTTGGAAAGAGGGCACTCTAGAAGAGGCAATCACTAGAGAGAAAATGCTACAAAGAGAGGCAAAGAACATTGAGAAAGAGGCTGACTTGGAAACTTGTGTGCAGGTTTCCTCTTCCTATCAAAGGCAACTTGGATCAGCTGCCTCATCTTCTACAGCCCAACAGCAAGCAGCTAGAACTGTTCATCAGGTGTCAAGCAAGGGTAAAGAAAAGCAGATGGAGCAGGAACAGCCACCTCCTACAGCAGAACAGCAAAAAGAACAGCAAAAAGAACAGCAAAAATAAGAGCAGCCAATGCAGCAAGAACAAACAGCTGAGGCCCCAATATCCACTGGGTAACAGGCTCAAGAAACTGTGCCTCCTAGGCAAGAAACGACAGTGGAGGCCTCAGTGCTCCAAACTCCGCAGAATGAAGACAGAAACCGAAAGATGGATAGAGAGCAGGAGACTCCCCTCACCACATCCAGAACTCAAGGGGAGAAAAGGCAAAGGATAAATCCCCTTTCTGAAGAAGAGATGCCCATCGGACAATCATTGGGCATGGGCCCACCAAGCATGGAGGCATCTTCCAGTTCCTTTCAGCAGGAACAAGAAGGAATAATCGGAGGAGAGGTCAGCTCCTCAAGTCAGCAAAGGAGAGCCGAAACATGCATCAAGCAACAATTCATTGACATAAAAAAGAGAAATGAGCCACTCAGGCTCCAGATCTATAATCAATTACTTAAAATGGCCCCTACAAACCAGCAGAGGCTTATGTCAGCTTATGACATAACAGAGGGGAAAATGACCATGAATCATTTCATGCCAACCATGCTGCAGCCACAGTCAGCTGCAGACTATATAAGGACCAACCTTGAGGTTCTTGCAAAAGACATCCACCCTATGGATCAAATAGAACTTCACAAGCAAACGGGTGAGATGGTGTATTCGACACTTGCAGATAAGACCTTCTTGGAACATAGGTTGGAAAATAGCCTGAACAATACGACCGCCCAACTTGAGTTGGAGAAGGCATCCTCTCAGGCCAAAGACAACAGGATAAGGTCTTTGGAGGATATAATCATAGAGCTTTGGCATGACCTAAAGGACCCTAAAGCTATAAAGGAGCTGCTAAAGATAAGAGATTCAGACATTGCAACTCTAAGAAAGATGATAAAGATCCCAGCAACCCTTCACCCTCAAACAGAGGAGGTTGCCCAGCAAAGAAAGGACCAGGATGTATCAACATTGTTGGTAACACTGCATAAAAAACTGGTCCAGACAGAGGGAAAATTGGTAGAAATAGAGGCTGCATTGCAGGCAGCCCTACAGCAGAAAGAAGGAGGCCAAACATTTCATCCCCCTCCACAAGTAATCAACCTTGAGGAACCCTCTCAAATTTTCACTCCTCCTACAGTGTAGACAGTTGAGGCAGCTCCATCAACATTAGCACCAACACCAACATCAGAGCAGGCTCCAAGCCTTGACATGCAGAAGCTGATGAATGAGATTCAAGCCCTGGAAGCCCAGATGGTAGAGCTAAATGAAGCCAAGGAGAATTTAGCTAAGCTGAATGAAAAATATGACAAATCTAAGCAAAGTGTAGCTGAAAAAGGAAGAGAAGTTAAGGCTCTCAAGGAGAAGATAAAGGAGCTAGAGAAAGAGCTCACCCTTGACAAAGTGGTGGCTGAGGTCAAGACAATTTTATGGGCCAACATTGGCCAATCAATAACAGATCAATGGCAGTATATAGAGACTATTCATGAGAAAATGGAGCTCATAGGCAAAGCACACAAGGAAGTCCAAAGAGCAAGGGCATCTCTAGGCAATATGCCTGAGATAGCCAATAGAATGATCAACGTTCTCAATAACCGCACAGGTCCTCAGCTGGCAGCAATAGGAATCCCCAATAGAACTGAAACCATTCTGCTGATAAAGAGGGTCCTCACATTGAGAAGCCTGGTACAAACATTGGATAGAAGAAGCCAGGACATGCAAACAGAAGTAAACAAATTCATGGATAAGTTTGCAGCATTACAAAGCAGAGGCCTTCCTGGCTTACTGAACAGCGCAGGGAGGCTACTATCACATGAGAACTATGCAAAAAGGGTCAATACATTTGCCACCAATCAGATCACTGTAAGATCAAGTACCTCAGAGGAAACAGGGCCAACATCTGGGCAAAGTCTCTATGACAGAGTAGAGAACTTATTTTTTATTATGAATGAGATCAAACATTTGTTTGAAGTGCCTCCAAACTTCTACAAATATACAGAGGCAGATGAAACCTTAGATGCAATTTTGAGACATCAATTGCCTACACAGGAATGGTGGACCAGAATGATACAGTTGTTACTGTAAACAAGAGGCTTTCATCAAGTTTTTTCATCAAAAAACATAAGTCATCATGTTCAGAAAAATTTGATGCATTCAGTATGTCTGGAGAAGAATGGACTGAGCCAACTCAGCAAACCAATTCGGCCACTAAAGCAACACTGACAGCTACAGATGACAGGGCCGAGAAAGCTACAGCATGACAAAGCCATAAAGACACATCATTCAGCATTAATGCAGAACGCTCAACTGACTCAGTGGCCTCCAAAGGTCAAAAAGACTTCTGACAGAATTAAAGAGTATTCATTTTGTATTTAGAGCAGCAATAACTTCCTTATCTGCTATTCTGTAAAGTTGGTGAGCGTATTTATTTATCAAGTGACTCAGCGGTTCAGATATTTTGGTATAACCGATTGTATATATTCCCCCTCGCATAAGCTTGCAGGGGTTGTTGATTTTCTTTCAAGAGATCCTATCCTGTAAATATTCAGAGTTTTAATACAAAATCTTATGGAATTTCCAATGCTCTGTGTTGTCTGATGCGTTATGGTGTGTTGGCTGAATGCTACAGGATTCCTGCCTATTTCATGGAACAATAAGTTTCTTCAACCTCTTCGTTATTCTTGTTATTTCCTTCATAATCCATTTCATGTCCTATGCTTCGCAGTTTAATGGAAAAGATAAAGAATAGCTTCAGGATTTATTCATGAAATACCCTGAACTCAATCTATGCTGTTATGAATGTTTTCCTCAGTTATAGTTGTGATAGTGTAATTCTTAATTGCTGCACCTTCGGACTATAATTTTCACAGTGATCATTGTTCAGGAATTCAAGCCTGCTCCTATGCAATATATCTCATTCTCACACCGCCAGTTTAGTGGAAAACTCTTAATTGCCTTCCACTGGCTAATCATATTCCATCACCACAATTTTAAGTTTGTTTCATGGAATATTTAAATGGCACTGCAGTTTAAACAATCCCACTCAACATTTCAAACAACCTACAGCCATAGACTCCATTGCCCAATGGACTAAAACTATCTGAAGATCTCATCTTAGGTACTGAAAGACATCATTCAACCAAAATTTCAAACCAAACCCTCACCTCATATCTAGCCTAAGATTCTTAAGAACAAAGTTAAACACTCAAAGAGAGAGCCCTCTCTGATTACAGGATGGCTAGAACCTGTGATCCAAAGCTTGGTTAGTGGTTACCCCGGCCGTATTCCCTTGGGAGTCAAAGGGAACAACCTGGGTGATAACACCATAATTGAAAATAAAAAGAAATAATGACTTACCCTATTAAATGTGTTACCCATATCAAGTTTGATAACGATACCAGACATCCCACTCATATTTATTGTGTGGATGGCCTCTTGTACCATAATGGCGTCATCCGAGATTTTTCCATGTTGTAAGAATCCCCCCTTGATTTTTGAATGTAATTTCCAGAAGGTACTTAATCTATTGGAAATGACCTTTGTGGTGGTTTTGTAGGCTGAGTTGCATAGGGAAATAGGTCTGGGAGAAGGAAGACAAATTGAATTCATATGGTATCAAGGCAAGGAAGGAATAATTCTTACTCCTCCCAAAGTCTCTTTCCCCTTGGATGAGTTTATCATTCACATAAAGTCCTTTTTAATAAGTGGCCAAGAGTTGAAGAAATTTATTGAAAATCCATTAGATCCAGGGAATTGATCTGGATCTAAAGACTAGTTAGCCTCAACTACTTCCTCCTCGTTGACCTCCTTGGAAAGATGTTCATTTTTAGAACTAGAGATTAAAGGTGAAATATAAGATAAGAAGTCACTCACTTTGATTGATTCAACCTATTTATATTCTATGTATAGTGATTGGAAATGATAAAAGGCTTCTCACTTCATTTCTTCAAAGTAGGTTAATTTGGGTCTTCCTTTCAGGTTTATTTATTTGACCTAATTACAAATTTCTCTAGCCTTGGATTTTTTGTGAAATAATGTGATGTCATGATATCCTACTTTCAGCTAGTTACTCCATGATTTTAACCTCCAGTATTCCTCTTCTTTCCTACAGATTACCTATATTTGTTCGTCAACTCCTTTTCATTTTCAATGTGCCATTCCCCCACCCATCCAGAATCCATTAGACATTGATGATTTTTAGTTGCTTAAGTAGCTCTCTAGTTGCTTATTTTTTATGCCCAAGGGGTGTATGATTCTCCTTAGCCTACGATATTAGAGCTATTTTAACTCCTTTTAGCTTATATTACCACACAAAGAAAGGAGATCCATCAAAAAGGAAGATCTAAGCTTTTTTTACGATGTCCACCACTCCTACTTTCTGAATCCAACTTGGACTATAGTGAAAGAGATTTGTCCCACGTCTCCCCATGGATCAATTTCCAGACTTATGGGCCAATTGTTAGACTCTCCTTGTGCTAAAATTTATGAAATGCATTCTATAACCTTAATCATCCAGTTTCTATGGAGAAGAAATTGATCCAACCTAACTACTAGATTCCCTTCCCCAACCCTCCTATTCGTTCATGTGTACTCCCCTTTCTTTGGGACTCTATCAACCATATAGCATTGAGCTATCATATCCTTCATTCTTTCTTTGAATGAGCCTTTGACTATATTCAACCTGTTAGTGCCCAATCTGCCTTAGGTTGAAGGAAGGCAAAATTCAGGATAACCACAAACCACGCTTAGTTTGGTAGCTAGCCCTACCAGAACAAGAGAGGGCTCTCTCCGGGTCACTCTCAGTAAAAATAAACAATAGGGTCTGAGATGACTCAAAATGAATACTGATTTTAGGCTAGTAAATAAATATGAAAGCGGTAATTTAATGAATGACTGAATTTTCTGGGCTATATGGGACAAAGGACAGCCTGAGCTGAGAAATTAAATCAAAGATATAGAGTATTTCGTGAGGAAAGATAGGCAGGAGTTTTAGCAATCAAACTGAACTAATATGGAGTGGAAAAGATTGTTGAGAAGCTAAAAAGGGCATACACATGAATCCTTTTCAGACAGAAGAAGAGACACAAAGCATGAATGCCTTCCCAAGGCAGAGCAGTAAACTGGATTCTACCTTTCTTACTTAAAGCATTCAAGTGGAAATGATCATGAGTGGACAGTAAAACATAACAAGGTACATATGAAACAGAAAGGAGAAACAAATGATAAACTCATACCACATGAATCTCATGAATCAAAGCTGCATCATTTTATTAACTTCCAGGCAAAACTGTACAGTGAAACGTTGAGTGTTTCCTCCACACTACTCCCAGAAACTCCAACCCTTACAAATGATTTTTCATACAATAAATAAACTCTACCATGAGGAAATGGATCGACCCAAAGTAGGGGATTATTTAATCATTATTAACATAAATGAAAATCCAACCATCAGTAAAGGAGCAACATTACATTTTCTGCTCGAATAGGTTGATGACCAATGAAGAGGTGAAATCTATAGGTGTAAATCCCTTTGAATCGCACCTGAAGACAAAAAATAGGCCACGTAGCTTATTTCTCTGCTGCGGTTGATGTCTTTGTTTTAAAATTTAAGCGTTTCAGTCTTTGACTTTTCATCTTCCCTTTTTTTTCTGTTTGAATAAAAACTGTTTTTTAATAAAAATGGTTTTGAATTTTGCCTTAGATGACGGGAAACAGAGTTCCGCCAATTCTAGCCGCAATTTATCCTTTAACACCAGCGAATACATATCCAACAAAATTCGCAACACTTCCATTATCCTGGATGCCCAAGTTTGCAATGCCTTCATTCACTTTACACAATGCCTCGGTGAGTTTTCTGTACGAGGATCCTGATCTAGATATCGTTGTAAATATGACAGATCTGGCACATTAGTCATGTTTCAAAAATTTCACCTCTACCTACAGTGCCTTCAAATTTTCCAGGTCAGTATCTGTAATCTCTTCTGTTGGAAAGTCATGGACTGAAAATGTTTCCACTCTGCCAGCATTAACCTCAAATCCTGAAGCTTATTTCTCAGTTCATAGCAGCAATTTGTATGCATGGTGCAAACCTAGTGTGAAATCTTCACAAAATCTATCAAAATAAGATGCATCAAAGACCTCAACTTCAATCCTACTCCGCTTATAGCATCTTCATATTTGATATTATTTAGCACATCTTAATCATGCTTTGCAAGATACAATTCTCGTGAAATGTACCAATACTTGTAGAATTCTACTGTCCGGTTATTTGATTTTACATAGTTAAATCCCCCATTGGCACTGTTCTTCAAATCTGTAGGGCTGCCAGTGAAATGGTCACAAGCAATTTGAAAATCTGCATCCGTGAAAACAAAGTTATATCCCATTGCAAGCACAGTCCGCAGAAAATCGATTCTCCTCCACATCATCTTTAAATAATCATCTGTCATGAAAATCTTCTCACTAGCGAAGTCGACTCCATCAGTCTTGAGAACAAACCAGTGAACATGGATGGACATGCACCGATCATAAAATTTTTGATCCAAAGCCACTATAATTAAATGATCCAAAAACAACTAATTCCATCCCCTAACTGAAAGCTTTCCAAGAAAAGATCAATCATGAAATTTGGAGTTGTCCATGCCTGATTTAATGTGGTGATTATAACTGTCTTATCAACCATAGTAGCCTTTTGCATATTCATCACTATGAAGCAGAGGAGCCAAGAAATTTGGAGATTTGACGGAGGCAATGAGAAATTTGGAGTAGCAGCTCTATGCGCCGCGCGCACACCCAATGCGCCGCGCCGGCTCTGTGCGTCGTGCACGAGTAAATTAACACTGTGTAGAGGCACCCAATGCGTCTCACACGAGTAAATTAACACTGTGTAGAGGCGCCCAATGCGCCATGCCTTGTGGATGTGCCACACCTGCTCCTAATGCGCTGCGTGCATTTCCAAACACGCATCTGGATGGGGTCTTTCACCTTGTTGTGGGAAAACTATGAAATCGACCATACGATGAAGCTTGGGAGTGTTCACAGCACACAAAACTCGTACATCGCCTGGGTGAAGGCATGGATTTTTGGCCACAACTACTTTTCCTTGGACTATGCTAATTTTAGAATCCTGGGGATTTTGTGCAAATGCATAAAGCCCAGTATCATGGAATTTGTTATTTCCTGGTGTATAAGAAACTTGAACAAATACTTCTCCATACTTCAATGTTTTGCTTCATCAAGGCACCCCATCAAGCATCATCCCTTTTTAACATCGTTTTTCCATTCTCTCTTTAAAAACCAGAAATAGTTGAGCCTCTTCCACACCTTTTGTTCAACATTTTCTCGAATCACACATGTGTTGATGAAGATGATTTCGACATTCTCTGGTGTATCTACAACCTCTGTATATCTAGCACTTTTCATGACTATCAAATCCGTGCAGGTTTTGAGTGATTTGGAGCAAAGGTTAGTAGTTTCAGGCCTTTTAACTGTATGCACCGCACAACATACCCAATGCGCCGCGCCTCCTGGATGCACGCGTGTAAAAATACACTGAGTGTTTTCTCCCAGTGCCGGCCAATCTTCTCCCAATTTCACCCAATTTCACACTTGTGCACAAAACTTGCTTTGATTGCTTCCTCTTTGTTCTTGGTATGCAAATGACTTTTCAAAATTTGGAGACATGCTATATACATTGGCTTTTCAAATTAATTTGCCAAAAACCCATTTTTATAATGTTTTTGCAAATAACTTTTATTTCAACCTCTGTTTTGGGCCCTTTCACTGCCTTTTCACTTTGTGATGAACGAAATGACCTGAGCTTGGCTTGTCTTTGCAGGTATGGTGGCGTTGAACTTCGGCAAAGGATGACTGGGGCTGCTCCTGAAGATTTTCACAATTGAAAAACTTTGACAATTACATGACAGAAATGACAATTTTATTCAAAACAGAGCTTTGAAGAAAATTCATGATCAAGCGATATAATGATGAAATTTTGCGATGAAAAATTATTTGGAAACCTCCTTCGTATGCCTGCTGATGTTATTAGTCATTCTGAAGACTAAACCCTAGACCTAGTGACTGAAATGCCTTGTTGATCAAGAGACTAAAACAGGACTGTAAGTGAACTTAAAACTTGATTTTAATGAACAGACCAGAGCCAGAAGGGCAAGGCGTGAGGGGTAATGCATGACAAGACCCTTCCGTCAGATTATGGCATGCCCCTAGCGGAATGCAGATGAATAAACGGAATGAGACACCTAAAAATGAAATGCAATAAGAGAAATGATCTCTGACGGAGGGATGTAAAGACTGACTCTAACACAACCCTCACTTTTATGAGGAAAACAAAATCATATTGAGTTCTACCCCAATGATGTTGCTGGTGTACCACTAATATTCCATGAGATGGATAAGGTAGTCCCATAATTTAGAATTGTCTCCATAAATAACTAGAGCATAAACATTTATTATGGTAAATCACTTATTGGAATCATTCTTTTCTAGACATATTGTGATCTAGAATATCATCTTCATGCTATATATTTGGGTAAACTGAGAATCCAACCATAAGGTTACTAAGCCACTAGAAACAACTCGAGAACTCTAATTTTATCCAATGCTTGCTCTTCAATTTTTTTGAGAGATTAAATCTCTCTCTTTCTTTCAATTTAGTTTCTTGAAGTAATAGGATTTGTGGTTTCTCTTGCACTACTAATTATTTTACGACTTGGGATTTTATGGGGTTTCCCAACACCCCCATGTTCCATGAAATGATTTTTATTAGATTTTAGAGGGGTTACATTTCTTAACTCCCCTTTATTTGTTGCTCCCTTTCTCATGGTTTATCGTAGGCTTTAAGACATCCATGATTTTGGGTTGGTTTCCTATTTTTTTTTCAACTCCGCCTCTGCCCCTCTCTCCTCTTTTATGGAATGTCTTGCTTGTCCTCTTTTATGGATTAGTGATTCGTGGTTGGTTATCTCATCACCCCAAATCATATTATTTCTACTATTTATGGTTAAGATTCTAGAACTAGTCTCTGTTCCTTTTGTTGTTGATGCAATGCCTTCTGGTTCTTGCCTTATTAAACCCTCACAATTTTCCTATTGAGATAGGAATATAGGGACTTGAGCGTTATTCTGAGTCTTAATTGGAGATGAATCCATTTTTGTTGAAGGCTCACTTCTTTCAGGACGAGAATCTTATTGGCAGGTAGAAATGACCACTTATCAACACGAAGAGACAATTGGACCTAAGGTTCTTTAAATAACCCAAGATGTTTAGTGTGGTTGTTCTTGATGATTTTAGTGGCTTCTTTAGCCATATATTTCCTTCCCTTATGAGAAAGAAATAATGAGGTATCTTCTATCTATCCTACGTGTATTTACAACTGATTATAGGTTAACCGTTATATACAAATATACAACTTGCAGAACCACCAGAAGAAAACTCTAACTGGTGTAAAGTAGTAAGTTATACAAATTTAAATAATGATTTAAATTTTATACAAAAATAATCCTTTTTAATTATAAAACAAATTTGACTTTTAAAGAAAAAACAAATTGAAAAAGAATGAGAAAGATCACATCTTACTCATTAATTCTTATAAACAAATTGAAATAAATTTCAATTCACTTGGTTTAAATTTAAATTAAAAGAAATAAAATGAAAAAATATTAGTTATAATTATACTTTAGCCAAGAGCATATAATTAATTAGAGAACTTGTTTCACTTTCTTGTTAAGTAAAAATAATCGTTCATAAGAAATGAAAGATAAAAAGTAAGGTAAAAAAATCTGTTACTAATTCTATTTGCAACAATAAACATATATGTGACAATATGAATTCATGAAAAACATTCCATAAATTTAAATGTACATAATATGAAACCAAATTAATTCATGTAGATTACAATGAGAAGAAATAATTTTATTTGAAATCCAAACAAATATAATTTGTCAAATATGGGAAAACAAATAATTATTATAAACATCAACTCTCTGAAACATAGTAAAGAAAGTGACATTAATATAAACTTCATGACTCCCTTAGTCACTTTTAAAGAAACCACTTAAATTAAAACAGGTAAGAATGAAATATTATAAATAAAAAAACTTTATCTTTATATTAAAAAAACATTTAATATCGAAACTTACAATAGATTGTATAAAATTTCAACGTTTCCAAGTGAAAAACCTTGAGTATTCTTGTTCGGCGCAACCCAACTTGGCTTAGATTTTGGTAAGGACTCTGCATTTTGTGGGGTGGAGCACGAAACAAAACGCAAACTGGACCACACAGTGGAGCAACGGAGAGCATTTTGAGGAATTAAATATACCACACAGTATCGTAAGGGCTTCAGGATGGGTCAAAGCCCCTCCTTTTTGTAATGATGTAAATGATCAATGGGTTTTGAGACCATAAATGCTTGTTTTAGGGATTCCATGGTATTTTGATGATGTAGCCCTTCGATGTAATGGTATATATAGAGTAAAATAATAAGAAGAGAATCATGAATGAATTGAATTGATCCAGATCAATGTTATGGTTGAATTATTGTGATCTGTATTTGGTAGAGATGGTGAGGCTCTGCAGATGAGTATGTAGAGGCCTGAGTTTGTAGCTGAGTGCGCAAACATCCTATAGCTTAGTGCGCATGCCAAGAACTATTTGTTTTCAAAGATTATTTATATTAAGAAATGGTCCTTGTGGACATAGCCCTACACTGGGGTGAACCATGATAATTCTTAATGTCTTGATGTGTATATTTGTTTATTATTTGTTAGAAATTATTATAGTTGCATTTTACTTCAACACAATGATGATTTGTGGTTTTATATAGCATGTTTAAGTGAATAATCTAATGCGGTGAAGTAATTTATCAGTGTCAATATCAAGACAACATAATAATACCACATATCCTAATCCTTCAAGGCTGTAGAAACCTGGTTCTGCATCCTCCCATAGTCACTTCGGGTGAGACTGCGATTTGCTTGCAGGTCATTGCTGAAAGGGCCAGTGATTAAGGGTTTTGTTGGTGCGCAATATAGATTGAACCTGGGTTAGCCCAAACCAAAGCCAACAAATGGTTCCGTTATCGGGACTGAGGCCTGTTTGAGGGATATTTGTATGTGGCACCTGTCAAAGAAAGAGATTAAAGACTTGATATAATTGAAAGAGCGAGAATTTGCAAATCAAGAGAACATAAACCCTTTTCTAACATCTGAAGCTTGGTTACAAAAGTATATTTTTATAGATCAATACAAGATTTTCTTCGCTTCTTTTCTTGTTGAGATGTACGAGTGGATATCGAGGTTGATCTAAAGAAATAACTATTCTAAGGGTGAAGAACCTACGGTGTGGACTCCTGAATTGATACAACAACTCAAGAGCACTTACAATAGGATTTCAAGGGTTGTTGATTTCTAGATTGATAACATCTTGGGAGGATTCATTACTGAGTTTATAGAAAACTCAACTGTGTCCTATAGCAAAGTGAAACAACGATTCTTTAAAGGACCGTGAGGTAAGTATTTAAAATATTTGAAACTATTAAGGAATTTAGACTTCTGTGATCCATAACATTGTTTAGAAAATCTTCGGCAAAATCACATAACCAATATTTGAAACTCTAGATTAAGATGCTTCTGTGTGAAAAGGGAGTTTTATGGATGCAATCTGATTGCTAGCTTACTTATGTTTGGAAGAAGAGACAATAAATCTAAGCCAAAGATCGTAGTAATGCAAAGTGAAAAGAGATACAGAGTAGATACCAGAAAGAGATCTTGTGTACAAGTCCCGAAGACCTGTAGAGACTAACTATAGTCCTCTTTTGAGTGGATCTGAAATTGAAAGAGAAGAAAGCCACCATGATAACCCCCAGGTAACTTCGCAGTATTCACCCTCCTAGCCTGAGAGTTTGCAGAAGCCAAAATCTAGTAATAGCCAAGGTGTTTTTGGATCTCTCCTTGCCCCTCCCCCTCCCCCTACTCCCCCTATTCCCCATACCCCACCTACCCCCCATCCCTCCCCCCTTACTCATACCCATCCCTCTCTAAGAAGATGTATGGCTGATGATATTAAGCTACTTGTTTTCAAAGCAACTAGATTGGAAGATCCGAAACAATTTTTGTTTTTATGTGAAGCTGTATGGACTACGAAGCAGATCAAAGATGAAAATATAAAGAAAGTATAGCTCGTTATGACATTCTAAGATAGAGCATTGACATAGTATATGAAGTATTCAAATAATCAGAACAAAACATTTGCAGATATTAAAACAAAACTGATAAGAGAGTTTAAGAAGCCGAAGTCTGAGTCACAGTGCATCACTGAGTTGAAAGAGATCAAACAAAAACCTACTGAGTCTGTTTGGGAGTTTGATAAGAGATTTAAGGTATTATTGGATCAAGTAATCTTCGACATAGCCTCACAAAAACATCAAGAATGGTTTATAACTGCGCTGCTACCACACATTAGATTTCCATTGACGCAACAAAAGATAGGACGTCAAGACGAAGCTCTACAGATCGCAATGAAATTGGAAGCTTCGCCTGTAGGAGATATTAATGCAGGCATGCAACAAATTAAAAATTAGATGGTGAAGATAATCCTATAAATAAAAGACATCAAGAAAAGCAAAGAAGTTAGAGAAGAAGTATGGTGTAAGAAGTGCATATCGGAGGACCATTCTAAAGAGAAATGCCTTATTTTTAGGGATTACATGGGTAGTGGCACACTAAATCCCTTGAATGCAGGATCTATCCTGTGGTGCGAAATATGTAAGACTAGAGGCCAATATCATTCTGAAGACTGTTACTTGTTACTGAAATATGTACAAATGCTAAGGAAATCTATATTGTAAATTCTGTAAATTAGTAGTACATGATGAGAATAATGATTGGGCATACGAACTAATGATGGAGTGTGGTGCTGATACTTATATAATGCAAGCAGAAGAACACGAACATGAGGTAAATGGACAGTGTCATGGTTGAGTATGTTAACAAGGAAAAGGTCGAGGTGGTGGAGCTGGTCAAGGACGTAGACAACTCATTTGCTAAACTCCGATCAGGAAAGTCTTTTTGCGAGAGACTGTAAGAACCATACAATGAAATGTAAGTACTATAAATCCTTTGACCATGTAATTGAACAATGTCCTATACTTATGGTGAATATGCAAGAAAAAATGAATGAGCAGCAGACATAGAATATTAAAATGATGATTACTGAAAAGAGGACTGGCGAACCTCAGATTATTATCGTTAGTAGAAGTGGAGCTGCGACCGGTAGTGATAAAGCAGATCAAAAGAAAGAATATAAAAGTACATGGGTTAGAAAGACTACGGAGAAAGTTACTGTGTTTGATATCGAGAAGTAAAAATAAGTATTTATGGAAAGAAAGAAAAGTTTTATGGATGTTGGAGCTTCAACCTCTACTACACAACCAAGGCCCAATCAGAAAATTTATTGCGATGTGCCATTATCTTTGACACAGGACTGAGCTTTGACACAGGATCGAGCTATGACACAAGGCCAGGATTCAAAAAATCAAGCAGGAGCTTTAAAGTCTTTTCTATAGCCTTGCATGAAATTTTTAAGAGATCACAAGGCTGTAGAAGGGCTTCAGGAGTTGCTAGATTCTTGTGCATCCAAATAAACACCGGGAAGTGAGATGTGCACATTCAATAATTTACATCGAAAAAAGAGATCTGGAAGAGAAATGAGGCTTAGTGCACAGATAGGAGAATATGAGATGGATCAAATTATTCTAGATTTGGGATCTGATGATAATGTCTTGATAAAGGAGACATGGGAATTAATGGGTAAGTCGAAGCTATAGTGGTCACCTATTCTGTTAAGGATGGAAAATCAACAAAATATCTTTCCTCTAGGAAGACTATGAGGTGTCATATTGAATATTGAAGGAGTTCACACTACTACTCATTTTGAAGTAATAGATATTGTCGATGACGGTAACCCTTATCCTGCATTTCTTGGAATTGAGTAGGAATTTGACAATATGGCCATAATTAATTTGAAGAAGAGACAAATGATATTTGAAGGAAACAATATGAGAGTAATTTCTCCCTTGGATCCACCTGAAGGAGTAAGATATTCAAAATGAGTTAAAGAAGAATATTGGGCAGCTGGCATAGACAATATCTATCAAATGACAACGAAAGAACATGATTGGATTAACCCTATTGTAAAGGGAAAGTTGAGTTGGGAGCATGATAGTTCTTGTACCGTAGACTTAGAAGAGTTGGAGAACTGGCAGAATAGGCTGCATGAAGTATCCATAAGGCATTGTGCAATAATTACCAAATCAATTCATTGCATGATATCTGAGGTATGTAACCTACCTTCTTATGATGACCTTGATGATGTAAATAATTTTCTTAATGACTATGAAGAATAAGTTCCAGAAAATCAAAGGCATCCTTGGATATAGCCCTAAAATCTACCCGGGTTAGATGGTGGAGTCCACACAAGAAGAATATAGGAGGTTGGCAGGAATGTCGAAGACTCATGTGGGTAAGGTTTGGACAGATAAATGCAAAGTTAGAGATAAAATATGATGGTGAAACTAATCCTAGGAAGCATATCCAGCTATGCAATACATTATGGAAGGATATTCCACAACAATAATGGGTACAGGGATTCATTCATACATTAGAAACAATCCCGAAGAACTAGTACCTAGAAATGGAGCTTCGACATGGTACCATGAACTGGGCAAACATGGTTGATGGCTTCATATTAACATTTAACTTTCAGGATGATTGTCCATACATAGATTTGGCCCTTCAAACAATCAAGAAGAAGAGTTTTGAGAATGTAACCCCACTGACATGGCAACAACCTGATTGGGCTATGCAAATAGAAAATGCACTAGAGTGCTATAACCTTACTGCAGATGAAGAATAAGATGCTCACAACGTCGACATAGCAGAGTCAAAAGGATACCGTGAAGTAATTGGACCTGAACTAGAGATACTAGACATAGCGAAGTCACTGAAGACCAAGAAGGTGAACATAGGATCAGAGAAGGAACCCAAGTTTGCAAGAATAAGAAACTACTGGGATGAGGAGACAGTTAGTAAAGTTACAGAGTTACTTCATGAATATCAAGAACTGTTTCCCACCAAGTTTTCAGAGTTGCTTACTTTGGAGGAAGACAGATTTATCGAAGGATTCCATCAACAAGTATAGAAAGCAAGAGAAAAGTCCTAGCATGACAGACATATCAAGCAGAAGAAGTTCTAGGTAGGATACCTTTTTATCCTTTATGAAAGTAAGTTTGTAAAATTTCTAGGAAAATTCAAGATGAATTGATTGGGCCCATACATTATCAAGCATATTACAATACATTATCCTATGGATTTTGAACTTATAGGTCTGATGAACCTTAATATTGCAACAATAATGTTGCAACTCCCAAGGCTACCGACTTTAATTATCAACCCAGGGTTTATACAAACTTAAGAGGTGTCGACACTATATGTGCGGCATGCAATGTGTCCTTCCTTTGATGTCATGATGTAATGGAGTGCATTTGATGAAGTCAAATCCTAAACTAATTGTAGAAAATGAAATGTTTGAAATGGAACCTTAACCTATTGCAAGAAAGTAAGTACAAGGAAAGAGACGGAAATTCAATGCTAAATCACACCATGTCCTAATAAATTGCCAAGAAATTGTGCTTTGCAATAATGCTAAATTATCATGAACTAAATGCTACTATCTAAGAATGGAAGTAAGAAGCATCAAACATCACTAATGTGCAAGTAAAGGGACTGAAATAAATCTATTTTTGTCTTTTCATGCAAAATCAAGTATGCAAACTAATTTCTTTTGGTGACGTGTCAGGTGAATTAAGGATGTTGTAGGATGGCTGGAAGGGTTAGGAGATGGTTGGATAGTGTGGGAGATCCTTGGGAGGCTTTTGGTGACTTCCTAGAGGTTTTCTCTCAATTCGGCCTCAAAATAGGCCATTTTAGGAAAACCTACAAGATTCCCTGAAAACCTACAAGATACAGCCGAGAGAAAACTGGAAGGTGTTGGAGGTGATGGAAGGCTTAGGGAAGGTGGTAGATGGGTGTAATGGAGTGATAAAATTCCTAGTATCACTAAGAACTCAAAACCAAAGTTGGAAGATGGATGGATTTGCTCAGAAATCTTCGAGAAGTTTCCTTGTGAAATGATGAAATTGGTGAGGGTTTAATGACCAAGAAAATAAAATCCAAATTGGATGGGACAAATTTTGTTATTAACTAGGATGTCTTAGGTCCCTATTCCAAGTGGAATCACTCAAAAATACCTCTGTTAACCCATGCAAAAAAAATAAAAAACATTACTAGTCGAAAATCTAGAAATTTGAGAACTAGTGAGCTAGTAAATCTAAAAAAATGCATAACCAAATCAAGTGCAAATGAATTGGGGTAGTTTTTGTTCTGAACGAGAATTCTTTTGTGATCTGATTCAAATGGAATTAATTCAATTTAAGCTCGTTAACATACTCTACAAAATAGTATAAATTTACTGTTCTTTGCTAAAAAGAAGGTCCAACAATCTAGATTTGGGAATAAGAAGACTAATCCAAGAAACTCAATGATTACTATGAACTTCCAAAGATTTTCCAAGGATATAAGGCTTGTGATCCTGCAAAATAAATTTCATTAACCATTTAACTCAATCCTACAACAAGAAATCATTAATACTAAATGCAGGAGTAGAAAGAAATAAAAACTAGAGATGCATGTGAATAAGCAATGAAAAAAATGAAAGAAAATGATACAAAAGGGTGCTGAGGTTCTTGGGATGGCCAAGCCCAAGGAAAATTAGAGACCTATGGAGGAGAAAAAGATTTATAAGCTGAACATGACACCAATCTTCATTATTCCATCAATACGATTACATCCCTGCAAGAAAATACAATGGAGTTGCAGAAATACAAGCTCTCT
This sequence comes from Pinus tabuliformis, assembly GCA_031772625.1. Taxonomy (NCBI): domain Eukaryota; kingdom Viridiplantae; phylum Streptophyta; class Pinopsida; order Pinales; family Pinaceae; genus Pinus; species Pinus tabuliformis. Next base: position 511,360,653 of record CM062806.1, on the reverse strand, counting down.
CCACAATAACACTAATGAAAATCTCCCTTAGAGGAAAATTCGACTTGGTACTTATAAAAAATGACTAGGAATCATTCCCCATGAATGGAGAAAGATTTCCCCACCAAAATCCCTTGATCAGTGGATCTGGTCCCTAATATTAGGAATTTGCATTAAATGGCAAGGAACACATTCCTAGATTTTCACAATCATTCCCTAGAGGAAAATTTGACTTGGTACTATACAAAATGATGAGGAATCATTCCCCATGAATGGAGGAAGCTTTCCCCACCAAAATCCCTTGATTAGTGGATATACTCCCTTGATTAGTGGAACACATTCCTAGATTTTCTCAATCATTGGAGTTCGACAATTTGTGCCATAATTACATAATATCTTGTTGACTTATTATTTATTATTGATCCTCCAGTAGTAGGGAACAAGTCCCTAAATTATCTCCTCATCCAACTCTTCATAATCTGCCCAATATTCTCATAATATTCCACAAAAAATAAATAATATTAGGCACACATATTCAATTATTCATAAGCCTTCCTAATGAATATATTAAAGTTAAAAATAAATTATCTAATGCAAAAAGAGAGGTTTAATGTGTTGAAGGATGGTCATAGGCCTTAATTTATGTTTTAAATTATAGGCATGGGCCTTAATTTATGTCTAATTTAGAGGCCCATCAAGGTCATATCTGTTGGAAATAATACTGAGAGGGGGGGTGAATCAGTATTATCAAGTCAAATATTCCTTTTTCAAAATCAAATGATATACGCTACTTCAGTTAATTAAACCTGCGCATATACGCAAATATGCAGAAGAAAATCCGCGTACATAATGCAAACTTTTAATTTACTTTATCTTTCTGATGTTGATTGTTAATCTGTGATTCAGAAGCAAATAACCAGTAACCAGAAACAGTAAAACAGAGCAGAAAGACAATCGCACACAAGAACACAAGATATAAGGTGGAAACCCAATGTGGGTGAAAACCACCTGCTGCAATTCGTCTCTATCTTCTCTTTAAGTAGAAACTTCTTTTTACAATTGTACTGGTGCAGTCCTTTACCAGTACGTAGGCTACAACCTGTAGAGAGCTACAACCTGCAGAGAGCTCCAACCCTCTCTCGTTTTCCAACTTCTCCTGGAAGGGAGCGACAACCCCCTTAGCTCTTGCACTAGCCAAGATACTAGTACGTAGGTGCTGGCCTATAGAAGGCTACAACCTTCTCTTTCTTTCAGGGACCACGTTTCATAAATTTTCAGACTGGATCCATAAATAACATCAATCAAACATCAAGAATTTCTGCATCAACCAATCACCTTTTCACTAATCAAAACTGAATCAACATAAACACTTCTCTGACGACTGTACCCAGATCATAGTAACAACACCACACACCAAATCTGAACCCAGAACACTGTAGCAATAAACAGAAGCAGCAAGATCACAACTCAAAATATATATGCCACTTTAATAGCTTGAAACCTGCGTGCATACGCTTCTGCGTATGGAACAACCTGCGTATACGCTGTTTTCCTTCAATGAACCAGCGTATATACGCGCCTTCGCTTCTCTGAACCTGCGTACAGATCTATAAAGGATAATTCGCTCTTTCAGATATAAATAACCCAGATTGTCATTTTTATAGATCAAGCAAGCGCCACAAATAACAAATCAAAATCATACAAAGATACTATCATTCAAGCTTAAAGATTATGATCCATCAATAGAACTTATCCTTCTCTTTGCGCTAAGGTTCCTCCTTCATCCAGATCTGCACCATAACCCAATTTCCAGTATTCCAGATCTAACACTTTATCAGATATTCAATAATAATTCAAATGATCCCTTGCCACATGATCTCCTTTCTCTTTTATAGTTTTAGGCCTTCCACAATACCACGGTCCAAAACCATAATAAACCAATACCATGGACCCAATACTTGGGATCAACACGCTTGACGAGGTACCATGGTCCAAAACCATAGGTTCAAATACCAAGGACTAACTACCACGGACCAAAGGTAAGTTCTCCAACATATACGCGCTTTTCCTTGCATGAAAGTGCGTGTATACACATACGCGCCTTTGAAACGTATAACCCGCGTGTATACGCGCCTTTGTCTAGATGAACCTGCGTATATGAATTTTCCTTCATTCTGAAAGCCTAAACTGAGATCTGTTACCAAAGAGAGTTGCCATCAAGGACAACACCTGTGCCATAGCTCCAAACCAGTGTCATAATGCCAACAATATCGACAATACTTAAAAAATAAATAAGTATAACAACTAAATTTCCATCTCAACAAAAAGTGAGAACTGAAAATGTCGAATATGGAAATTCAAAAACATGCATAGATCACATGTAGGATACCACATAGATACAATCAACAAACTATATCTATATAAAATAGTGGTTACATAAGTTGTTATTATATAGCTACTATTAATAAAATTAATAAAACTAAAAAGAAATTATTCATACCTTTTGAAAAATATGAAAATAGAAAACCATTGACCCAAACATCAATCACTTGGAAGAAGTAATATTTTAGATATGATTTTTGGGATTCAACTGCGTTAAGTAAGTCATTCAAACGTATGACCATTTCCATGAGAGGTAGTCGTAACTGACTAATTTCTCATGATTTTTGAATAGTTCACTTAGCACTCATTGCATCGAGTGATGCTCACAGGGGTGAAGAAGTGGGATTGAAACTAGTGAAATGTGGAGAACGAATCACATAGCATCAATCATCACTTCCGGGGCTTGCACCCGGTAACCAGGACTTCCCAGGAGGTCACCCATCCCAGAACTCCTCTGGCTCAAGCGCGCTTAACTGTGGAGTTTTTCCCACAATCAAGCCCACTTAGCTTGCTACCCCATTTGCAAAACCTTAGCAAGTATTGTGCCTCATGAACCATTCAAGTAGAGATCCCTTGACTCTTTTTGAATTTAAGTATGGGGGATTTACGCAGTGCATTATATTAGATATGATTTTTGGGATTCAACTGCGTTAAGTAAGTCATTCAAACGTATGACCATTTCCATGAGAGGTAGTCGTAACTAACTAATTTCTCATGATTTTTGAATAGTTCACTTAGCACTCATTGCATCGAGTGATGCTCACAGGGGTGAAGAAGTGGGATTGAAACTAGTGAAATGTGGAGAACGAATCACATAGCATCAATCATCACTTCCGGGGCTTGCACCCGGTAACCAAGACTTCCCAGGAGGTCACCCATTCCAGAACTCCTCTAGCTCAAGCGCGCTTAACTGTGGAGTTTTTCCCACAATCAAGCCCACTTAGCTTGCTACCCCATTTGCAAAACCTTAGCAAGTATTGTGCCTCATGAACCATTCAAGTAGAGATCCCTTGACTCTTTTTGAATTTAAGTATGGGGGATTTACGCAGTGCATTATATTAGATATGATTTTTGGGATTCAACTGCGTTAAGTAAGTCATTCAAACGTATGACCATTTCCATGAGAGGTAGTCGTAACTGACTAATTTCTCATGATTTTTGAATAGTTCACTTAGCACTCATTGCATCGAGTGATGCTCACAGGGGTGAAGAAGTGGGATTGAAACTAGTGAAATGTGGAGAACGAATCACATAGCATCAATCATCACTTCCGGGGCTTGCACCCGGTAACCAGGACTTCCCAGGAGGTCACCCTTTTGTAGGTCAGAAGTAATAATAACATTGATACTAGAATGCTTAATTACTACTTGTTTCTTGGCCAACTGTAATTTCACTATGAACTTAGGAAACTTGTTTATTGTGTTGTTCTGTCATGTATTTTCTTTGTAGCCTAAGCTCTCTATTATCGGACTGGAATTCATGTATCTTATGTTTATGATAAGAACTAAGACTATGTCTCTCTCTAGAACCAACTTTCCAAACATCTATGAGAGTCTTGTTTATTTTTACAATCATTGTTGGACCCAAATGTAACATTGTTGAATTTGTTGAAGACAATATTATCTTTGACGTCTTCAGCAAGCTAAGATTTTAGCTTTTCCTTTTTTAGTAGGTTACTCAGGAATATTTATCTAGACAGGGACGACTATTGATCAACCCTTTTTAGACCTATTTATTTTGGCTTGAGATATTTGTTGGGCTAACTATTTACTTCTAACTTGGGATGACATGGTTGCAATTTTCTCACATTTAACTATTTTATATGCATGTTCATGCTGGTTAGGATACACAAAGAAATTTTCCTCAGACTCAGAGTTTCCAAATAGAGTGGGATCATGGTTTTGTTCAACAAAATAAATTTTAGTCGTGCTAGCCATATTACAGGTAATATAGGTGATGATCAAGTCTATAGGCTCTTCAAGTGTGCCAATTGAGATGACGGGCTAGGGTTTTCAAGTACAAAAATTTAACGAGCCAGGGAAGCTAGGGTTTCTGATGATTTTTTGTGAAAACCATCCATAAATTCTTCAATCTTCAGTGGGATATCTTCTTCATCTTTTACCAGTTGAGGTTTCACAAAATTATTCCTACCAAGAAATTCTTTTCATGAATCCCTTATTTGGGACAATTCAAACTCAACCAAAATTTGAATCAAAACATAGTGAAACAAACTCCTATTGGGTTTCTTGAAACCTTTTTGGTAGAACTTCAACATTTTTGTAAGACTTTTAAAGAAATAATATGGGATATTTAACTTGTAACCGAGAAAAAAAATAAGAAACTAAAAATTATAGTAGAAAATAAAGCCATAATGACCCCCACATGTAATATAGTGCTTGATAATCAAAATTATGTCCTGCCATTTTCTTTTCAGTAAGTTTATAATCATACCTTTGACATTGTAGGATTTTTTTCTTGGATATGAGGAACTTTTGCCATGGAATGTTCTAGGTTAGATAGTCCTTAGGCAACCTCATTCCTTTTGTAGGAAAACAAGTAGATTCAACTATGAAATATTTTCTTACAATAATTTCAACATCTCCCACTCTTGCAACCTTGTCATTATAGGTTTGTTCATAAGCCTTAGTGACGTCAAAATTGTGCCCTTGAAAGGCCTATGTAAAATCCCAACTAGTTTGCTTCTCTGAATAGTGCCATATTCCCTTGATTGACTTCTACCATCTCATCTCTAGGGGGTTTGATTCTCGCAAATGAGGCCATTAAATAGGGTAAGAATGCGTCGATTTTTATTCACAGAAAAAATGGCAAAGCATTGAACTAGGCTATGACAGAACACTATTTGATAGACCAACATATTAGATACTCTGAAAAATGGTCGAAACATAGTTCCAATTAGAGTAAAACAATAGTTACCTACATAATTAGGTTTTGGGCATTGATAGGTTTGAAATTATTGAAATTCTTGATTTTCTATGCTACAACAATTACTTATTCCAAAACGTTTTTCTTCTGCAATATTAATTAAGCAATTGTAGATAGAAAATACACCATATAAACCACATGCAAAATAAAAGAGAGCCAAGAACAAAAGTAGACATAGAGAATTTAGGTCCAATGACTAAGGAAAAACCCACAAGGAGTAAACCCAAATCTAAAGAATATTTTTGGTAGTTGTAGCTGATGCAAGCACTAAATTACTTTGCCTCATCAAGGTCTTCTCTATCTCTTCAAGACTCTCTTTCTCTCTCTCGCACACACACAATTCTTCTCTTTTATCTCTAACTCTTTCTTTCTCAAGTTCGTAAGTATCTCCTTTCACAATGCACAAGTAGTGAGAGGAGAAAGAATGAGGCACATGTATATAGGAGAAGCAACAAATCCATGCCATAAAGGAGGAGTATCTCGCATTCCAAGATAAAGAGTAACATATGCCCATTTAGGAAATGTAACTCATGCCATTAAAGAGGTATGCATTCCTTTGTAACTTATGCTTTTAAGAGAGTGTAACATATGAATTTAAGAGTTCGTGAGAGGAGTATTTTATTACATGATTTTATTGAATGTAAGAGAACATTATTAGGAGCCATGATTGAGTGACTCAAATGTCTTGTTAATACTAATAATATTAACAATAACAATAATAATAAAATATTAAGTTGAGATTGAAGTATTAGGATTGATTAATTATAAGAAGTGATTTTTCATCAAAAATACTTGATTACCAATTGATGCAAGTTGATTTACTATCTTGAGACTTTCTTATTTTAGACTTTCCATTTTTAAACTTTCTAGTTTTAGAAATTATATTTTTAGACTTTCTATTTTTAAAAATTCATCCTTGAGCTACTAATTTTCACACTCCCTCTCAGCTAGGGAGGAAATTATTTTAGTAATAAAGATCTCTAATTTCTCTTCTAATCTCTATCTATCTCTTCTTTGTATCATCCAGAACAATTATGGCTCACTCTAATGAAGAAGAATCATCATATGAGAGATTCATCCATCACTCTATATTCACTTGGGGGGATTGTCATTTTTCAACATATGAAAAGTGTCTCACACAACTGAATCCAGTCTCTACTCGGGGGGATATCCCACTTGATAAGGATATCACACAACCAAGTCTCATATTTTCTTGGTGGAGGATAGCCCACTTGTCAAGGATCTCACACAACCAAGTCACTTCTCTTCTTGGGGGGATCTACTTGTCCATGCATGACAAGGATCTCTCACAACCAAGTATCTTCTCCACTTGGGGGGATCCACTTATCAACACATGATAATGATCTCACACATCCAAGACTCGTCTCTACTTTGGGGGATCCACTTGTCAACACATGAAAAGGATCTCACACATCTAAATCTCATCACTTCTAGGGGGGTCCACTTGTCAACATATGACAAGGATCTCACACATCCAAGGCTCATCACCCATGACCACCCTTTCTAGGAAGGGTCACATCTATCAGTCCAAGTTGTTCTTTGAAAAGCAAGAACATTATTTTTGACAAAGACTTCGCAATAATGTCAACAATTTGGTCATAAATTGTTATATGATGGACTCATACTTCTCTTCTCTTTACCATATCCTGGATATAGTGATATTTTATCTTAATATGCTTGGACTTTCCATGGAATATGAGATTTTTAGAAAATCGAATCCCACTCTTATTGTCACTTTAAATTATTGTTGTGTCCAGAACATGCTGAAAAAACTCTCCAAAGAGCTTCCTTAGCCATACTGCCTCAAACTATCCATGCTATAAAAAATGTACTCATCTTCATTCGTGTTGAGGGCTATAGAATTTTGCTTCCTGCTCATCCATAATATCATGGAAGATCCTAAGAAGCAACACCCAAATGTGCATTTTATCTCAGAAGAGTTACTAGCCTAATCAACATTTGAGTATCAACACGGTCTTATATCACTGGTAATATATTTCAATCCCAGATTAATGATCCCATGCAGGTATCTCAACGCATGCTTTGCAACAATCCAGTGTGCATGAGATGGTTTAATCATAAATTGGCTTAGAGTATTGACTACAAAACACATGTCTAATTTAGTGTTCACTAAGAACAATAATGCCCCAATCAGTTGATGATACTCAAAAGGATTTTCCAAATTAAGGTCTACAGCTTCACCACATATCTTTTTGAAGTTCATTTCTAATAGAGTATTCATGGATTTACATTATGTCAAACCAAATATTTCAAATATATTGACAACATATTTTCCTTGAGAAAGGAAAATCTCACCAGGTTTTTGCTACACCTCAAGGCCCAAAATGTAGTGCATTAAGTGAAGATATTTCATTTCAAATTCGGAAGCTAACTCCCTCTTGCACTGGAGAATAAGAGATTCACTATGAGTCATAAATAAGTCATCAACATATAATACTAAAATCAAAGGCATACTTTGGACTCACTTGAAATAAAGATTTGGATCAACATTATAGGTCTTAACCATGTACAGAAATTACCTGCAAATGAATTCTTAAAAATATGAAAATAAACAATGGTGAGAACGTAAAAAAAATATACATGGAGATTTTCACCTGGATCCCAAATATACATAGAAGTTATCAATGTGGGTATACCAAGATCTTGGAGCTTGCTTCAAACCATAGAGGGCTTTCTTTAGCCTGCACATGAGTTTTCTGAGTCATGTACTTCAAAGCCTTGTGGTTTCTCCACAAATACTTCTTCCTTAAGGAACCCATGCAAAAAAGTAGTCTTTGCATCCAGTTAGTGAAGAGATCATCCTAGGCTTCCAGCTAGAGCCACAATGGATCAGATGGTTTTATAACAGGAAACATGTGCAAAGATCTCATCATAGTCTATTCCCTCTTTCTAAGAGAAACCTATGGCCACAAATCTAGCTTTATATTTTTCAAAACTAGCATTGGCACCATGTTTAATTTTACACTACCATTTAGACGACGTGATAAATTTACCTCGGGGTCTTCAAACCACTTCCCATTCCTCACTATGAATGATGGACTCATATTCTTCAACCATTATATCTTTCCATGTAGGTTTTAACCCTATACAAAAATTACCTGCATATGAATTCTAAAACATAGAGAATTAACAATACGAGAGCATAACACATAAAACACATATATACAGAGATTTTCCCCTAGATCCCAAAACCGGGACTACCATCTTGATTTTTCATTATGTTCCTTTCAATGTTACAATACATATTTATACATGCCGAAGCATCCAATACCATGGACCAAAAACCATCGCGTCCAAAACCATGGACCAAAAACCATCGTGTCCAAAACCATGTGCAAAAAACTTGCGCAAAACCATAGGTGGGTCCGCCCAACCTAATATAGGGTCCAAAACCAAAATTTTTTGGGGCGCTGCCCCGAATCCCATAGAGTGGGGTTACATGCACCCCTCAAACCCCCTGTGACTCCCCTCACTATGCAATCGGCGAAACGAAAGGGGGGCTCCGTCCCCCTCCTAACCCCCCCGGTTAACTACGTGGGCTAGTCATGGAAATAATATAACAAAACCCAACATTCTCCCACTTGTTGTTTTCTTTCCACAGGGGGACACAAGAGAGCTTAGTCATTTATCCAGCCCTGTAATGCCCATTGTTTCTCTACACCAAGAGAACTTCTCAGAGCTCACAGATTTTGTTAATGCATCTGCAGTATTCTTCAAAGTGTCCACCTTTACCAACAACACCTTTTTGTCTTCTATCATATCCCTCACAAAGTGATACTTAACATCAATGTGCTTTGTCTTTGAATTATATGTAGGGTTCTTTGCCAAGAAAATTTCACTTTGGCTGTCACAGTCTATCCTTATAGCTCCCTGTACTAACCCCATACTTGAACACAATCTCAACAACCAAACTGCTTCCTTGCTTGCATGAGTGGCTGCCATGTATTCTACCTCTGTAGTTGATAGTGCCACTAAAAATTGTTTCTTACTCATCCAACTGACTGCACCTCCAAATAGGTTAAACACATACCCACTTGTAGATCTTCTCTGATCTAGATCTCCAACCCAGTCTGCATCAACAAAGCCACGAATATCTAACACCCTGTCTAATCCTGGTCTTCCTTGGTAGCACAAGCTGTAATCACTAGTGCCACGCAAATACCTGAAAACCTGCTTCATTGTTGTCCAGTGCTCCTTCCCTGGTTTTGACATAAACCTGCTCAATACTCCCATTGCATGTGCAATGTCTGGTCTAGTACAGACCATCGCATACATCAGGCTATCGACTGCACTTACATATGGAACACAAGACATGTCCTCTTCCTCTTCTTGTGTCTTGGGACATTGTTCAATAGATAACTTTACACCTACAGGAATAGGAACCTTCAGCAGTCTACTATCCTGCATATTAAACCTCTGCAATATTGTATTTACATACTTCCTCTAGTTTAACCAGAGCTTCCTCTTTGTCCGATCTCTTTTAATTTCCATGCCCAAAATATAGTTTACAGCACCAATATCTTTCATGTCGAATTTGGAGGACAAATGGGTCTTCAAATCCTGGATAATTTCTTTGTCATTTCCAACCAGCAACATATCATCCACATACAAGACCAGATAAATATCACGGTCACCAATTAATTTAAAATACACACAGTGATCTACTTTTCTTCTGGTGAAGCCAAGTCCCCATATAAATGTGTCAAATTTATAATACCACATCCTTGGCGTCTGTTTTAACCCATACAGAGACTTCTTTAACTTGCATACTAGTTTTTTCTTACCCTTCACCGCAAAGCCTTTAGGTTGCTTCATGTAGATCTCCTCTTCCAGATCCCCATGAAGAAATGTTGTCTTTACATCCATTTGTTCTACCTCAAAATCAAAAGCAACAACAACAGATAAAAGTAATCTAATAGAAGTTACCTTGGCAACAGGAGAAAAAATATTACCAAAATCAATTCTTGGAACCTGGGAATAAACTTTTGCTACCAACCGAGCTTTATATTTCTCCACCTTTCCTTTTGCATTTGTCTTCTTCTTGAACACCCATTTGCTGCCAATGGGTTTCCTTCCAGCCGTGTTGTGGGGAAAAATGCCTATGTAGGACGATCCTATCCACCTAAGGTGTGACAGTGCCTTAGCAACAAACAGAGACAGCTATTCTAGTATTCTTCCTTTATGAATTAGGAATGAAGAGAGATGGATGGACTAACTGGTGTCTTCCGTTTGTCCCTCGATCCGGTTTCTCTTCTTTTTGAGAGTTCCCAGCTACTTGCCTTCTCGCTCGCCCAGTTTCAACAGGTCTCTGCAAGATCACAAGAAGAGAACACTACACAAAGACATAGATTCATATTCATAACTAGTTCAGGATTATAAATAAACTAAACATACTAATGCAATCATACATCAAAGATACATCAGTATATAGGAGAAACCAAGATAGCTTTATTGATGAATAACAAGGTTCAGGAAGAGATACAACCAAGAAGGCTCCAATCCAGCATCTCCTTCCCAGCAAATGGAATTCCTATCTTCACCTCCCTTCAAAGAATTAAGCACCCAATGATTCCAATCTCAAACCAACAACAATTCTTTGCAATAACAAAATTCCAGCCTCCAGATCTCATGGAGGAGAGATCCATATATAGATGTTTGGAGAGAGGATGAGTCAGCCTGAGATCTGACTAGTGTCCTCTCCCTCTGTCAGTTCTTTCTTCCACTTGGAGGTTCTTGCTTCCACTTGGAGATTTGGAACCTCTTACTCATCACTAGTCGAATTCACTGAGGCAAGTGTCATTGAGGAAGATTCTGGAAGCTTCCTGGGTCTTGACACCTCTTGGAATGAACTTGCCATTTGTCAATTCCCACTCAGCACACCCTGGTAGTGCTTCTACCTACGTTGCAGTGCAGGTAGCCAGTGTTGACTTTGCATTTCAGCGCAGACAACTAGTGGAGCCACTGAATTGATCCTGAATTGACTTTTTTTTGAGCAGTTTCTGGTGGAGAACTTCTGTGAATTGCTGTGGTTTGTTAGCCTTGTTCCTCTAGGGGTAGGAACAACATGTTTAGGGACTTTGGATCCCTTAGATTATGGACATTTCATGCTCAATGTTGTAAGGCACAAAAATTTCTATAGCAGTTGCCCCCTAAAGTATGAGGCCGTTTATCGGGTGAAATGCTTTATCCAGGAGGGTCCGAAGTTCATCCAATGCTGGGAGGAGACCTGTAATAAAATACAATACAATACATTATTTTTCATACTGCTTTCATGATCTAGCTGAGGCGGGCATTCCCATGCTCAGCTTTATAAATTCATTTTTCTGTACATAGAAAAGACAATCGTTTGAGGGTAGACTGATAATTTTGATGAAATTATCATCCTTTGGGTAGGATGATTATCTGCTGCAATGATGTACATGTCAATGTCTTTATCTTTCCTGAATATATATCACAGCCCGGATGGATGAAACTAGATCCGGGGTCTTCAAACTCGTTCGATCTTCACTCTAAGTACAAGTCGATCCATGTGAGAAATGTTCTGAAGTCGAACATGGAAAGACATCGCTTGATTACCGGTCAATGAGGTAAACTGTTAACAAGCGCGAGAGGAATCGCCGATAATGATAATGACCCTCAAGGTACTGCAGTACAATTCACGTGGTGTGAATAAAGGACTTGGCGTCGAACACCATGCAAAATCTTTCGGTCGAAGGTCATTGATGTATACATGTCGCCGGAAGTGAGAAACTTGCCATTGAGGCATGCAAGCTTCAAAGTACTGAAGGGGTTGTTCCTAGATCGACTTCTTGGATAATGAGCTGATGTCGAAAAGAAGCGATCCGTCAAAGGAGGGCCTTAATGAATCCCACATTAATGACACGGAACAGAGCTAATGATTTTGATGGAGGTGAAAACGATCTGTGACATATGATTCAGGGTGGCGGTCATGAAAGGATGAAGGATAATGTACGGCAGTGGATGGGACACGGTTGACTTCTCTGAATGACTTCTCTTGAACATATGTCAACACTGATGCGATGGATCGGTAGCATTACCCCAAATATGGATGGTATGGTGAGACCATGGTGATGTGACCGGTGAATGAAACAACCCAACCCGATTGTGGTACGGAGGAAAAGTGTCATGTTCAAGAGCGACTTGCTACCATCAAAGTTTTCTTGAGTTTCTCCTAATTTTTCCCTTGTCATTGCTGACCAGTACCTCTTTATTTTTGTCAAGCTTGAGGAGGATAACATATGCTTGTTCTATAACTTGCCCTTTGGGCAAGCCCATCGCTATGTTTTAACGAGCTTAGAGATAGTGAAACTCGTTCTCATCTAAAGACAAGTTTGTCGCTATTTAATGATTTTAACGAGTCTAACGACAAAGATAACTCGGTCCTTTTCATTTTTAGAGAGTCTGAAAAGGTACATAAAGTTAACTCCAAAAGTCCTTTTTCGTCATATAATCCCTTAGGTCCGAAAAAGTATAAAATAATACAGAAGGGATGAGTTTTCGATAGTTTTAACGAGCCGAACAAAACAAGCGCTCGCTCTTTTTGTGCAATAATCCCTCAGGTCCAAAAAGATTAAAATCTATAGGAGGGATAGCACTTCTTGTCCCTTTAACGAGCTGGAAGGCCAAGGACTCGGCAATCTTTTCATATTTTACGAGTCGGATGAAAAGAGCTTAAAGAACACTCGTCTTTTGAGGAACGAGTGATGAAACGGGTTAGCAGCTAATTCCAGGTACAGGTTGGAATTTTCCAATCACGGCAGTGTCACAAGGATGGCTAGTGAAATCACTCTTCGCAGCTGTTCCTCAAAATGGGTAAACAATCATATGGAGGTGAATGATCGGCCAATGGAAAAGTGGAGGTGACGGTGCAAACACGACCAAGGCTTTAATGGCTGATAAATTACATTCATAGTGGTTATTTACCGGAATAGTTCATTTTTTAACGAGCTTAAACACGGGAAAACACTGCTCAATCTTATGTTTATTTTTTAACGAGCATGAACTATGTGCTAAAACTGCTCGGATCTTGCGTTTATTTTTTGACGAGCATGAACTGTGTGCTAAAACTGCTCGATTAAACCAGTCATATGATAAGAATGTCTCATGTAAGATTCCATTTTTTATGGAGCTTGCGCCTTACCAAAGCTATGCCCGGCATCCTTCTGTTATGCAAGTTCGGAAACGACTAATCCTACGAGTTTAAAGGGTTAGACCTACAGGTTTAAAGGAAGGACCTAAAAATTTAAAAAATAAATAGCCGCCCCTTGCTTGCACTCCAAAAGGTTTGCATGCTCCCAGGTATAAAACAGAGTTTCAAGGTTACCTCTACTTCTTTTCCGCCAAAACATTTGTTTTACCGAGAGAGGCTTGCGTCTTTCAGGTTACCAAAGATTGCTCCATTCGCGGCCACGAATAAAACACTTCCTCGGCGATGTCTACCGAAATAGACAAAGGTGAGCGACGAAGCCCGCCAACTCACATAACTTTGACAAAAGAATCCTATTCTAGGATAACCCCTCTTCCTAGACGGACGGGGTACAAACTAGTCATATTCTCCCGCGGAAACCTACCCTATACCCAAATTTTTCCTGCTGAAGCAGACCAGGACGCATGCCCCCTGGGTTCCAGTCATATCCTCCCGGATTACTCATGCTCATCAGGAGGATGGAACGTGGGTTGAGACACTTCTTGCGTGAAGAGACCATTTAGGGATGGTACATGACTATTTGCGATGCGTGATCCGGTAAATGAAAGTTGGTCCACGAGCTTGACCACTCTTCCTTCATGCAGAAAACACATTACTCTAAAGAGTGAGGAGACGATGGCTCCCATGCAATATATATAGTCTCGTCCAAGGAGTAGGTTATAATCCAAGGGTCCTTGAATGACCATCATGTTCATTTGAACGGTCTTCCCTTTCAATGTTATGGGCACATTGGGGAGGATCCCTAAAGGTCGACTGGTTCCTTTATCGAAGCCTGATAAATTTCTCATTTCAGGCAAAAGCGCTGGCGAACCAAGCGCTTTCCAAGAAATAGAGGAAAGGATACTCACAGATGCTCCCTCATTAATGATTGTGCCAGCCATTACCATTCTGTATATTTGAACGATGATTCTGAATGGTATGCTATCTGGCAAGTGGGGTCTGCCTAGTTGATTCCAGTCGAAGGATATAACTAGGTTGCTTGGTGGTGGGACCGAATAGACGGCTGGGTATCGCTCTGACGAACTTCCTTCCTGCGATAAAGGAATGGGTGCATTGCCCCCGTGTTCGTCGGAGTCTGTGTTTATGAAGAGAATTTGGACGGTATCGTCTTTACTCTCCTCTGTGATGGTATCATTCGAAGATAGAGCCTCTGAAGGCAAAACCGGGTCAACTGCCGCCTCAACCTTTTGACTTTCGTCAGGTATGGATTCAGACGGTTCATCTTCAATGATAGGTGCTTCGACTGACCACCTGAGTGGGCCAGCCGGGTTCTCAACTAGTGAAGGACTTGGCAGGAGTTTTTGATATCCAGGAGGAAGTTGCGCTCGTAAAATCAGGCGATCTTCCAAAACTCTTTTAGCCTCGTCTAAGAAGGGACAACGGTGGATGGCATGGTCACCTTCACACAGTTTGCAGGGAAATCTAGCTTTCCCTCTCTGTCCTATGACTTCACTTTCACTAGTTGACGGTGTGCTGTCAACATGGCTATCAGAGGTTGACGCCACTGAATTGTGCAAACGGGGAGACCAGTCCCTTAGTAGTCGAGGGATGCAGGGACAATCTTTGTGGAAGTGGTCTCCCTTGCATATGACACATGGCGATTTAGGCCTAGTCAGTGTTGTGTGTGGATTTTTGTCAGACGACACTTGTTTTCCCCCAGTCGCTTTTGGCTCCTTCTTCTTCTTCTCTTTCTTCTTCTTTTCCTTCTTCTCCTTAGGAACTTGGTTTTTTGTTCTAGCAGTTCCGTCAAGCGAAGAGGAAGGAGGAGAGGAAGAATTAGATGAAGTCGAAGGCTGGTGGGCAACTCTGGTCTGGTCTAACTGTTGACTCGACTGTTCAGGAATAGTGGTGTTCTGAACGACATTGGTTGAAAAAAGCCAGACCGGCAGGCCAATTGTCAGTCCTGGAAGCGACAATGTGGCCATATGGGGCGCACCAACATCTCCCCAAGAGGAGAAAGGACTAGGATTTCCACCAAGGGGAATTCCTTGGTTGGTGGGCTCCATTTTTTCAACCTAAAGATCAACGCAGGAATAAAGGGTGATTTTTCCGTTTAAAATAAATTTTTAACGACGCTTTAGACACAACTTGCTTTTTCAATTTTAAAGAGTCGAGAAAAAGCTAAAGATGACTCTAGTCTCCTTCGATGTTTTAACGAGCCCGAAGTGACAAATGCTCAGATGGACTTTTTCCATTATAGAGTCTGAAAAAGGCCAAAAGGAACTGCTCTGGAGTTCTAGGCAGAGGGTGTGCCAAACCTTTCGCAAAACTGCAGAATACTTTTTAGGGTACGGGCAATCGATCTTCCTGAATGCTGTGTTCAGTGCATTGCGATCAGTAGGGCGGCCGACACGGCTTCCTAAGGATAAAGGTTATATTCCTATAGGGGTCTCCCAATATATACGCGACGGTACGTGGGAGCACAATCCGTACTGGCGCTATCGTCCCTCAGGAGGAATCACCCACCATCAACGAGATCGACAGTCACCAGGCTTTACGACGCCGGAACATGTCTCTAACCTAGACGTCTATGTTGTGCGTTATGTTGCAAAGCGTTGTTAAGTTCATTCAATTTATTTTAAGTTGATCTTTTTAGAAGTTTGCCTTTCTGGATCACCACGAGATGTATGATACAATTCCTAAATGCAGTCTAAAGATGATAAGCAAGCTTTATATCTTTTCAACTTTGAAAATCCTAGCTACAAAGGGAAAAGAAAGACACCATCTTTTCTCAAAGAGAAATCAGCACACTCTAATGCACTTTTCCTAAATCAAGCATGCAAACTATCAAAATGCAAATGCACAATGTAGGTGTTTGTTTTCCGCTTTCTTAGTATTGATGCCTACAAAGAAAGCTTTTTGTACAACTTTGAATTTGCTTTTAAATGACAAATACAAACAAGTTTACTTTTTCGAAATCAGAAAGGGTAGAAGAGAATACAACACTTTACGACTTTCGAAATGAACACTTTTTTCGACACTTAAAAGAGACAAACTCAAACCAAAAGAAAAAGTAAATGCATAATCAACTGTAAACAGCCAATGAACTCTCTCCTAAGATCACAATCAACAGATCTGAATCAAGGGCTACAGGATGATTATTTCACTCTTGCAAAGGAAAAATGCAAATGACGCCACAAACACATAAAAACACTCACAGTCTTTTTGTAGAAAAGGAGGCAGAATTTAAGCAGAGAAAAGGAGTTATCAGACTGGTACCTATGTTGGTTACAGGCTGCAAAAATCAGAGATCAAAACAAGGCAAAACAGAGCAGAGAACCCCAGATGCACAAGGCCTAACTGGATCAGTGCAACCTCAACACAGGGGTTTTGACATTCAGCACAGGTAGCCTTCACGGGACCTGCGTTGAAATGCATAACCTCTTAACAAGGTCTGCGCTGAAAGAGAAACGAGAGTTTCTCACTGGGTTCTGGGTCACAATTTGCTGATTAATCAACGGTTTCAAGCCAAATAAAAGCAACAAGCAAGGTACAATCAAAGGGATGCTTTGAGGGAGTATTAAGATCTATCACAAAGGATCATCAAATCATTTGTGAGTCCATTGTTCAGATCATAGACAAATCCAGTGATTGGATCAAAGCAGCAGCTGTCTACGTTGCATCTGAGAATAGCAGATGCAGTTCGATTGTTGCTGTTGAGTCTATGAAACAAACAATGATAGAGACACAAATAAAATGACTAAACAGATCTCCCCAGTGGAGTCGCCAATTTGTTGTGGGGAAAAATGCCTATGCAGGACGATCCTATCCACCTAAGGTGTGACAGTGCCTTAGCAACAAACAGAGACAACTATTCTAGTATTCTTCCTTTATGAATTAGGAATGAAGAGAGATGGATGGACTAACCGGTGTCTTCCGTTTGTCCCTCGATCCGGTTTCTCTTCTCTTTGAGAGTTCCCAGCTACTTGCCTTCTCGCTCACCCAGTTTCAACAGGTCTCTGCAAGATCACAAGAAGAGAACACTACACAAAGACATAGATTCATATTCATAACTAGTTCAGGATTAGAAATAAACTAAACATACTAATGCAATCATACATCAAAGATACATCAGTATATAGGAGAAACCAAGATAGCTTTATTGATGAATAACAAGGTTCAGGAAGAGATACAACCAAGAAGGCTCCAATCCAGCATCTCCTTCCCAGCAAATGGAATTCCTATCTTCACCTCCCTTCAAAGCATTAAGAACCCAATGATTCCAATCTCAAACCAACAACAATTCTTTGCAATAAAAAAGTTCCAGCCTCCAGATCTCATGGAGGAGAGATCCATATATAGATGTTTGGAGAGAGGATGAGTCAGCTTGATATCTAACTAGTGTCCTCTCCCTCTTTCAGTTCTTGTTTCCACTTGGAGGTTCTTGCTTCCACTTGGAGATTTGGAACCTCTTACTCATCACTAGTCGAATTCACTGAGGCAAGTGTCATTGAGGAAGATTCTGGAAGCTTCCTGGGTCTTGACACCTCTTGGAATGAGCTTGCCATTTGTCAATTCCCGCTCAGCGCACCCTGGTAGTGCTTCTACCTGCGTTGCAGTGTAGGTAGCCAGTGTTGACTTTGCATTTCAGCGCAGACAGCTAGTGGAGCCACTGAATTGATCCTGAATTGAATTTTTTTTGAGCCGTTTTTGGTGGAGAACTTCTGTGAATTGCTGTGGTTTGTTAGCCTTGTTCCTCTAGGGGTAGGAACAACATGTTTAGGGACTTTGGATCCCTTAGATTATGGACATTTCATGCTCAATGCTGTAAGGCACAAAAATGTTTATAACAAGCCAACAACTCCACCAGATCCCAAGCCTCATTTTTGTGCAAAGATGCCATTTCATCAACCATGGCCTCTTTCCAGAGTTTTCCATCCTCTGAATCTACTTCTTCCTTCACAGTTCTGGGATCATCATCAGTAATAGATAAAGAAAAATTTGAACAGAAAGCAGATGGAATATACCTTTCTGGCTGTCTTCTTTGTCTAACTAATCTTCCCACACTTGGAGTTTGTGGCTCTTCATCTTATGATTCCTCCTATGCTATAGAGTCTGATTCTTCCTCCTTTAGCTCAAACTCTATCTTCTTAGGTTCCTTTGGTTGGACTTAATGTTTAATAACATCTTTTACCTCTCTAAACACCACATATCAACTGTACACAACCTTCCTTGTTACTAGGTTCCGAAGCTTATAACCCTTTAAACCATCCTTATACCCAATACACATGCACTTTTCAGATTTACTATCCAACTTGGTTCGCTTCTCCTTTGGAACATGTACATATGCATCACATCCAAATACCATCAGATGTGAAAGAGAGGGTTTCTTACCAGTCCATACCTATTGTGGAGTCTTATCCTCCAACACTGATGAAGATGATCTGTTGACAAGGTAACATGCTGTCTCCACCACCTCTGCCCAGAATTCCTGTCCTAACCCGGCACCACTGAGCATGCTTCTTGCCCTTTCCATCAATGTCTTGTTCATTCTTTCTACAACTCCATTTTTCTTAGGTGTGTATGGAGTAGTCTTCTGCCGTGCTATACCACACTTCTTATAGAATTCTTCAAATTCATTACTGTAAAACTCTCCATCGTTATCTATCCTCAACACCTTTATCTTCTTCTTTGTCTGGTTTTCCACAAAAGCCTTAAATTCTTTAAACCTGTCAAAGACTTCAGATTTCTTCTTAAGGAAATATATCCATGTATTCCTTGAGAAGTCGTCTATAAAGGATACATAGTACACAGACTTACCCAGTGATGGAACTTTCATAGGTCCAAACACATCACTTTGCACAAGCTCTAATATCTGTTTCTCCCTCTTACCACTAGAGGGGAAACTCACCCAATTATACTTCCCATATACACAATTTTCATAGAAATCAAAATCCAGAGAGTTATTACTCATACCTTCTACCATACCTTTACCATGAAGTATTCAAAGGCCCTTCTCTCCAATACGTACAAGCCTTTGATGCCACATCATGGTCTTTAATCCAGAGACCACTAGATTTTCTACTCCTCTTCCAGGAACCACAAAACTGTTGCACCCATCAACAACAGTGCTACCTTGCATCTTGTACAGAGTTCCAATCTGAACTCCCCGCATCAATACCAGTGCTCCCCGAACCATCTTGTAGGTATCCTTCTTGAATACTATTTTTACACTTGCATCATCCAGCTTGCTTATGGAAATCAGATTTCTAGCTAATGCAAGAATATGCAGAACACCCAGAAGTGTTCTAACCCTTCCACCTTGCAACTTCAACTTTACTTTTCCGGAACCAATGATTCTAGTTTTCCTGTCATCCCCCAAGAAGACATCACCACCATCATATTTCTCATACTCCCAGAACCACTCTCTATGGGGAGTGAAGTGAAAGGATGCACCTGAGTCAATCAACCATGCCTCATGATCTACATGTGTACTTGAAGAAGCCAAGTACACATCCCCACCTTCATCTGAGGTGGTTTTTGCCTTTGCAGAAGGAGCATCATCAGATCCCTTTCCTTTATCAGGAGCTTTAGATTTATAGTCCAGTTTGTAGTGCCCTTCCTTTCCGCATTTCCAGCACACCACCTTTACAGGTTTTCCTGGAGAATTAGATATCCCTCTAGATTTATACCTCCCACTCGATGACTTATTTTGTTTTTGTTCTAGGACCATCCTCGTACAAACAAGGAATCACCATTCTGGCTCTCCATATTTTTCCATCTCATTTCCTCCGTCAGCAAGGATGAGACTATTTCATCAAACTGCAAGGTAGTTGCGTTGCTACCTATTACAATAAGCAGAATATCCCACGAATCTGGTAGATAACACAACAAACTGATGTACTTATCTTCATTTGAAATTTTAATATCAACAGATGATAACTGACTTACCATAATATTAAATGCGTTCAGATGCTCTGTCACCGAGTCTCCATCTTTCATCCTCAGGTTATACAACTTTTTCTGTAGGAATAGTTTATTCACCATGTTGTGGGGAAAAGTATCTGACTCGGATGACCCTATCCCTACTCTAAGGGTGACAGTCCTTAGCAACAACTGAAAGTAAAGCTTTGATATTTTCCTTTATGAAAGTACAGAGAAGGAAGAAAAGATTGACCAACCGGTGTCTTTCGCCTTTGTCGATCCTATCCTCTCTCTTTGTCTCTTGTTCCCAGCTCCTTGCTCCCTTTGTCGGTCCAGCTACACAAAGATCCTGCACAAACAAGAGAAGGAAAACTACAAGAAACATGTACTCATAACTGATGCATGGATTAGAGTGAATCAGATATACAAGTAAATACAATACATCAATGCAATACAAGTATATAGGAGAACATTCAAAGCTTTATTGATAGAAGTAAAAGGGTTCTGAGAAGGTTACAACCATCAATGGCTCCAATCCAGCAGCACCTCCCCAGCAGCAAGAAATCTCCTCTTCACCTCTATAAAAGCAATCACCCAATACCTCTAACTGTAAACCAACATCACTTCCTTGCTTTGCACAAAATTCCAGCCTCCTTAGACCTCATAGAAGAGCTCTATATATAGGATAGAAGAAGAGAGGATGAGTCAGCTTGAGACTGACATAAAGCTGCCTTGTGTCCTCTCCCTCTTCAGTTAATCTTCAGTTCTTGAGTCCACTTGGAGATCCTTGCTTACACATGGAGATCAAGTACCTCTTACTCATCACAGGGCGAATCTCTTGAACCAAGTGTCAGTTTGGAAGCTTCCTGGGCAATTGACACCTTGCAGAATGACTGTGCCACTTGGCCAATCTCACCCAGCGTAGGTAGCCTTCATTAGATTTGACTTTCAGCGCAGGTACAAGGAGGAGCAGTTGCATTCCAGCGCAGATGCTCAGTGGAGCAGCTGACATGATCCAAAAATAGCCTGTTTCTGAGTGTTTTCAGGTGGAGAACTGATGGGAAGTGTTGTGGTTTGCTGACCTTGTTCTTCTAGGGGTAAGAACAACATGTTTAGGGACTGAGGATCCCTGTAATTAATGACATTTCATGCTCCATGATGCGAGGCACAAAAATGTCTATAACAGTTGCCCCCTAAAGTATGAGGCCGTTTATCGGGTGAAATGCTTTATCTAGAGGGTCCGAAGTTCATTCCAGTGCTGAGGAGGCGCCCTGTAATACAATACAATACAATACATTATTTTTTCATTCTGTTCTCATGATCTAGCTAAGGCGGGCATTCCCATGCTCAGCTTTATAAATACATTTTGGTACATATAACAGACGATCGTCTGATGGTAGACTGATAATTTTCTGCTGAAATTATCATCCTTTGAATAGGATGATCATCTGCTGCAATGATGTACATAACAAATGCTTTTATATTACCTGAATATATATCGCAGCCCGGATGGATGAAACTAGATCCGGGGTCTTCAAACTCATTCGATCTTCACTCTAAGTACAAGTCGATCCATGTGAGAATTGCGCTGAAGTCGAACATGGAAAGACATCGCTTGATTACCGGCCAATAATGAAAACCGTTAACAAGCGCGAGAGGAATCACCGATAATGATAATGACCCTCAAGGTACTGCAGTACAATTCACGTGGCGTGAATAAAGGACTTGGCGTCGAACGCCACGCAAAATCTTCTGGTCGAAGGTCATTGATGTATACCTGTCGCCGGAAGTGAGAAACTTGCCATTGAGGCATGCAAGCTTCAAAGTACTGATGGGGGTGTTCCTAGATCAACTTCTTGGATAATGAGCTGAAGTCGACAAGAAGCGATCCGTCAAAGGAGGGCCTTAATGAATCCCACATCAATGACACGGAACGGAGCTAATGATTTTAGTGGAGGTGAAAACAAACTGTGACATATGATTCAGGGTGGCGATCATGAATGGATGAAGGATAATGTATGGCAGTGGATGGGACACGGTTGACACTTTCAGAATGACCTCTCTTGAACATATAACGACACTGATGCGATGTATCGGTAGCATTACCCCAAATGTGGATGGTTTGGCGAGGACCATGGTGATGAGACCGGTGGATGAAACAACCCAACCCGATGTGGTACGGAGGAAAAGTGTCATGTTCAAGAGTGACTTGCTACCATTAAACTTTGATGTTCTCCCAATTTTTCCCCAGTCATTTCTGACCAGTACCTCTTTATTTTTGTCAAGCTTGAGGAGGATAACATATGCTTGTTCTATAACCTGCCCTTCGGGCAAGCCCATCGCTATGTTTTAACGAGCCTAGCGATAGGGAAACTCGTTCTCGTCTAAAGACAAGTTTGTCGCTATTTAATCATTTTAACGAGTCTAACGACAAGGATAACTCGGTCCTTTTCATTTTTAGAGAGTCTGAAAAGGTACAGAAAGTTAACTCCATGATTCCTTTTTCGTCATCTAATCCCTTAAGTCCGAAAAAGTATAAAACAATACAGAAGGGATGGGTGTTCGGTACTTTTAACGAGCCGAACAAGACAAGCGCTCGATCTTTTTGTGTAATAATCCCTCAGGTCCAAAAAGATTAAAGTCTAAAAGAGGGATAGCTCTTCCGGTCCCTTTAACGAGCTGGAAGGCCAGAACTCGGCAAACTTTTCATATTTTACGAGTCAGAAAAGAGCTCAAAGATGACTCGTCTTTTGAGGAACGAGTGATAAACAGGGATAGCAACAGATTCCAGGTACAGGTTGGAATTTTCCAATCACGGCAGTGTCACAAGGATGGCTAGGTGAAATCACTCTTCGCAGCTGTTTCTCAAAAGAGGTAAACACACAAATGGAGGTGAATGATCGGCCAAATGAACAGTGGAGGTGACGGTGCACAAACACGACCAAGGCTTTTATGGCTGATGAATTTACGATCTCAAAAGGTTATTTACCGGTTCATTTTTTCTGAATGAGCTTGAACTCTAAAGGAAAGCCTCCTCATAACTTATGTTTATTTTTTAACGAGCATGAACTACGTGCTAAAACTGCTCGGATCTTGCGTTTATTTTTTTTAACGAGCATGAACTATGTGCTAAAACTGCTCGATATACCAGTCATAATAAGAACGCCTCCTGTGAGATAGCTATTTTTTAAGGAGCTTTATCTCACGAAGCTATGCTCCAATTTTGGCAAGTTTTTACCTTTGCCCCACAGGCTTTCTTCATGCAAGGTCGGAAACGACTAATCCTACGAGTTTAAAGGGTTAGACCTACAGGTTTAAAGGGAGGACCTAAAAATTTAAAAAATAAATAGTCGTCCCTTGCTTACATTCCAAAAGTTTGCATGCCCCCAGACATAGGATAGAATTTCGAGGCTGCCCCTCCTCTCCCCTACCTCTGCTTTTCTTTGGGTGTTCACAGCTACTTGTCATCTTGCCAATCTAATGTTAACGATACTAGTCTTCTCGTTATTTTAAGGGGTCTTACGCGGTACTTGTCTTCCCGTCGGCCCAACTTTTATCGAACAACTATTTGTGACAAGAGAAGAACACTACTCAAAGATAAAACATTGGTATTATTGAGGGAGGCTTGCTTCTTTCTTATTATCCGAAGAGGGTTCTATTTGCTGCCGCAAATCAATCTCTTTCTTCGGCGATGTCTAACATTAGGTTACTAAAGATGGTGGCCACCTGTTGTAACAATAGAATCTCTTTCTTTGGAGGCTGCCCCTACTTATCCTTCAAAACATATGTTTTAATGGGTGAGGCTTGTCTTCAAAGATGGTTACTACTTGCTACAGCAAATGGTCCTCATCCTCGGTATCCTGATTATCTAGACAAGGGGAGCGAGAAGCTATTATCTCACTCACATAACTTTGACAAAAGAGTATTATTCCAGAACAACCCCTCTTCCTTCTTTCGGACGGGGTACGGACTAGTCATATTCTTCTGCGGAAATTCTTCCTTATACCCAGGGTTTCTTCTGCCCGAAGCAGACCAGGGTGCATGCCCCCTGGGTCCTAGTCTTTCTTTCCGAATCACTCGCACTCATCGGGAAGGAGGACTGGGGGTGGAGGCGAATCTTGAGTGAACAGACCATTTAGGAATGGTATTTGACTATTTGCGATGCGAGATCCCGGAAACGAAAGTTGGTCTACGAGCTTGACCACCCTTCCTTCGTGTGGAAAACACATTACTCTAAAGAGTGAGGAGACTATCGCTCCCATGCAATAAATATAGTCACGTCCAAGGAGTAGGTTATAATCCAAGGGTCCCTGGACGACCATCACGTTCAAATTGACGGTCTTCCCTTTCAATGTAATAGGCACATTGGGGAGGATTCCTAATGGTCGACTGGTTCCTTTATCAAAACCTGAGAGATTTCTTAACTCAGGTAAAAGCGCTGGGGAACCCAGTGCTTTCCAAGCAACAGAGGAAAGGATACTCACAGACGCCCCTTCATCAATGATAGTACCAGCCATAATCATTCTATAGATCTGGAGAATGATTCTGAATGGTATACTGGCTGGTAACCGGGGTCTACCTAGTTGATTCCAATCAAAGGATACAACCAGGTTGCTTGGTGGTGGGACCGAATATACGGCCGGGTATGACCCTGATGATGTTCCTTCCTGCGATAAAGGAATGGGCGCATTGCCCTGACGCTCATCAGAGTCGGTGCTAATGAAAAGAACCTGGATGGTGTCATCCTTATTCTCTTCAGTGAGGGTGTCGCATGAAGATGACTCTTCGGCGACGGTGTCATTTGAAGATGGGTCTTCAATGACAGAGTCATTGGACGATGAAACCTCTGAAGGAAGAACCGGGTAAACTGCCGTTTCGACCTTTAGACTCTCGTCTGGTCTGGATTCAGTAGGTTCATTCTCAATGACCAACACTTCAGCTGACCACTTGGGCGGGTCAGCTGGATTTTCAACTATCAAGGGATTAGGCGCAAGTTTTTGGTATCCAGGAGGAAGTCGTAACGGTGAAACCGGACGATCTTCCAAAACTCTCTTTGCCTCATCTAAGAATGGACATTTGTGGATGGCATGTTCGACTTCACACAATACACAGGGTGATCTTGGTCTCCCTCTTCGTCCTTCACTCTTGCTAGTTGACGGACTGCAATCAACATGACTATCAGAGGTTGATGCTACCGGATTGTGCAACCTTGGGGAACAGTCCCTTAGTATCCGGGGAATACAAGGACAATCAAGATGGAAGTGGGTCCCTTTGCAAATGACACATGGCGATTTAGGCCCGGTCGGTGCAGTGTGTGGGTTTTTGTCAGCTTTCTTCTGCTTGCCCCCAGTCGCCTTCGCCATAGGCTCCTTCTGCTTCTTTTCTTTCTTCTTCCTTTCCTTCTTCTCCTTGGGAGGCTGACTTTTTCCAGCTCTACCTCGCGAAGATGAAGGATCAGAGGAAGTATCGTAAGAAGTGGAAGGCTGGTGGGTAGTTCTAGATTGTTCTGACTGTTGATTCGACTGCTCAGGATTAGTGGCGATCTGGACTACATTAGTTGAAAAGAGCCATACAGGTAGGCCAATTGTCAATCCTGGAAGTGACAATGTTGCCATATGAGGCGCACCAACATCTCCCCAAGAGGAGAAGGGATTTGGACTTCCGCCAAGGTTACTTCCTTGGTTGGTGGGCTCCATACTTTTCAACTGAAAGATCAACGTGGGAATAACAGGTGATTATGTTCCGCTTGAAATAAATTTTATTAACGACGCTTTTAGACACAAACTTGCTTTTTCATGTTTTAAGAGTCGAGAAAAAGCTAAAGATGACTCTAGTCGCCTTCGATGTATTAACGAGCCCGAAGTGACAAATGCTCAGTCGGACTTTTTCAGTTATAGAGTTTGAAAAAGGCCAAAAGAAACTGCTCTGGAGATCTAGGCAGAGGGTGTGCCAAACCTTTCGCAAAACCACAGAATACGTTTTACGGTACGGGTGGTCGATCTTCGTGAATGTTGTGTTCACTGCATCGCGATCAGTAGGGCGGTCGACACGGCTTCCTATGGATAAAGGATAAATGCCTATAGGGGTCCCCCAATATACGCGACGGTACGCGGGAGCACAAGTCCGTATTAGTGCCACCGACTCTCAGGAGGAATCACCCACCTTCGTAGAGATCGACAGTCACTATGTTTAACGACGCTGGAACACGTCTCTACCTAGACCTCTAGATGTTTGCATTATGTTACAAAGCGTTGTTATGTAAATTGGGTTTATTTTAATGTTGATCTTGCTTAGCAGTTTGCCTTTAAGGATCACCACGAGATGTATATATGCAACTTCCTAAATGCAATCTAAGATGAGAAGCAAAACTTTTCGATCTTTCAACTTTGAAAACCTTAATCTACTGAGGGAAAAGAAAGACACAACTTTTCGCACAGATCATAGAACACACACTAAAATGCACTTTTTCCTAAATCGTCACGCACACAGTCAAATGCAAAATGCACAATGCATATATTTCTTTTCGTTATCCTTAATGTTGATGTAAGACAGAAAGGAAAACTGTTGTATAACTTTGAATCTAATTTCAAGCAGAAATAAACAAGCTTGTCCAAAATCAAAAGACACCTTAAGATCGACTTGTTTAGACACAGGGAATATATAGATTCAAACCATAAAATGAAAAACAAACAACTCAAATAGCCATGAACAGTAATAAAACTAGCTCTTAAGATCACAAAGACACTTTTACAGTTCAGGATCTAAGAGGTCACAACTATACTGGTTCGCTTTTCACAATGGGAAACTGTAACTGAAGCAAGAAATACTGAAAGAGCAATCACAGTTTCATCACACAACTGAGGTGGAATAATGTCAAGGAAAGTTGGTTTACAGCAAGTACAATGACAAGCAATCAGCATCAAAATAACAGTGAAAACAGGGCTCAGACACAGTGGGAAACCTCAGGAAGACATAGCCTAACTGGATCAGCGCAGGCTCTGGTCTGTCAAATTGACTCTCAGCGCAGTTCCCGAAGGGAGTACCTGCGCTGGAATGCAGACTGCCTGTGGACAGCCTGCACTGAGACACGAGAGTTGCGTTTACAAGGATTTCTGGGTCATAAAAAGCTCAAAAATGCACTGTTTTTGCTGAAATAAAAAGCTATAGGTCAAGTACAAGCTAAGGGATGATCAAGAGGATGAAAAGCTATCACAAAGAGTACAAGAGTCTTTTGTAGATCAGCTCTTCAAATCATGAATCTGCTCAAAAATGAGCAAGAGTAGGAGCCCCTCTACTTCGCTTTTGATATAGTCAAAAGCTTTTCGATTCGGTACTCTTTGGTTCAGGAAATGAATAGCAAAGATACTACAAACACCAACAAGATACTAGGCTCCCCAGCGGAGTCGCCAGTTTGTTGTGGGAAAAAGTATCCGACTCGGATGACCCTATCCCTACTCTAAGGGTGACAGTCCTTAGCAACAACTGAAAGTAAAGCTTTGATATTTTCCTTTATGAAAGTACAGAGAAGGAAGAAAAGATTGACCAACCGGTGTCTTTCGCTTTTGTCGATCCTATCCTCTCTCTTTGTCTCTTGTTCCCAGCTCCTTGCTCCCTTTGCCGGTCCAGCTACACAAAGATCCTGCACAAACAAGAGAAGGAAAACTACAAGAAACATGTACTCATAACTGATGCATGGATTAGAGTGAATCAGATATACAAGTAAATACAATACATCAATGCAATACAAGTATATAGGAGAACATTCAAAGCTTTATTGATAGAAGTAAAAGGGTTCTGAGAAGGTTACAACCATCAATGGCTCCAATCCAGCAGCACCTCCCCAGCAGCAAGAAATCTCCTCTTCACCTCTATAAAAGCAATCACCCAATAGCTCTAACTGTAAACCAACAACACTTCCTTGCTTTGCACAAAATTCCAGCCTCCTTAGACCTCATAGAAGAGCTCTATATATAGGATAGAAGAAGAGAGGATGAGTCAGCTTGAGACTGACATAAAGCTGCCTTGTGTCCTCTCCCTCTTCAGTTAATCTTCAGTTCTTGAGTCCACTTGGAGATCCTTTCTTACACATGGAGATCAAGTACCTCTTACTCATCACAGGGCGAATCTCTTGAACCAAGTGTCAGTTTGGAAGCTTCTTGGGCAATTGACACCTTGCAGAATGACTGTGCCACTTGGCCAATCTCGCCCAGCGCAGGTAGCCTTCATTAGATTTGACTTTCAGCGCAGGTACAAGGAGGAGCAGTTGCATTCCAGCGCAGATGCTCAGTGGAGCAGCTGACATGATCCAAAAATAGCCTGTTTCTGAGTGTTTTCAGGTGGAGAACTGATGGGAAGTGTTGTGGTTTGCTGACCTTGTTCTTCTAGGGGTAAGAACAACATGTTTAGGGACTGAGGATCCCTGTAATTAATGACATTTTATGCTCCATGCTGCGAGGCACAAAAATGTCTATAACACACCAGAGACTTAGATTGGTACAAAGTCCCTAACTTGTCCCACAAAGACTTAGCCGTAGGTTCCCCTGATACATTCAGCAATACTGAATCTAAGACACATAATCGTTTTGTGCTCTTTGCCTTCCGATCTAACTTCTTCCATTCTTCATGAGAAACTCCCATTGGTTTAGCACCTGGATCTACCGCGATCCACTGATCTTTATCCACCAATAGATCCTCCATCTTGAGTTTCCATAACTCAAAACTCTGACCATTAAATTTCTCGATCTCTATCTTTCCACCGCTCGCCATATTCTTTCACCACCAGAATCAATCTCACAGATCTCCCACTGAACAAGGTCTACCACAGGCTGAGCGAAACCCCTCAGCAACAAAGGCATCCCCATGAAGCCAAAACAACTCTAATACCAAATGTAGGTTTTAACCCTGTACAGAAATTACCTGCATACAAATTCTAAAACAAAAAAAATAAATAATGCGAGAGCATAACACATAAAACACATATACACAGAGATTTTCCCCTGGATCCCAAAACCGGGACTACTAACTTGATTTTTCATTATGTTCCTTTCAATGTTACAATACATATTTATACATGCCGAAGCATCCAATACCATGGACCGAAAACCATCACGTCCAAAAGCATGGACTGAAAACCATCGCGTCCAAAACCATGTGCGAAAAGCATGCACAAAGCCATAGGTAGGTCTGCCCAACCTACTATAGGGTCCAAAACCAAAATTTTCCGAGGCGCTGCCCCAGACCCCATAGAGTGGGGTTACCTGCACCCCTCAAACCCCCTGTGACTCCCTGCTACACAATCGGCGCAACGAAAGGGGGGATCCGCCCCTCTTCTAACCCCCAGTTAATTACGTGGGCTAGTCATGGAAAGAATATAACACAACCCAACATTCCACACTTGATCCTTTATAACTTCTTTAAAATTGCATGGTTCAACTTGAATATTGTTGCTCATTGCTACAACATATCCTTCGAAACGACATCGTTTCTTGCTTTCTATAAAGGTTGCTTTGCGAGCACCATGTTTATAAACATCTTAAAGGGTGTCACAAAGACATAAAGATCTCCTTCTGGTACATAACAATGTAAACTTTGAAACGGGAACTATAAACTCAAAATGGGAACTCTAGCCAAAAAACCTCATAAAAACATCAAAAACAGTGCTAAAAACGAAAAGTGTGTATATTGGAACGATGGTTTTTTTTTAGGCTCAATTTTGAACATGTTTTAAAAATGGTAGTGAAAATGATTTTTTCATGCAAAAATTATGCAAAAAACACCGTGAAAATGAAAAGTGTTGATATTGGAACTGTTAGGTTCCTATACCAATAGGAGTCATAATTTTGAATATATGACATTAAACATGTAATATGTACATGCCTTTTCTTCTGCAAATGTTATCCATATTCAAAAAATTAAAAAATGTAAAGAGGGTATGTCTGAAAATAATAATCAAAGGAAAAAAAGAACAAAAATTTCAAAAAAGATGAAAGATATGAACCCCAAGAAAAGAGAAAAGACCATGAAAGTGAGCAAGTCAAAATACCACTACTGTAGAAATTTTGAATAATTTAACACATATTCACAGAGATTATCCTGATCATACAATTATAAGCGGAACATGTATAATACATAATCTCCTCTACGTTGATCATCAATTTACAGAAGCAGAAACATTCACAGGCACACATAGAAGCATCAATCAAACTCATTAACACAGTATGTATCCCGGGGAAAGCATCTCACTAAAAACCCCACACTATCTGTATATTATATTGATTGAATCATGTAACATTACAAAGTACAATGCTTATCACAAGAAATCCAGTACCATCTCCACCTGTTACACACAATACAACTCAGATCTGATCTCCAAATCTATTCCACTGCTTGCCTGCCTCCCCTGCTCAATACCTGCTCAAGAACTAATGAGAATGGTTTACCAAATCGTATTTGACCTGCAAATAATCACTCACACTCTGTTGGACGTGAGAATAGGCTACAATTCATGATATTGGCCAATTCATTGGCATACTCAATCCCTCTGATTGTGCAAATCATCATGCACAACTATAGTCACAACTGATAGCAATCTGATCCTCTAACACCTGTCCCTGCTGAACTGAAAATACACTGACATGCAACTGAGTTAACTGATGTATTCTATAGTTTCATTATGAGTTAATAACTTGTGAATTAATTAATAACTAATTCACCCAACTCATCTCTAGTCTATTTGCCAATTAGACTAAATACAACCAGTTTAACAAAGCTAAACTGAACACAACTCCATCAACTGCACCTCCAGTCCACTAAACTCAACTCACTTGAGTTCTAACTGAAGTCTTGCATGCAAATATTAGTCATCCCATAGGTAACCACGTATTTCCCTCTGGGATCTGAATGTACCACATCCGTAGCTCATCCTGAAGTGCTCCAAGAGAATAAGATCAAGTTTATCGTCCAAATACTATTATGAGACAATAATATTTGACTTTTCTATTTTTGACTGCCAGTCTAAAAATAGACTTTGATCACTCACACTGTGATCACTCACACTATGGTCACCCACACTGTGATCACTCATACTATGATCACCCATACTGTGATCACCCACACTGTGATCACTCATACTGTGATAAAAAATAGAACTTGCGCCATAATTTGCCTGCGGGCCCACTTAGTGAAGGTGACTCTTTTCACTAAGCTCCATCATCTTGTTGAATTCTCAACAAGCATTTCTTGTTGCACACTTTTCAACAACTACTATTTAATTTTATGCATAATAATGATTGTGTGAAGCTTGTTATTCATGCCACAATCCATGGTAATCAAACTATTTAATCTTGATTATGCCATGCTTTAAATTTCATGTCTATAGATAGAGAATAAAAATCTGGCCAAACAGTGTAACCTTGGTAGATAGTTAGATAAGTAGAGTAAATAAAAGGAGCTCAACTGTTTAATTTGAGCCCTTGGATGTAATAAGGTTAGATTTAGTTTGTTTACTATGTAAAAAGAAATAAAAATGTTTGATAAGAGTTTGCTAGCTCAAATGCACCCTAATAAACAAAAGTAAAAATGGTAGGATGAGTAGATGGGTAAGTATTAGAAAGGTTGCAGAAATATGATGATTGATTAGACAAAAGCACATTTATCATCTTTCAACATGTATTTCAAATGTGAATGGACAATCAAGCATGCAGATGGATAGCAAAGTCAATTAATTAACTTCCCTCATTCATTTCACCTCTTACTTAACTAATTTCCCATAATAAAGTTCAAAGTACTTAAAAACCCTAAGTCAATGAGGCTCAAAGAATTTTTCTGACTTTTGGAGGAACCCAACCCTCGGCTCAATGAATTATAGGTAATAAGTACTAAAAAACCCCCTTATAAAAATTCATCCCCCCCTTCAGTTCATTGATTTTCCCTAATAATACTCTTTTCCTAAGGTTAAATTACTTTTACCTAGGAAAAGTATTTATTCCCTTACATTTTCATATTAAAAACCCACGAAAACATTATATCCTAAGTTTTTATGTTATTATCGGAAAATCATTAAAACATGAACTATCATATACTTAGGGTATTGTTCCCATTTCCACTCATTTTATTAATTACTAATTTTATTTATTTAAATCCCAAACAAAAACCCTTTTGCTGTATATATTTAACTTCCGCAATACTAACTAAGCCCTATACCCTAGTTTAAAATATAAACTATGATTTTCTACCCAAACCCCAACAAACCCACTAACTAATCGATCCACGATTAAGCTAGTCAAAAACTTAATTAAACCCTTCGTTAATGACCCCGATGCCTAAACCCTGCCTTAATCCCTCATTAGCTAAAAATTGCTGCACTTAATCACCTGCCGGCCTCCCCCACTACCCTCCATGCAACTCCCCCTCTCGATCACTGCACGATCGCTCCCCTCCACATCTGATGGCCTTTATCCATTTCGAGAAGGCCCGACGTCTGAACAATACCCGCCCAAGAAGAGTTGTTTTCCGCTAGGCCCCCGATGCTACGTGTCGTTCAACGTATGGAATTGGGCAGCCTCCCCCCAATACCACCAAGCGCCCAAAAGTGGTGCGATGGAAACCACTTACCGCCCGCCCGCTACACGCCAAAATAGTTGTTGTTCACCTCGCTACATGACAAATGACCACTGTTCACCCATACCTGCCAAAATTGACTTTTGCGCATAAAGCCAAAAAGCCCCAAATCATTTGTTTTTATCGTTTTTCAACTGTAAGACTTCATGCACGCACCTGCGAATGTCAAAGTTGTCAACCTACGTCCAATTGCACCCTAAAGATGCCACAGAGCACCCAGTTTCTTTCCAACCTACTTAGAGCCTTTTCAACCATTTGCAGTTGCCATTTTACCCATTCAGAGCCAGTTCTCCCTAATTCCAAGTATTTAATCGATAATTTACTGGAAAACATGTTTTTATTAGAACATGAGGTGAAACATTTGTTTCTCACCAAACCAAATTTTTCAAAATATACAGAGGTAGATGAAATTTACAGAAGAATGTTGAAGGTGAGATTGCCTAAGGTAGAATGGTGGGAAAAAATGACAGATTTACTATGAAAAAGTTTTATATCAGAAAGTTACCGTAGTAAATCTGAAGGCAGCCAGGTGGAATAGGTGAAAGAAAGATAAGTAGGGTCAAAGAGTATCAGTGAAAGATCAAAGTACAGAAGATTCCAGCGTGGAAATACCACAACTATCAGCCAGCTTAAAGGGCTCAAAACTCAACAGAAACAACCAGCAACACCACAATAAAAGGGATAGCAAGAAGCAGTTTCACATCTGTCTCTATCTTCATGCATGAAGATATTTTATTCCCTAGATTAAATCTCAAACTGTTATGAGATATTTTGTAATTATTTTTTGTATAAATACTTACATTTTAAAGTATGTAGGGTGGATTCCAAGACATTTCTATAGAATTTTTCTTTCAAATCAAACTTCTAATGTATCAATGACTGGATTGGCTTGTTGGATCAAGGAATAAAGATAAGATATTTTATAGGATTCTTGTGCTAAGCGAAATACAAATAAGTATTCTCTCATGTTTATTATTGTTTTTTCTTATGTTTCTTCATAATCTTGTTTGTTTCTCTAAAATCTAAATGTATAACAAGGAATGATATTTTAGAAATTTCTTGAATGCACTCTGTCTTGACTGTTTACATTCTGAATGTTTTCTCCTAAACTATCTTAGCTAGGGAATTCTTCGCTGCTCCTTAGCTTCCATAGTTTCCCCTCTAGTCTATAGCAAAGGATTCTTAATTGCCCTTTGTTCATGATCACCATCTGTTCTTCATTCTAATCTCAATCCAAGGATTCCTAAGTGCCCTTTCACCCTGGTTAGAATCATTTCATCCATTAGACCTGAATATTTGCCTTTTGCTTTGCTAGCCTGCCCTGTGAACATTCCCTTTTATGATTTGGTCCAGTTATGCTATCCTTTAATTGACTCCATATCCCAATGGCTTGAAGACCTAGCTCTATCCATCTACTCTAAGAATTCCACCACCCAACCTTCAATCCAAAATCAAAACCCCATGAACACTAAGAACTAGCCTAAAATCTCATAAAAACAAATCTAAATTATAAAGGGAGAGCCCTCTCTGGACTTAGGTTGGCTAGAACCTAAGCCTAAAAGATTGGTTTGTGGTTACCTCAGATGATTCCTTCTTTTGATAACTTCTAGGGAAAACTTCTGAGTGATAACATAGTGGCGACCATACTGGGGACTCAAATCCTCAGTCTTAATAAACCTTTGAGAAAATTTCAAATATTTATTTCAAGCCTCTTGAAGGGTTTATTAGAAGTTATTTACAAAATTTCACAAAAGGAAAGTAACTAGAAAAGCTCGAACCTCTAGCTTCAAGGAGAACTCACTATACTAGGGCTAATCCAGATCCAAACCCTACCCTAGTAGTGGATAATCCCAACTTGATTTTGAGAAGATTCAAAAGACAAGAAAGTTCAGTAAGTCCAACACCTTCAATCAAAGTAGATTCATGCCCTAATTAAGAACTCCCTTTTGATGAGTCATTTGACCTTTCCCTATTTAGAACTAGGTCTGAAAGTGCACTTGATGACATAGTTCTAGATCAAGAGTTTATTGCAGACTTCGAAGTCCAAAAGGCAAACCAATCAATTGATGAGTATATTCTAAATTCCCCTTAGTCATCCCTTACTACTGCTAATATCCCTAAGCTTTCTGAACCAGTGTCAACTACCCTAAGTTCACCATTATTCCCTTCCACCTCTGAAGTTCATTCCTCACCTCCATTTATACCTGCACTTCCCTACCAACCTATCATTACCCATCAATCACCTATTACTCCCAGTTCTCCATCAACTACTGTATCATCTCCTGGTACCCCAACCCCACTTCTTAGCCCTACCCAACTTAGAGCCATGGAAAATAGATATGCTCCTCTTGCCCCACTTGGTGCCATGCCACAAGATTACCAAAACAAAATTGTCCAATTTGATGGCATAGGACCTTATACAACACAACATCATGTAAACAAAATGACAGACTACTTTGAATTACATGAAATTGATATTGGAGATGTTCAAATGAGACTTTTTGCTTAGACTCTAGCTGGTGATGTTAGGAAATGGTTTAGAGCTTTACCTGCTAATAGCATAGATAGTTTAGATATATTTTATCAGCGATTTTTAAATAGATGGGAAAAGAAAAAGAACCCTTTGCAGATCGATTCAGAATATGAAAACATCAGGAGAGGACCAAATGAAACAGTCCACGATTATTGTACCAGATTTAACAATATATACAATGCAATACCAGCCAATCTTAGACACCCACTTGACTTAGAAATGATAAAATTTCCTGATGGGTTTGATATTGATATGGCCTTCCAACTTAGAGAGAGAAATCCTCCAAATTTAGAAGACATGTAGAGTGTAGCATTTAGTGTAGAAGCCAACTTGCTAGCAAAAATATATAGGGTTAGGAATGAAAGGAGAGGACCTGTTAAAGATGAAGCCTCACCCTCTGACCTTAAAATAGATGTTCTAACCAAGGGTATGGAAAAATTGATGGATAGGATGGAAAACATTGAGAGGAAACCTCAATCGGATAATCAACAGGGACCTCCAGTAAGAAATCCAAACTTTACAAAAGAATCAGAATCAAAATACTGGAAAGAATGGACCTGATCAGAATATTAGGCCTCTCTTTCAAGAAAAATATGCTAAAACATCCCATTCAGATGACCCTGAACAAGACACACACATTAACTTGATGGGATTAGATGATGAGGAAACTGTCTTCTTGACCCAAGATGAGTAGGAACTGCATATGCTGCAGCAATTGTAGACCCAATCTAGAGAATCATTTGATTATAAGAAAGGGTATGATTCTGCCATTTTTGAGGTACATAAACAATACAACTTGAGGAGTAAAAATAATACTGATACTCCTGACCAGACCAAGAAAACAGTGCCAAATCAAACTAAGAAAATCAAAACCGCTCTAGTTACTAAAACTCTCCAAATCCTCCCCCGACCAAATCAGAACCCTTCTAGTCCCACCATTGTAGATATAACCCATGACCAACTCCCTAATAATCAATCATCCACTTCAATCCACTCCAAGGAAACAGTGGAGAAATCTCCAGACACCATATTAGAAAATCCACAGAAAAATACCTTAAATACAGAAAAAGATGAGCAACCTACTCCAATTCCTGCTATGAGAATTCCAAGCACTCAAACAGAAAAATCCCCTTTTCCTTTCAATTTGGGAGCAGAGGTAGCTAAACTGAAAATTTTAGTTCCCTTAACAGAGCTGATTAAAAGTGAAACCTATAAGTCTCAAATAAACAAAACCTTAAACTTTGTGGAGAACGAAGACTTTGTCAACTTGTTTGATGATCAACCTGAGCTTATATTCAGTCCTAATGTTAATGGCAAACCATTAGGAGGGATACCACCCTTTTATATTAGCCTTAGTATTCATGATAAAATCTTACACAATGCAATGTTAGATTCAGGAGCTTCACACAATTTAATGCTTAAATCAGTTATGGAAAAATTAAAATTGGACATTACTAGACCTTACAAGGATGTATTTTCATTTGAATCAAGTAAAGTAAAGTGTCTAGGGATAATTAAAGACCTGTGTGTTTCCTTAGTACAATATCCTGCTAAGACCATTCTCATGGATATAGTAGTAGCTGAAATCCCACCTAAATATGGCATGACGTTGTCTAGATCATGGGGAGATAAACTCCAAGGATCTTTGCAACTTGACATGTCATATGCCACAATCTCAATCTTTGGACAACCTAAAATGCTGTACACAGAGTCCCTACTGAAATATGTGGTGAGTAGCCGGGATAGAACTCAAAACTTTTGTATCTACTCCCTGCATTCGGACATAGATTCTTTTGTTTTGTACAATGTTGAACAAACACAACAAACCACTTCAAACAATATTATTTTAGAACCAAAAGAAATTGTAGTTACAGCTAAAAAAGAAACTATTCAATCTCAAGATATTTCCAATAAATAAGATAATCAAAATGCAGCAAACAAGGAAAAGTTTCTTCCCCCTGACAGTGAAAATTATGAACATGAGATATTATGGCACCTTGAATTTGATGGATCAGTGAATAAGTTAGGAACAAGGAGCAGGAGTGTGGATATATAATCTGGAGAATGATCACTCAGAGGGCCATGCTTATAGACTAAATTTCAAATGCACTAACAACATCGCTGAGTATGAAGCACTCCTTTTAGGTTTTAAATTAGTTAGAAAGTTAGGATCTATAAGAGTTTCTATCCTGGGAGACTCTGAATTAGTGATAAATCATATTAAAACTTTATATATGACCAAAGACCCTAGATTAAGTTGTTACAGAGGAACCATTATAGAAATACTAAACACTTTCTTAGAAACCAAGGTGGTTGTAATTCCTAAGAAGCATAATGTGCAGGCTCATAGTTTAGCAATGTTTGCCAGCACTTGTAAGTTACCATTTCAACCTAACCATTAGTAGACTGCTGAGGTCAGGCACAGACCTGATATCCTAGATAACTTGAAAAAATGGCAAGTATTTGCTAATGACAAACAGATAAACAATTTTTAACCTTAGAGGAGGAATTTGTAAATAGTAATATAGATACTGATATAACATTAGATCCTGATTTTAAAGATGAAATAGAAATTAATGAAATAGAAGATGAAAAGATAGATAGATTTCATCCAACTAAATTTACAAAATTAGATGTACAAAACCTAAAGCAAGTTGAAATTGATGAGATAATTAATGAATACTTTGAAATCATAAATCTCAAAGACAAATTTTTTCCCAAAGGATTAATCCCTTTGGAAGACTTGTTTGATTCAAATGATGTCCCTAGAAAACCCAAGATGGAACCCTTAAAATCTGATATAGAGGAGTGTAATATAGGCACTAATAAAAATCCAAAATTTATCAAACTTTCAAAGTCCTTACCTCCTACCGAAAAAGTGAAATACCTTGAACTATTAAAGGAATTCCAAGATATCTTTACTTGGAGTTATGAGGACCTCAAGTCCTATGACACCAGCATCATACAACACACTATCCCCATAAAAGAAAACCAAAAACAATTCAGGTATAAGCTTAGGAGGATCAATCCCATCCTATTGCCTTCTATTGAAAAGGAAATTCGAAGAATGTATGAGGCCAAGATAATAGCACCAATTAGATTCTCTGATTGGGTTTCAAATTTGGTGCCAACAAGGAAGAAAACTGGAGAGATCAGACTTTGTGTTGATCTCAAGAACCTTAATAAAGTTTCACTTAAAGACTATTAACCTCTCTCTAAAATGGATCATATATTACAAAGGGTAGTAGGGTCAACCAGAATCCATTATTGGATGGGTTTTCTGGTTACAATCAGATTTTAGTTCACCCATATGACCAGGCTAAAACTACATTTACTACTCCTTCGGTCACATTCATGTATGTGAAGATGCCTTTTGTATTAAATAATATAGGGGCCACTTTCCAAAGAGCCATGGACATAGCTTTTGCTAAGGAAATTCATGACTTCCTAGTAATATACTTAGATGACATCACTGTATTCTCAAAATCTGATAAACAACACTTAGATCATCTAAGGCAGGTCTTCATCAAATGTAGGAAGTATGGAATTTCTTTGAATCCCAAAAAATCTTTATTTGGGTTAGAAGAGGGAAAGTTATTAGGCCATATAATCTCTAAAGATGGTATCTGGATAAATCCTGCAAGAATTGAAACCATCTTACAGATACAACATCCTAGGAGCATTAGGGAATTACAAGCCTTTTTATGGAAAATTAAATTTCTTAGGAGATTTATTCTAACTTAGCAGAATTAATTAGATCATTAAATAATATGTTGAATAAAGATTCAACCATAAAATGGACTGTTGAGGCTAAGAAATCCTTTGAAGAAATTAAGCTAGCCTTAACTAAAACACCAATTTTGATCAGTCCAAAATTTGACAGGGACTTCATTTTATTTTCCTTTGCTTTAGAACATACAATTGTTGCAGTCCTATTGCAAAAAAATGATGAGGGTTATGAACAACATATTGCCTTTTTTAGCAAAACCCTAAGAGATGCCCCATTTAAATACAATGTAACGGAAAAGAAAGACTTTGCTTTGATCAAAGCTATCAAACATTTTAGAGTTTACATTTTATATTCTCATGTAATAGCCCATGTCCCCAATTCAGTAGTCAAAGATATCCTAACTCAGGATGGTCCAGATGGAAAGAGAGGAAAATGGATTGCTACTATATTAGAATATGACCTAGAAATCAAACCAACAAAGTTAATCAAAGGCCAAGGTTTAGCCAAGCTCATGGCTGAATCGAACTATCAGATCTTAGATATAAATTTTATTGCAGAAATGGATAATGGAGAGGAGATGGTGACTCCACCAATCAGCTAGGCCTTTATTGAATCACCATGGTATGCTGACATCATATATGTTTTACAAAATCTACAAGATCCTCCTAAATTTTCCAGGACCAAAAGTAGATTTAAAAAAATGAAATCTTTAAAATTTTGCATAATTGACAACGCTTTGTTTTGGAGGAATCATGAAGGTATCCTTCTCAACTGTTTACTGAAAGAAGAATCTGACAAGGTGTTACTAGATTTTCATGCAAGTGACTGTGGAGGACATATTTACTGTAAAACCACTGTTGACAAGATTCTTAGAGCCAGTTTCTATTGGCCTACTTTGTTTTCTGATGTAAAGAAGTTTGTAACCTCATGTCATAAATGTCAAATTTTTGAAGGAAAGAAAAAGATTTTACCCCTGCCCCTAAAACCAATCTCTGCTAAAGCACCTTTTCAACAATGGGGTCTTGACTTCATTAGTGAAATCCACCCACCTTCCTCTGCCCAACACAGATGGATCCTCACTGCTACAAATTATTTTACCAAATGGATAGAAGCCATACCATCAAGGCAAGCCACTGACACTATTATAATAATATTCCTTGAGGCCAACATCCTATCTAGATTTGGGTGCCCAACCAAAATCATCACTGATAATGCAACAGCTTTCAAATCCAGAAGAATGGTTGATTTCTGTAATAAGTATCATATAACCCTGGACCATTCCACAGCTTATTACCCTCAAGGAATTGTACTAGCAGAGTCCTCAAACAAAAGTCTGGTAAATATCATCAAAAAATTGTTAGAGGATAACAAGAAAACATGGAACAAAAATCTAATAAATGCCTTGTGGGAAGGCAGGCTAACCACAAAGAAATCCATTGGTACTAGTCCTTATTAATTAGTTTATGGAATGGAAGTTGTTTTCCCATCTTCCTTGGGAACACCAGTGATGAAACTGCTCCAAGAATTACAGGTTGAACCAAATGACATCCAAAGAAGAATCAATCAAACAAATCACTTACAGAAAACCAGGGAGGAAGTGTACATAAAATCTCAAGTTGTGCAGGAAATGATCAAGAAGACGTTTGATAAAAGGACTAAGGCAGAATATTTTCACCTAGGGGACACATTTCTAAAATGGATTCAAGGAGAGAAGATAAAGGTAAACATGGGAAATTTGATTTCCTATGGAAAGGCTAATATATCATTTATGCTTTCAGAGGTAATAATGCTTTCTTCCTCAGAGAAATGGATGGCACAGAAGCAAAAGGAGGACCAGTGAATGGTCGTATTCTCAAACACTATATTGAACCTAGTTACTGATTTCACTGATCATTTGTACATACTTTATTTTTCAAAAGTCTAGAGTTGAGTGGATGGTGATTTTTTGAAGTTGAAGCCCGAAGAGAAGGCCCTAAGCTTCAAAAGTTTACCGTCATAAATAGTAATAATGTAGAAATATGAAAAGGAAAAGTTACAGGGTAACATCACAACAATTCAGAAGGCCATTGGTCTACAAAGTTCTTGACATTTCACTAGGAAATGCCATCCCCAAGTGGAGCCACTGTTAGGTTCCTATACCAATAGGAGTCATAATTTTGAATATATGAGATTAAACCTGTAATATGTACATACATTTTCTTTCTGCAAATGTTTTCTATATTCAAAAAAATAAAAAATGTAAAGAGGTTATGTTCTAAAAGAATAATCAAAGGAAAAAAAGAACAAAAAGGTCAAAAAAGATTAAAGATATGAACCCCAAGAAAAGAAAACAGACCATGAAAGTGAGCAAGTCAAAATGCCACTACTATTTACTTTTATGCATAATAATGATTGTGTGCAGCTTGTTATTCATGCCACAATCCATGGTAATCAAACTATTTAATCTTGATTATGCCATGCTTTAAATTTCATGTCTATAGATAGAGAATAAAAATATGGCCAAATAGTGTAACCTTGGCAGATAATTAGATAGGTAGAGTAAATGAAAGGAGCCCAACTATTTAATCTAAGCCCTTGGATGTAATAAGGTTAGATTTAGTTAGTTTACTATTGTAAAGAGAAAGAAAAATGTTTGATAAGGGTTTGCTAGCTCAAATGCACCCTAATAAAGAGAAGTAAAAATGGTAGGATGAGTAGATGGGTAAGTAGTAGAAAGGTTGCAGAAATATGATGATTGATTAGACAAAAGCACATTTATCATCTTTCAACATGTATTTCAAATGTGAATGGACAATCAAGCATGCAAATGGATATCAAAGTCAATTAATTAACTTCCCTCATTCATTTCACCTTTTACTTAACTAATTTCCCATAATAAAGTTCAAAGTACTTAAAAACCGTGAGTCAATGAGGCTTAGAGCATTTCTCTGACTTTTGGAGGGACCGGACCCTCGGCTCAACGACTTATAGGAAATAAGTACTAAAAAATCCCCTTATAAAAATTCATCCCCCCCTTCAGTTCATTCATTTTCCCTAATAATACTATTTTCCTAAGGTTAAATTACTTTTACCTAGGAAAAGTATTTATTCCCCCACATAAATCATTTTCATATTAAAATCCCACGAAAACACTATATCCTAAATTTTTATGTTATTATTGGAAAAGCATTAAAACATGAAATATCATATACTTAGAGTATTGTGCCCCTTTCTGCTCATTTTATTAATTACTAATTTTATTTATTTAAATCCGAAACAAAAGCCCTTTTCCCGTATATATTTATCTTCTGCAATATTAACTAATCCCTATACCCTAGTTTAAATATAAACTATGATTTTCTACCCAAACCCCGACAAACCCACTAACTAATCGATCTGTGATTAAGTTTGTTAAAAACTCAATTAAACCCTCCGTTAATGACCCTGATGCCTAAACCCCGCCGTAATCCCTCATTAACTAAAAACTGCCGCACTTAATCACCCGTTGGGCCCCCCAACTACCCTCCATGCAACTCCCCCTCCCGATCACTGCACGATTGCTCCCCTTGACATCTGATAGCCTTTATCCATTTCGGGCGGGCCCGACATCCAAACAATACCCGCCCGAAAAGAGCTGTTTTCTGCCAGGCCCCTGATGCTATGTGTCGTTCAACGTATGGAATCGGGTGGTCTCCCCCCAATACCACCAAGTGCCCAAAAGCGGTGCAATGGAAAACACTTCACCCCACTACATGACAAACGACCACTGTTCACCCGTACCCGCCAAAATTGACTTTTGCGCATAAAGCCAAAAAGCCCCAAATCATTTGTTCTTATCGTTTTCTCAACTGTAAGACTTCATGCACACACCTGCAAACGTCGAAGCTATCAACCAATGTCCAATTATAGCCTAAAGACACCACAGAGCACCCAATTTCTTTCCAACCTACTTAGAGCCTTTTCAACAGTTCACAGTTACTAGTTTCCCCATTCAGAGCCAGTTCCCCCTAATTCCAGGTATTTAAGCCATAATTCACCGAAAAACAGGTTTTTCCTAAAACATGAGGTGAAACATTTGTTTCTCACCAGGCCCAATTTTTCAAAATATACAAAGGCAGATGAAATTTATAGAAGAATGTTGAAGGTGAGATTGCCTGAGGCAGAATGGTGGGAAAAAATGACAGATTTACTATGAAAAAGTTTTACAACAGAAAGTTACCACAATAAATTTGAAGGCAGCTAGGTGGAAAAGGTGAAAGACAGATAAGCAGGGTCAAAGAGTAACATAGTCAAAGAGTATCAATGAAAGATCAAAGTAAAGAATGTTCCAGCATGGAAATACCACAACTATCAGCCAGCTGAAAGGGCTCAAAACTCAACAGAAACAACCAGCAACACCACAATAAAAGGGACAACAAGAAGCAGTTTCAAATCTGTCTCTATCTTCATGCACGAAGATATTTTATTCCATAGATTAAATCTCAAACTGCTATGAGATATTTTGTAATTATTTTTTGTATAAATACTTCACATTTCGAAGTATGTAGGGTGGATTCCAATAAATTTCTATAGAATTTTTCTTTTAAATCAAACTTCTAT
The DNA here is from genome assembly GCA_031772625.1 of Pinus tabuliformis. NCBI lineage: Eukaryota > Viridiplantae > Streptophyta > Pinopsida > Pinales > Pinaceae > Pinus > Pinus tabuliformis. Next base: position 511,316,757 of record CM062806.1, on the reverse strand, counting down.
TGTATCAATGAATGGATTGGCTTGCTGGATCAAGGAATAAAGATTAGATATTTTACAGGATTCTTGTGTTAAGCGAAATACAAATAAGTATTCTCTCATGTTTATTGTTGTTTTTTGTTTATGTTTCTTCATAATCTTGTTTGTTTCTCTAAAATCTAAATGTATAACAAGGAATGATATTTTAGAAATTTCTTGAATGCACTCTATCTTGACTGTTTACATTCTGAATGTTTTCTCCTAAACTATCTTAGCTAGGGAATTCTTCATTGCTCCTTAGCTTCTGTAGTTTCTCCTCTAGTCTATAGCAAAGGATTCTTAATTGCCCTTTTTTCATGATCACCCTCTGTTCTTCATTCTGATCCTGGTCCAAGGATTTTTAAGAGCCCTTTCATCATGGTTAGAATCATTTCATCCATTAGACCTGAAGATTTTCCTTTTGCTTTGCTAGCCTGACCTGTGAACATTCCCTTTTATGATATGGTCCAGTTATGCTATCCTTTGATTGACTCCATATCCCAATGGCTTGAATACCTAGCTCTATCCATCTGCTCTAAGAATTTCACCACCCAACCTTCAATCCAAAATCAAAACCCCATGAACACTAAGAACTAGCCTAAAATCTCATAAAAACAAAGCTAAATTATAAAGAGAGAGCCCTCTCTGGACTTAGGTTGGCTAGAACTTAATCCTATAATATTGGTTTGTGGTTACCTCGGATGATTCCTTCTTTTGATAACTTCTAGGGAAAACTTCTGAGTGATAACAAGAACGATGATTTTCTTTTAGGGTCAATTTTCAACATTTTTAAAAAATGCCAGTAAAACCAAATTTTTATATGCAAACAAACAGTGGTTTTTGACGAAAAAAACACACTAATGTTTTTGGTAGAATAACATTTTTCTTTCCTAAGTATAAATTCAAAATGTTTTAGTAATGCCAATAAAGATAAAATAATGGGATCTGAAACACATTAAATTTCTATTAGTTTTCATCCATGTTGTTAAACATATAATAACATCACACTAAAGATCGCTAAAATTCTATTTGTTTTCAACCATAACATTAAATATACAAAAAACTTTGGAAAATTTTCAACCATAAAATTAAAAAACCATGACATTATGAACAAATTACATGACTAAATTAATCAAAATGTCATTATTTGTACATTGAATGAAACATTCATTATATCTCTAATTTATTGTTGCATTGTAGATATTCTAAACAAGAAAAATCATGATAATTAAAACATATAATCCAACAACATAAAATTGACTCATAACTTCTGATTTAACACCATATGGAAATCAAAATTTTTATTTCAAGATATGATGCAAACATCCATTGTATAAACTGTCTTAGACAATTATTCAAAATCACTCATATTTTCTTGCACACCATCAGAATTCATATCTTTACATGAATGACTGGATGAAGATGAAGATGTTCCATATTCTTCTCTTTCATCAACTAGGGCCCCATCTGAGTCCACATGCATGCCCACCATTTCAGGTTTCAAAATTCTTCTGGATCTACGTCTGGTTTCAACAGACTCCCATCTCAAAGCTTTTCCTTCTAGTAACAACCTTTTTAGAAGCTCTATCATCTTGAAGCGAAGAGTTCCTCTCTTAGTTAAATTGAAGTCATAAACAAGTATGTCAACATCCTCCAATTTTAAGAGGTCTGTGTGACGACAATTTATATTTGTACCCTTTCTTTTTCTCTTTCCACCATTTTTTTTATCAACTACCATCTCTGGCTTATACACACCATTGAATGGATGTGTATTTGTGGCATACCAATGTACTTCAACACATGTAACATCTTCATTTTCTGTAAGGATATTTATAATCTTAGCAACCCAGAATGGATAGCCATTGGGATCTCCATCTGCTAGCACTGCGATCATGCAACCCTCTTTAATATCTTGTACTGAACCCCTGTAAAGGTCTTCCATGGCTTCACGTTGTGCACGAGATTTTTTGGAACCAATAGACATCTCTCTTTCCTCTGCCTGTGAAGAATTAATAATACCTTGAGATTGTTTCTTTTCAACAATGTTTCTTTCCTCATGTTCATTTGACACATTTGTGGCCAAATAAATGGATTTTTCAAAGGTATATCTGCATTTGTTTTTCTTGAAATGATATCACTTTAATTATTGAAAAATGACTCCCACCAAACTATATTAGCAATGTTAAAGTACTCATATGTATATCTAACACATATTTTAATTTCTTCTAGGCAATCAGAATAATTTATATCTCTATTTTGTTTGCGTGCATTATGAACTTCACCAACTGATTGTAATAACAATATTTTTGATGCAAATATTGGATGATCTAGAATGAACTTAAAAAATTCCAAACCTAATGACCGTGCCCATTCTGTAGTAGTTGAATACTTCTTGCCCCATATTAGTGTTTTCTCATCAATATTTTTGATACGAAATTGATGTTGGAAGCTAATGTCATTAAGTTTTTCAATGCATTTTTCCTCACCATGTGATCCTAGAATAAACCTTGGCATGTCAATAGTTTCTCCCAACACATCAAAAGTAGGCTCTGGCATGTATGATTTCTTAATACATTCAATTAATGATGGCAAGCTCCCAACTTCCTTCCTCCTCAATGTGATTGAAAAATGACCGAAATCTGATCAATAAGGTCATGAGTGTGCCTAACAAGAAGGAAACCAACCTTTACCTTCTGAAAAATTCTCAATTCATCAAGCATGTTTAGATATCCAAAAACAACCTGATTTTTGTTTTCACGCATGTTGTCCAATTGTAGATACAAAACTTTAGTCAGATTACCAAACCAATGAGAAAGTACATCATGAATTATGGTTACTGTCATATTTGCATCATTATGAATATTTGGAGTTGTGAAGTACACCCTTGGCAACATTTTCCCATTGAAGACCATACAACCGACCAAGTGATACTGAATAAATTTTTCCTCCTATAAATTTTTGGGTGTGCGAACAAAATGTGGTAAAAAGTGTTTTCTTCTGGTCCATACCATCAATTATCAAACCCAAATATTTATTCATATTATCATAACACTTTTTTCAATGCTTTTACAACTTTTTCCTTTCACTTGTTTGTTGTTCACGATGCTCCTGCGATTCTTTGAAATGGAATCTACCCAACATAAAAGAATCATTAAGAAATACGTTTTCACAATTGATGACTATAAAATTTTAAAAGTTAAAGTTATGAATGCTTACCTCTTTCTGACCCTTCAAATTTATCCCTTTTTATTTAAGAGAAGCACATGTACTGCAAATGCCCATCCTTGTATTCTTAGGAATACAGACGTTTTTGAATTCTTTCTTCCATACCTTCACAAAATATTGATATGGAATAAACCGACCATGTCCCTCAGAACCTTCAGCATATTATTTGTACAAGTTGTTGATTTCTTGTCTTGAAAATTTATTTGGAATATGTATTATCTCTCTATTTGGCATACACTCTCCATGCTTTGAAAAGAAATATTTCATCCATGACATTGCAATATTTGATAATGGCCCAAACTGTCATTTATGACATACTTTTGAACAAAATGTGGGATCCTTTTCCAAATTTTCTTATATCCTTGAGAGACAAAAATTACCCATCGAATGAAACATTTTGAAAGACTTTCTACAGTTAAATAAAGAACCAATATGATAATCATAACCAGACAATGTAGATTGCATGCACCCAACTAAATATGAATCTTGCATGCTTTTATTCATTGACAAATATCTCTTCCTTTTCTCTAATGCAAATTTGAAATCCATATGTTTCAGGCAATCTTTTTGACAACATTCACTTGAAATGAGAGTGCTGGTAGAACTTCTTCTCATTAGATATTATTCTCTACCCCTTGTATAACTAGAACATGTTGGATTGATACAAAAAGGTCTACTCCTAACCCTCGATACAATATTTCCTCGCAACATCTCCATCATTGAATCATCATTTGTATAAGCATTTTCATCATCATTCTGAGGAATGTTATCCTCACTATGATCATCTGTGCTTTTGAAATATTGACTTAGAGGATATTCTTTATCTTCCCCTTCTTCAGTTCTACTGTCATAGTCCTTAGAATTAGGACTAAATGGAAAACTTGACTCGATGTTTATTGGATATTCTTCCTCATGTGCGTTGTCAATGATACTCTCATAGTCCATAGAATTAGGACTACGTCGAAAATGTGACTATTTACTTACTGAAAATTATACATCCTGTTCTTTGTCACTACTACTCTCATATTCCTTAGGATTAGGACTAAGTTCTTCATCTTGTCCTTCGTCACTACTGTTCTCATAGTCCTTAGGATTAGGACTAAGTGGAAACTGTGACTCTTTATTTATTTGAAAATCTTCATCATGTTCTTCATCACTACTACTCTCATAGTCCATAGGATTAGGACTAAGTGGACACCATGACACTCTATTCATTTGAAATTCTTCATCATGTTCTTCATCACTACTTATTTCATAGTCCATAGGATTAGGACTAAGTGGACACTGTGACACTCTATTCATTTGAAATTATTCATCATGCTCTTCATCACTGCTGCTCTCAGTTCATAGGATTAGGACTAAGTGGACACTGTGACACTTCATTCTTTTGAAATTCTTCATCATTTTCTTCATCACTATTGCTTTCATAGTCCATAGGATTAGGATTAAGTGGACACTGTGACAATCTATTTAATTGAAATTCTTCATCATGCTCTTCATCACTGTTTTTCTCATAGTCCATAGGAATAGGAATAAGTGGACACCGTGACACTCCATTCTTTTGAAATTCTTCATCATGTTGTTCACCCCTGTTGCTATCATATTCCATAGGATTATGACTAAGTGGACACTGTGACACTCCATTCTTTTGAAAATCATCATCATGATCTTCATCACTGTTGCTCTCATAGTCCATAAGATTAGGACTAAGTGGACACTGTGACACTCCATTCTTTTGAAATTCATCATCATGCTCTTCATCACTACTGCTCTCATAGTCCATAGGATTATGACACTCCATTCTTTTTAAATTCTTCATCATGCTCTTCATCACTGTTGCTCTCATAATCTATAGGATTAGGACTAAGCGAAAACCGTGACTCTTTATTTATTTGAAATTCTTCATTCGGTCTTTCATCAATGTTGCTCTCATAGTCCTTAGGATTAGGACTAAGTGGAAGAATTGACTCTCTATTCATAGTGGAAGAATTTCTGTTATATTCATCAATATGAATAGAGTTTTGACGTGACAAAGATGTTAATGCTTCACAAAGTGAAACTTCACTATCAGAAGAATCCATGCCTCTCAAATAGAAGAGGTTGAATGATACAAATGCAGGCTCTCTTAATGACAATATATAACTTAAAGAATGAAAATTTCCCTCCAAAATTTTTCCCTCGAAAAATTTTGTTTCATGTATTTCCCTCCATTATTTTCTTCTACAATTTATTGAAAAATTTTAACTAATTCTTTTTTATGAATTAAATCTTTTTCTCATTCCTATTCTTTCTATTTTGTGCTGATCATGATCCTGATCATGGACCCCCTTTGGGGTTTGAAACGTTGGCAGAATGAACAAGAAACTGTGGATAATCCGGATCATGAAGCTACAAGAAACCTCCACAGAAGCTTAAAATCTAAAATTAAAATTAAAAACCAAATATTTTACCTAAATTAATTTATTACTTAAACTATAAAATATTTACTAAAAAATTGAATGTTTTTTTTTAATTTTTATTATACTTTCTAAAACAAATTAATCCCACATTCACCATGTTGTAAAACAATTCCGTAATGTTCGTTTTATCATAGTTTCCTATATCACCATAACAAAATTAATATGTTAAAACTTATAAAAACAAATTAATCCCACATTAACCATATGGTAAAACAATTCTGTAATTTCCCCTATATAATAAATTTCATTATCACTATTTATCACATCACATCAAGGTTTTCTGAAGTTCGTTAAAAGACTTGAAGCGAATTTATGGAGTAGCTACATTGCTATCAACAACATATTCAATGGAGGATTATCGTATTTGAAAGGTTAGTTAATTTTTTTCCTGTGAAAATTTTAAAATTAAATATGTTAAATGAATTTATTTTTTAGAAGTTAAAATTTTTTGTGGAACAGATTTACCCACTACGTCTGCATTGAGTGTGGTGGGCTTGATAATGCTCTCGGCGGCCCAACGGGCCCGTGAGTGAGGGGTGCGGGCGAGGGTAGGGTGCGGGGATGGTTGCCCAACATCGCGCCCCACCCCAGCAACCCAACATTCGGCTGGGGCGGCAAGCCGTTGGGCCACCAGGGTGGGGAGGGGGGTGCTGGCGCCCTACCCCATGCCCCACCCCAGTGGCCCAACAGCTTGACGGGGTGGGGCGAAGCGCTAGCGCCCAGCCCCCAGCCCCACCCCGACAGCCCAACAGTCTGCCGCCCCGGCTGATTGTTGGGCTGCCGGGGCGTGGCGGGGTGTTGGGTGGCCCAACGACCCATCGGGTTGACAGGCTGTTGGATCACCTGGGTGGGGCGGAGGGGTTGGCACCACTGGGGTTGGGTGGGGTGGGTTGGTATGGGGGGTGGGAGTGGGTCAGGTGGGGCTGGGGTAGAAAGGGGGGGTAGTTGTTGGGCCTCGAGGGTGGGGTAGGGGGGCTGGGCCCAACTGCTGGCTGATTTCCGGGGTGGGGTGACAGGGTGCTGTATTTTTAAATTTCTTGTTTATTTTTTTTAAATTGTTATGTTTCACAAAATTAATTATCATTTATCATTTTGTTTGTTAATTTAAGCTATTATTTTTTTGTAATTTACTGATTTATATGTGTCTTTTCTTTCAGGAAAATGGCATCAAACAAGATTTCTGTGAATCTTTCTGGACCAAAGACTGTTAAAGGTGGATCTTCAAAAAACATTGTTGAATGAACCAAACCTGAGCTGATAGCTACAAATCTTCCAAGTGCCTCAGACGATAAGAATATGATTTCATATCAGAAGAAATCAAAAGAAGTGAAACTTCCAACAAATGTCTGGTATGTGAAAGAAAGAGAAAGCCAAGATGTGCAAATATATCTATATGTTTATATACCTAACGATACTGGAATTTATGAGGTGCTGGGAAAGGTCATAGACATGCGTTGAGTACTAGACAATGAAGTTGTTTGCATACTTACAAAACTACCCAAGTCACATGAAAGGATTAAATACCAGCTATCATATTCATTGTATGACACGAGAGAGGTATTTACAAAGGTGGGTAAACAAATAGTAAATGAGATGAAATGAAATGCCGTAAGTATTGTTATTTATATTTGTGTTTTGTGTTCTTGTAACTGTCTCATTATATTTTTATAACTTTGTTTTTATTGACATATGATATTTTGTTTGGCAGAATTTTGTTGAAAGTTGTTCAATTATGTTGGGAGGCATTCATTTCATAGAGCATGATATTATGAAAGTTGTCAGCAGTTTCTACTCAGTGTCAAAAGAAGATATGGAAAACAAGCAAAATGTAGTAATTCATGATGCTACAAAACTACATCCAAGGGATCAGAAAAAAATGCCTCTAGTGGATAAATCTAGCAAAGGTAGACAAGTTACTTTTGAAGATGAGGAAGTTGAAACTGACACTGAAGAATATGTTGTCATTACCGAGGATGACATTGGAACTGATGTTAGAAAGGAGAAGAGCCGTAAAAGACCAAAAGTAAATTTGCCCAAGAATAAATATGTGTAGGTTTTAACCCCGTACAGAAATTCCCTGCATACGAATTCTAGAACACAGAAAAATAAATAATGCAAGAGCATAACACATAAAACACATACACTGAGATTTTCCCACTGGATCCCAAAACCGGGACTACCAGTTTGATTTTTCATTATGTTCCTTTCAATATTACAATACATATTTATACATGCCGAAGCATCCAATACCATGGAACGAAAACCATCGCGTCCAAAAAAAATGTGAGAAAATCATGCACAAAACCATAGGTGGGTCCGCCCAACCTAACATAGGGTCCAAAACCAAAATTTTTTGGGGCGCTGCCCCGGACCCCATAAAGTGGGGTTATGGATGCCCTTCAAACCCCCTGTTAACTATGTGGAAAGAATATAACATAACCCAACATTCTCCCACTTGTTGTTTTCTTTCCACAGGGGGCCATAGGAGAGCCTAGTCATTATTCCAGCCTTGAAATTCCCATTGTTTCTCTACACCAGGAGAACTTCTCAGAGCTCACATATTTTGTCAATGCATCTGCCGTATTCTTCAAAGTGTCCACCTTTACCAGCAACACCTTTTTGTCTTCTATCATATCCCTCACAAAGTGATATTGAACATCAATGTGCTTTGTCTTTGAATGATATACAGGGTTCTTTGCCAAGAAAATTGCACTTTGGCTGTCACAGTCTATCCTTGTAGCTTCCTGTACTAACCCCATACTTGAACACAATCTCTGCAACCAAACTGCTTCCTTGCTTGCATGAGTGGCTGCCATGTATTCTGCCTCTGTAGTTGATAGTGCCACTATAGATTGTTTCTTACTCATCCAACTGACTGCACCTTCAAATACGTTAAACACATACCCACTTGTAGATCTTCTCTGATCCAGATCTCTAGCCTAGTCTGCATCAACAAAGCCACGAATATCCAACATTCTGTCCAATCCTAGTCTTCCTTGGTAGCACAGACCATAATCACTAGTGCCATGCAAATACCTGAAAACCTGCTTCACTGTTGTCCAATGCTCCTTTCCTGGTTTTGACATAAACCTGCTCAATACTCCCACTGCATGTGCAATGTCTGGTCTAGTACAGACCATTGCATACATCAGTCTAGCGACTACACTTGCATATGGAACATGGGACATGTCCTCTTCCTCTTCTTGTGTCTTGGGACATTGTTCAGTAGATAACCTCACACCTACAGGAATAGGAACCTTCACCGGTTTACTATCTTGCATATTAAACCTTTGCAGTATTGTCTCGACATACTTCCTCTGGTTTAACCAGATCTTCCTCTTTGCCTGATCTATTTTAATTTCCATGCCCAAAATATAGTTTGCAGCACCAAGATCTTTCATGTTGAATTTGGAGGACAATTGGGTCTTCAGATCCTGGATAATTTCTTTGTGATTTCCAACCAACAACATATCTTCTTTTTTTTTGTAAGTCAACTTTTTGTATTAAAAAAAGAAAATATAGTACAAAACGTCTGCATCTGCGGACAACGGGCTGCTAAGCAGCAGGTCAAGCTTCAGGAGACTAAAAAGAAAAGACATAGAAGCTGAAGACTAGAAACAGCACACCACGCAGGGCGGCAGAGAACCAGAAGACCTGATGAAAAGGACACTTGGACACTAGAAGGATCTACTTCAGATCCCCAAAAAGAGAAAGGGCAGCCGGAAAGGATAGACTATCCACCTCGGCTCCCAAGAGAAGATAAGAGTAGAGCAGAGCTGAACAAGAAGAGACCAGAAGAAGTAAGAAGCACGATCAAAGCCAAAGATTCTACCCAACGTGGGTGGAATCATTTGGTCGACCTTTTTTCCCTTTCTTTTTGCCTACTTTTACCCAACCATTAGGACATTGTTGGTCTGGAATGATTTGTAAACTGAGTTGGGCTGAGGGCGAGATCTCCTTGTCTGAATCCGAAGGAGAAGACTCATGAGTTCTTTTCTGAGAGATAGGAGGGACTGTGGCTTCCTCATGACAGCTCGAGGGTGAAACCTGTGCTGGCATTGCGTCCATATCTTCCTCATCCTCCTCCTCGTCCTCTTCATCTGAGCTGGAGAAGACATCCATTGGGGGAGGGTCATGAGGTTTCCAGCTTTTGGATTTTGGTTTAGAATTGGCTTTCTTTTTTTGGGAAGGCATTGAAGGACACGAGCTTTGAAGGTGCCCTGTGAGACGACAATTTCGGCAGCGAAAGGCTGTGTTCTCAAAATCCAGAGATTGAGTCCAGTGGAAATCTCCTATTTTGAGAATGATCTGATCAGGAAGTCCTTTGCTTATGTCTATTTCTGCGCAGATTCTGGCGAAGGTGTAAATTCCTTTTTCCCCTCTTGATGTGTCTGTGCTAAGGAAACGTCCTAAGGAGTTGCCGATTCCTTCAAATACAACAAAGTGCCATAGATGCACCGGTAGGTTAGGTAGTCTGACCCAGATTGGGAGTTTGGTGATAATTGTTGTGGAAGGATCGAAGTCTTGGAACCACGGAGTTAGGAATAAACCCGTCGAGTTCCAAAACCATGGGCCTTCAGATAAGACTCTTTGGTAGTCGTCACTGTCAACAAACACTGTAATGAAGAAGCCTTTTGAGCAGAGAAGAACCTTGCAGTTGTTGGTCCAATTCAAATGAATCCATTGGTAAAGATCTGCTGTCCGAGGCCATAGCCCATTGAACCTGCAAATAATGCCAAGCTCTGCAAACACCTGGTATTGCCTATCCATCGTAGGATGCATTATTTCAATGGAGGGGGTTTCCTCCAGCTTGTCCACCAAGAACGGTTTAGGAGCTTGAGCTGGTGGAGCTTTCTCCTTGGGCTTCTGAGCATGGACAACATCTTTATAAGAAGAGGCTGCAGCTGAGGATGACTGTCCAACAGCTCCCCCTCTCAAACGAAGGGAAAAAATGATGGAAGCATTTCTTTGAATGTTGTAAAAGGACAGGGGACAAAAATCCTCCAGTTGTTTACCTTCGTAAAGGAGACGCTGAGAGGGTGTGGGAATTCCCTCCTTATCTTCCATGATTTGCTTGAGGTCCTGCACTAGATCCGAAGATCTCACCCACTATAGCATTGATTTGCCGGATAGGAGCACAATCAAAATCTGGAACGGTGCGCAAATGTCCAACCAACAACATATCATCCACATACAAGACCAGATAAATAACACGGTCACCAATTAATTGAAAATACACATAGTGATTTTCTTTCCTTCTGGTGAAGCCAAGTCCCCGTATAAATGTATCAAATTTCTGATACCACATCCTTAGCGATTGTTTTAACCCATACAAAGACTTCTTTAACTTGCATACCAGTTCTTTATTACCCTTCGCTGCAAAGCCTTCAGGTTGCTTCATGTAGATTTCCTCTTCTAGATCCCTGTGAAGAAATGTTGTCTTCACATCCATATACTCTACCTCAAAATCAAAAGCAGTAGAAACAGATAAAATCAATCTAATAGAAGTTACCTTGGCAATAGGAGAAAAAAATATCACCAAAATCAATTCTCGTCACCTGGGAATAACCTTTTCCTACCAACCGAGCTTTGTATTTCTCCACTTTCCCTTCTGCATTTGTCTTCCTTTTAAACACCCATTTGCTGCCAATGGGTTTCCTTCTAGCCAGCAACTCCACCAGATCCCAAGTCTCATTTTTGTGCAAAGATTCCATTTCATCAACCATGGCCTCTTTCCAAAGTTTTCCATCCTCTGAATCTACTGCTTCTTTCACAGTTCTGGGATCATCGTCAGTAATAGATAAAGCAAAATTTGAACAGAAAGCAGATGGACTATACCTTTTAGGCCGTCTTCTTTCTCAAACTGATCTTCTCACAACCGGAGTTTGTGGCTCTTCATCTTCTGATTCCTCCTCTGCTGTAGAGTCTGCTTCTTCCTCCTTTAGCTCAAACTCTATCTTCTCGGGTTCCTATGGTTGGACTTCTTGTTTAATAACATCTTTCACCTCTCTAAACACCACATCTCAGCTATACACAACCATCCTTGTTACTAGGTTCCAAAGTTTATAACCCTTTAAGCCATCCTTATACCCAATAAATATGCACTTTTCAGATTTACTATCCAACTTGGTTTAATTCTCCTTTGGAACATGTACATATGCATCACATCCAAATATCCTCAGATGTGAAAGAGAGGATTTCTTACCAGTCCATACCTCTTGAGGAGTCTTATCCTCAAATGCTGATGAAGGTGACCTGTTGACCAAGTAACATGCAGTATCCACCGCCTCTGCCCAGAATTCTTGTCCTAACCCGGCACCACTAAGCATGCTTCTTGCCCTTTCCATCAACGTCTTATTCATTCTTTATGCAAATCCATTTTGTTGAGGTGTATATGGAGTATTCTTCTGTCGTGCTATATCAAACTTCTTACAGAATTCTTCAAATTCCTAACTGCAAAACTCTCCACCGTTATCTGTGTTATAGACATTTTTGTGCCTTACAACATTGAGCATGAAATGTCCATAATCTAAGGGATCCAAAGTCCCTAAACATGTTGTTCCTACCCCTAGAGGAACAAGGCTAACAAACCACAGCAATTCACAGAAGTTCTCCACCAGAAACTGCTCAAAAACAAGTCAATTCAGGATCATGTCAGTGGCTCCACTAGCTGTCTGCGCTGAATGTCAAAGCCAACACTGGCTACCTGTGCTGAATGTCAAAGCCAACACTGGCTACCTACACTGAGCGAGAGTTGACATGTGGCAAGTTCATTCCACAAGGTGTCAAAACCCAGGAAGCTTCCAAAATCTTCCTCAATGAGACTTGCCTCAGGGAATTCGACTATGATGAGTAAGAGGTTCCAAATCTCCAAGTGGAAGCAAGAACCTCCAAGTGGAATCAAGAATTGACAGAGGGAGAGGACACTAGTTAGATCTCAAGCTGACTCATCCTCTCTCCAAACATCTATATATGGATCTATCCTCCATGAGATCTAGAGGCGGGAATTTTGTTATTGCAAAGAATTGCTCTTGGTTTGAGACTGGAATCATTGGGTGCTTAATGCTTTGAAGGGAGGTGAAGATAGGAATTCCATTTTGCTGGGAAGGAGATGCTGGATTGGAGCCCTCTGGGTTGTATCTCTTCCTGAACCTTGTTATTCATCAATAAAGATATCTTGGTTTCTCCTATATACTGATGTATCTTTGATGTATGATTGCATTAGTATGTTTAGTTTACTTCTAATCCTGAACTAGTTATGATTATGAATCTATGTCTTTGTGTAGTGTTCTTCTCTTGTGATCTTGCAGAGACCTGTTGAAGCTGGGCGAGCGAGAATACAAGTAGTTGTGAACTCCCAAAGAGAAGAGAAACCGGATCAAGGGACAAATGGAAGACACCGGTTAGTCCATCCATCTCTCTTCATTCTTAATTCATAAAAGAAGAATACTAGAATAGCTGTCTCTGTTTGTTGCTAAGGCACTGTCACACCTTAGGTGGATAGGATTGTCCTGCATAGGCATTTTTCCCCACAACAAATTGGCGACTCCACTGGGGAGATTTGTTTTAGTCATTTTATTTGTGTTTCTATCATTGTTTGTTTCATAGACTCAACAGCAACAATCAAACTGCTTCTGCTCTTCTCCGATGCAAAGTAGACAGTTGCTGCTTTGATCCAACCACTGGATTTGTCTATGATCTGAACAATGGACTCACAAATGATTTGATGATTGTTTTTGATAGATCTTAGTACCCCCTCAAAGCATCCCTTTGATTGCACCTTGCTTGTTGCTTTTATTTGGCCTGAAACCGTTGATTAATCAGCAATCTCTGACCTAGAACCTAGTGAGAAACTCTCGTTTCTCCTTCAGCGCGACCACTGTGAAGGGATTCTGCATTTCAACGCAGGTCCCGTGAAGGCCACCTGCGTTGAATGTCAAAACCCCAGTGTTGAGGTTGCGCTGATCCAGTTTTGCCTTGTGCAGCTGGGGTTCTCTGCTCTGTTTTTCCCTGTTTTGATCTCTGATTTTTGCAGCCTGTAACCAGCATAGGTACCAGTCTGATAACTCCTTTTCTCTACTTAAATTCTACCTCCTTTTGTACAAAAATACTGTGAGTGTTTTATGTGTTTGTAGCGTCATTCGCAGTTTTCCTTTGCATGAGTGAAATAATCATCCTATAGCCCTTGATTCAGATCTGTTGATTGTGATCTTAGGAGAGAGTTCATTGGCTGTTTACAATTGATTATACATTTGCTTTTGCTTATTGGTTTGAGTTTGTCTCTTTTAAGTGTCGAAACAAGTGTTCATTTCGAAAGTCGTAAAGTGTTGTATTCTCTTCTACCCTTTTTGATTTCGAAAAAGTAAACTTGTTTGTACTTGTCATTTAAAAGCAAATTCAAAGTTGTACAAAAAGATTTCTTTGTAGGCATCAATACTAAGAAAGCGGAAAACAAACACCTGCATTGTGCATTTACATCTTGATAGTTTGCATGCTTGATTTAGGAAAAGTGCATTAGAGTGTGATGATTGCTCTTTGAGAAAAGATGGTGTCTTTCTTTTCCCTTAGTAGCTAGGATTTTCAAAGTTTAAAAGATATAAAGCTTGTTTATCATCTTTAGACTGCATTTAGGAATTGTACCATACATCGCGTGGTGATCCAGAAAGGCAAACTTCTAAAAAGATCAACTTAAAATAAACTGAATGAACTTAACAACGCTTTGCAACATAACGCACAACATAGAGGTCTAGGCTAGAGACGTGTTCCAGCGTCGTAAAGCCTGGTGATTGTCGATCTCGTTGAAGGTGGGTGATTCCTCCTGAGGGACGATAGCGCCAGTACGGATTGTGCTCCCACGTACCGTCACGTATATATTGGGAGACCCCTATAGGAATATAACCTTTATCCTTAGGAAGCTGTGTCGGCCACCCTACTGATCGCAATGCACTGAACACAGCATTCAGGAAGATCGACCGCCCGTACCTTAAAAAGTATTCTGCGGTTTTGCGAAAAGTTTGGCACACCCTCTACCTAGAACTCCAGAGCAGTTCCTTTTGGCCTTTTTCAGACTCTATAACAGAAAAAGTCCATCCGAGCATTTGTCACTTCGGGCTCGTTAAAACATCGAAGGAGACTAGAGTCATCTTTAGGTTTTTCTCGTCTCTTTAAAAGTGAAAAAGCAAGTTGTGTCTAAAGCGTCGTTAAAAATTTATTTTAAACGGAACAATCACCCTTTATTCCCGCGTTGATCTTTAGGTTGAACAGATGGAGCACACCAACCAAGGAATTCCCCTTGGTGGAAATCCTAGTCCCTTCTCCTCTTGGGGAGATGTTGGTGCGCCCCACATGGCCACATTGTCGCTTCCAGGACTGACAATTGGCCTACCGCTCTGGCTCTTTTCAACCAATGTCGTTCAGAACACCACGATTCCTGAACAGTCGACTCAACAGTTAGACTAGACCAGAGTTGCCCACCAGCCTTCGACTTCATATAATTCTTCCTCTCCTCCTTCCTCTTCGCTTGACAGAACTGGTAAAACAAAAAATCGAGTTCCTAAGGAGAAGAAGGAGAAGAAGAATAAAGAGAAGAAGAAGAAGGAGCCAAAGGCGACTGGGGGCAAACAAGTGTCGTCTGACAAAAATCCACACACAACACTGACCAGGCCTAAATCGCCATGTGTCATATGCAACGGAGACCACTTGCACAGAGATTGTCCCTGCATCCCTCGGATACTAAGGGACTGGTCTCCCCGTTTGCACAATTCGGTAGCATCGACCTCTGATAGCCATGTTGACTGCTCACCGTCAACTAGTGGAAGTGAAGCCACAGGAGAGAGAGGGAAAGCTAGATTTCCCTGCAAACTGTGTGAAGGCGACCATGCCATCCACCATTGTCCCTTCTTAGACGAGGCAAAAAGAGTTTTGGAAGATCGCCCGATTTTACGAGCGCAACTTCCTCCTGGATATCAAAAACTCCTGCCAAGTCCTTCACTAGTTCAGAACCCGGCTGGCTTGCTCAAGTGGTCAGCCGAAGCACCTATCATTGAAGATGAACCGTCTGAATCCATACCTGATGAAAGTCAAAAGGTTGAGGCGGCAGTTGACCCAGTTTTTCCTTCAGAGGCTCTATCTTCGAATGATACCATCACAGAGGAGAATAAAGACATCACCGTCCAAATTCTCTTCATCAACACTGACTCCGACGAACACGGGGGCAATGCACCCATTCCTTTATCGCAGGAAGGAAGTTCGCCAGAGTGATATCCGGCCGTCTATTCGGTCCCACGACCAAGAAACCTAGTTGTCTCATTCGACTGGAACCAACTAGGCAGACCTCGGTTGCCAGCAAGCATACCATTCAGAATTATCGTCCAAATATACAGAATGGTAATGGCTGGCACAATTGTTGATGAGGGGGCATCTGTGACTATCCTTTCCTCTATTGCTTGGAAAGCGCTTGGTTCGCCAGTGCGTTTGCCTGAAATGAGAAATCTATCAGGCTTTGATAAAGGAACCAGTCGACCTTTAGGGATCCTCCCCAATGTGCCCATAACATTGAAAGGGAAGACCGTTCAAATGAACGTGATGGTCGTTCAAGGACCCTTGGATTATAACCTACTCCTTGGACGAGACTATATATATTGCATGGGAGCCCTCGTCTCCTCACTCTTTAGAGTAATGTGTTTTCCGCATGAAGGAAGAATGGTCAAGCTCGTGGACCAACTTTCGTTTCCCGGATCACACATCGCAAATAGTCATGTACCATCCCTAAATGGTCTATTCATGCAAGAAGTGTCTCAACCCACGGTCCGTCCTCCTGATGAGCGCGAGTAATTCGGGAGGATATGACTGGAACGCAGGGGGCATGCGTCCTGGTCTGCTTCGGCAGGGAAACTTTGGGTATAGAGTAGGTTTCCGCTGGAGAATATGACTAGTCCGTACCCCGTCCGTCTAAGAAGAGGGGTTGTTCTAGAATAAGATTCTTTTGTCAAAGTTATGTGAGTTGGCGGGCTACGTCGCTCACCTTTGTTTATCTCGGCAGACATCGCCGAAGAAGTGTTTTATTCGTGGCCGCGAATGAGACAATCTTTGGGTAACCTGAAAGAGGTAGGCCTCTCTCGGTGAAACGAAAGTTTTGACGGAAATGAAGTAGAGGTAACCTTGAAATCGTACTTTATGCCTGGGGGCATGCAAACCTTTTGGAGTGCAAGCAAGGGGTGGCTATTTATTTTTTAAATTTTTAGTTCCTCCCTTTAAACCTATAGGTCTAACCCTTTAAACTCGTAGGATTAGTCGTTTCCGAACTTGCATAACGAAAGGATCCGGGGCAAAGCTTCGTGAGATGAAGCTCCATAAAAAATAGAATCTCAATGAGACACTCTTATCATATGACTGGTATAATCGAGTAGTTTTAGCACAAAGTTCATGCTCGTTAAAAAATAAACGCAAGATCCGAGCAGTGTTAATGCGGACTTCATGCTCGTTAAAAAATAAACATAAGCAATGAGCAAGTGTTTCCACCAGTGTTTAAGCTCATTTTAAAATAAAAAAGGAACCTCTACCCGGTAAATAACCACTGTGAATGTAACCTTATCAGCCATTAAAGCCTTGGTCGTGTTTGCACCGTCACCTCCACTTTTCATTTGGCCAATCGTTCACCTCCATATGATTGTTTACCCATTTTGAGGAACAGCTGCGAAGAGTGATTTCACCTAGCCATCCTAGTGACACTGCCGTGATTGGAAAATTCCAACCTGTACCTGGAATCAGTTGCTAACCCTATTTATCACTCGTTACTCAAAAGACAAGTCTTCTTTAAGCTCTTTTCATCTGACTCATAAAATATGGAAAGATTACTGAGTCCTTGGCCTTCCAGCTCGTTAAAGGGACAGGAAGTGCTATCCCTCCTCTAGATTTTAATCTTTTTGGACTTGAGGGATTATTGCACAAAAAGATCGAGTGTTTGTTTTGTTCAGCTTGTTAAAACTATCGAAAACTCATCCCTTTTGTATTATTTTATACTTTTTCAGACCTAAGGGATTAGATGACGAAAAAGGACTTTTGGAGTTAACTTTATGTACCTTTTCAGACTCTCTAAAAATGAAAAGGACCGAGTTATCTTTGTCGTTAGACTCGTTAAAATCACTAAATAGCGACAAACTTGTCTTTAGACGAGAACGAGTTTCACTATCGCTAGGATCATTAAAACATAGTGATGGGCTTGCCTGAAGGGCAGGTTATAGAACAAGAATATGTTATCCTCCTCAAGCTTGACAAAAATAAAGAGGTACTGGTCAGCAATGACTGGGGAAAAATTGGGAGAAACTCAAGAAAACTTTGATGGTAGCAAGTCGCTCTTGAACATGACACTTTTCCTTCGTACCACAATTGGGTTGGGTTGTTTCATTCACCGGTCACATCACCATGGTCTCGCCATACCATCCATATTTGGGGTAATGCTACCGATCCATCGCATCAGTGTCGCCATATGTTCAAGAGAAGTCATTCAGAGAAGTCAACAGTGTCCCATCCACTGCCATACATTATCCTTCATCCTTTCATGACCGCCACCCTGAATCATATGTCACAGATCGTTTTCACCTCCATCAAAATCATTAGCTCCGTTCCGTGTCACTGATGTGGGATACATTAAGGCCCTCCTTTGACGGATCGCTTCTTGTCGACATCAGCTCATTATCCAAGAAGTTGATCTAGGAACAACCCCTTCAGTACTTTGAAGCTTGCATGCCTCAATGGCAAGTTTCTCACTTCCGGCGACAGGTATACATCAATGAACTTCGACCGAAAGATTTTGCGTGGTGTTCGACGCCAAGTCCTTTATTCACACCACGTGCATTGTACTGCAGTACCTTGAGGGTCATTATCATTATCGGTGATTCCTCTCGCGCTTGTTAACGGTTTACCTCATTGACTGGTAATCAAGCGATGTCTTTCCATGTTCGACTTCAGAACATTTCTCACATGGATCGACTTGTACTTAGAGTGAAGATCGAACGAGTTTGAAGACCCCGGATCTAGTTTCATCCATCCGGGCTGCGATATATATTCAGGAAAGATAAAGACATTTGACATGTACATCATTGCAGCAGATGATCATCCTACCCAAAGGATGATAATTTCATCAAAATTATCAGTCTACCATCAGACGATTGTATGTTCTATGTACAGAAAAAATGAATTTATAAAGCTGAGCATGGGAATGCCCGCCTCAGCTAGATCATGAAAGCAGTATGAAAAATAATGTATTGTATTGTATCTTATTACAGGTCTCCTCCCAGCATCGGATGAACTTCGGATCCTCCTGGATAAAGCATTTCACCCGATAAACGGCCTCATACTTTAGGGGGCAACTGTTATAGACATTTTTGTGCCTTACAACATTGAGCATGAAATGTCCATAATCTAAGGAATCCAAAGTCCCTAAACATGTTGTTCCTACCCCTAGAGGAACAAGGCTAACAAACCACAACAATTCACAGAAGTTCTCCACCAGAAACTGCTCAAAAACAAGTCAATTCAGGATCATGTTAGTGGCTCCACTAGCTGTCTGCGCTGAATGTCAAAGCCAACACTGGCTACCTGCGCTGAATGTCAAAGCCAACACTGGCTACCCGCGCTGAGCGAGAGTTGACATGTGGCAAGTTCATTCCACAAGGTGTCAAAACCCAAGAAGCTTCCAAAATCTTCCTCAATGACACTTGCCTCAAGGAATTCGACTATGATGAGTAAGAGGTTCCAAATCTCCAAGTGGAAGCAAGAACCTCCAAGTGGAATCAAGAACTGACAGAGGGAGAGGACACTAGTCAGATCTCAAGCTGACTCATCCTCTCTCCAAACATCTGTATTTGGATCTCTCCTCCATGAGATCTAGAGGCGAGAATTTTGTTATTGCAAAGAATTGCTCTTGGTTTGAGACTGGAATCATTGGGTGCTTAATGCTTTGAAGGGAGGTGAAGATAGGAATTCCATTTTGCTGGGAAGGAGATGCTGGATTGGAGCCCTCTGGGTTGTATCTCTTCCTGAACCTTGTTATTCATCAATAAAGCTATCTTGGTTTCTCCTATATACTGATGTATCTTTGATGTATGATTGCATTAGTATGTTTAGTTTACTTCTAATCTTGAACTAGTTATGATTATGAATCTATGTCTTTGTGTAGTGTTCTTCTCTTGTGATCTTGCAGAGACTTGTTGAAGCTGGGCGAGCAAGAAGACAAGTAGCTGTGAACTCCCAAAGAGAAGAGAAACCGGATCGAGGGACAAACGGAAGACACCGGTTAGTCCATCCATCTCTCTTCATTCTTAATTCATAAAAGAAGAATACTAGAATAGTTGTCTCTGTTTGTTGCTAAGGCACTGTCACACCTTAGGTGGATAGGATCGTCCTGCATAGGCATTTTTCCCCACAACAATCTGTCCTCAACACCTTTATCTTCTTCTCTGTCTGGTTTTCCACCAGAGCCTTAAATTCTTTAAACCTATCAAAGACTTCAAATTTATTCTTAAGGAAATATATCCATGTATTCCTTGAAAAGTCATTTATAAATGATACATAGTACACAGACTTACCCAGTGATGGAACCTTCACAGGTCCAAACACATCACTATGCACAAGTTCTAATATCGGTTTCACCCTCTCACTACTAGAGGGGAAACTCACCCGATTCTGCTTCCCATATACACAATTTTCATATATATCAAAATCCATAGAGCTATTACTCATACCTTCTACCATACCTTTACCATGAAGTATCTGAAGGCCCTTTTCTCCAATATGTCCAAGCCTTTGATGCCACAACATGGTCTTCTCTCCATAGACCACTAGATTTTCTGCTCCACTTTCAGGAACCACTGAACTATTGCACCCATCAATAATAGTGCTACCTTGCAGCTTGTACAGAGTTCCAATCCGAACTCCCCGCATCAATACCAGTGCTCTCCGAACCATCTTGCAGGTATCCTTCTCAAACACTGTTTTTACACCTGCATCATCCAGCTTGCTAACAGAAATCAGATTTCTGGCTAATGCAAGAATATGTAGAACACCTGGAAGCATTCTAACCATTCCACCTTGCAACTTCAACTTTACTTTTCCGCAACCAACGATTCTAGCCTTCTTGTCATCCCCCAAGAAGGCATCACCACCATCATATTTCTCATACTCGCAGAACCATTCTCTATGGGGAGTGAAGTGAAAGGATGCACCTGAGTCAATCAACCATGCCTCATGATCTACATGTGTACTTGAAGAAGCCAAGTACACATCCCCACCTTCATCTGAGGTGGTTTTCACCTCTGCAGAAGGAGCCTCATTAGATCCCTTTCCTTTGTCAAGAGCTTTAGATTTACATTCCCTTTTGTAGTGCCCTTCCTTTCCACATTTCTAGCACACCACATTTACAGGTTTTCCTGGAGATATAGATCTCCCTTTAGATTTAGATCTCCCACTCGATGACTTATTTTTATTTTTGTTCTGGGTCTGCCCTTGTACAGACAAGGCATCACCATTTTGGCTCTCCATATTTTTCCGTCTCATCTCCTTCGTTAGCAAGGATGAGACTATTTCATCAAAATGCAAGGCAGTTGCATTTCTACCTATTGCAATAACCAGACTATCCCACGAATCTGGTAGAGAACACAACAAATTGATGCACTTATCTTCATCTAAAATTTTAATATCAACAGATGCTAACTGACTTACCACAGTATTAAATGCATTCAGATGCTCTATCACCGAGTCTCCATCTTTCATCCTCAGGTTATACAGCTTTTTCCGTAGGAACAATTTATTCACCAGAGACTTAGATTGGTACAAAGTCCCTAACTTGTCCCACAAAGCCTTCGCCGTAGCTTCCCCTTATACATTCAACAATACTAAATCTGAGACACACAATCATATTGTGCTCTTTGCCTTCCGATCCAACTTCTTCCATTCTTCATCGGACACTCCCGTTGGTTTAGTGCCCGGATCTACCGTGATCCACTGGTCTTTATTCGCCAATAGATCCTCCATATTGAGTTTCCACAATTCAAAACTCTGACCATTAAATTTCTCAATCTCTATCTTTTCATTGCTCGCCATCTTCTTTCACCACCAGAATCAATCTCGCAGATCTCCCACTGAACAGGGTCTACCACAGGCTCGAGCGAAACCCCTCAGCAACAAAGGCGTCCCCTTGAAGCCAAAATCTGCTCTGATACCAAATTTAGGTTTTAACCCCTTACAGAAATTACCTGCATACGAATTCTAAAACACATAAAAATAAATAATGCGAGAGCATAACACATAAAACACATATACATAGAGATTTTCCCACTGGATCCCAAAACCGGGACTACCAGTTTGATTTTTCATTATTTTACTTTCAATATTACAATACATATTTATACATCTCGAAACATCCAATACCATGGATTGAAAACCATCGTGTCCAATACCATGGACCGAAAACCATCGTGTCCAAAAAACATGTGCGAAAATCATGCACAAAACCATAGGTGGGTCTGCCCAACCTAACATAGGGTCCAAAACCAAAATTTTCCGGGGCGCTGCCCCGGACCCGATAAAGTTTGGTTACGGGTGCCCTTCAAACCCCATGTTAACTATGTGGAAAGAATATAACACAACCCAACAATCTATTCTAGTTAATGATGATAATGTTATGAGGAAGAAAAGTAAAGTTGAACATTCTGAAGTAGTCATTACCAACAGTCAAGATCCTAGTGAAACTTCAAGAGAAAGCAGAGAAATCATTACACCAAGAGCTGATTTAGAGGATGGCGTTATTAAAACAAAACAAAATGCCATTCGACAGAACTTGACAAAGAGAAACTTAATTGACGGTGGTCATACATTTCAGCTTAATGTGAGACAAATCTATAAGGCAAGTGAAGGACAATGTAAATATCAAATCAGAAAGCCACACCACCTGCATATCCACAACTTGAAGACATTGATTAGGTACAATCAATATGCTCATGTGGTTAATTATGTGCTTCTTGTTGATCTAGATCAAGTTCCCAACAAAAAAGCATTTGATAAGTCAAAATGTTTTGAATATAATTATTATGTGCTTGGGGGGGGACCATTCTGTAGAAACTCAAAGATAATTGATGGAGGAATATCCCAATAACCCATGTTTTGAAACAATGAAATGTATCATGTATGCTGATTTATCAGATACAGAAGCAAAGTTAGTGGCATGGGATCATAATTCAGATAATAAATATAGGATGTCTATGACTTTCATCCAAAGGGTTAGATTTATTCATAATGAATTTGAAGAAAAATGTGGTGGGTATAAGCTAAATGTTACTGTAGATTTTCGAAAGGAATGTTGTATGGAAATAGGCTATCCAAATGAGGAGAAAATAAATTCAAAAGGCGGAAGAATAAATACTGATTTATTCAGAGGTATTGATGACATTTTCCAGTTGGCATTTAGAACTAGAGAGATATGGGAATTGATTAATGAGATTTTTAGCATGTGGGAGAACATTGACATTAAAAACCAAAAGGTATAAAGGTCTAAACCATTGATATGTAGCAACAGTAAATTAGGTCATAGCTTCCAGAATATATGACTAGCGCAACTTGGAGAGAATTGCAAGGAGTGAAGGATGAAAAACTTGTCAAAGTAATATTATCTCGTGTGAGGTCAGGGGAATTATCATTGGAGGAAATGTGTGAGGAATTTCAAAAGTAAGTTTGTTTAATTATTTTTATTTATTTTTAGATTATATATATTTTTAAATATAACACATTGTTCTTGGTAGTATTTGTTATACATATCATTATATTAACTTTTTTTACTTTATCTATTCAGTGACAAAGTTTACATGAAAATGCAAGAACAAATGGTTAAATTTTTGAATGAAGATAGTTGGGATGATGTTGTACACAACTATCCAGATTCAAGTTCTACATCAACATTAAATTTTTTTTTATCTTGCATTTAAAAAGGTATGTTGATTTATACATTCATTTTTATTCATCTGTATACTATTTTTATTTTATAACTTACACATATATTTGTTTATTTTATTAAAGATGAGGAAGGATGCAAATGGAGCACCAAATAGTTTCAGAACCTTTATTGAAAAAATTAAGATCGAAAGACTGAAGAAGCAACGTCTTAAGAATGTTGAACTTGATCCAACTCTTACTCATTTCATTTGGAATGGGCTTGAAACTATTCAATATCAAGTAATACAAAACGACTATGAAGACATTGATAAATTCATACCTAAAAAGGATTATGCCCTAGTTATTGCAGATATTCCCCGTGGTTTCAATATTCAAAATATTGACTATGATAGTGACCCTTATACTTATCAAGCTCTTGGTAAAGTGGTTGCGGAATTTCTAGAAGTCACATCATCACCATTATGGAGATTTGTGACATTTCATTCAGACACACAATTGGAAATGTTATTGTCAAGCTTCAAGGGGAAAACAAACTCAAGGATGCAACTTATATAGTAAGACATTGAAAATGTATATTTGATTAATGTTAAAAAATTCATTTATGTAAAAGTTAATTGAACTTTTACTATTTCATGTTACATGCAAAAGTCAAATATTCTGAACCGTGAATATGAACCATTTATAAATGATTGTGAGTTCATCCATATTGATAGTTGGACAAAAGATGATAGCTATGTGTCTATGATTTTTAATCGGGTAGATGGATAGAGTCATAGCCAAGTACTGGCTTATGATGTTGTTGTGAAAAAAATAACATATGAAGACAAAGAAACAAAAGGAGAGATAGTTAACATTTATAAAAAACCATAGTTATTGATTAACTATCTTATAGATATATGTTTAAATAAAGGAGATTGGGTTCTGGATTTATTTTTTGGCTCATGTAAGTTTTATTATATGGAATTGAATTTCAATATCTTATTCCTTAATTTATATGTCATTTTACTAATTTAATTCATTATTTCTTTTGTGCTTGACAATTAGGTACAACATGTTAGCTACCTATATCAATAGGTTTCATATTTCATGATTGGTTATGAAAGGTCCAAATATGCTCTGCTTTGATGATACAAAGATCCCATATTTTCCTAAGGAGACAAGGTGTATATATCTTGGTATGGTCTCAATTTTGATGGATGGTCCAACAGCCTAATCTGGATCATGCCATGTTTTGACTTTACAGTTGTAGAATAGAGAAGGAAGTCTGTCCAAACTGTTTAATCTTGGAAGACAAGTAGTGTAGGTAGAGAACAAAGGCTCCCAACTGCTTAATCTGGGACCTTGGAAGAAATAAGGGTAGTCTTAGATAGATAATCAAAAGAAAAGCCAATGAAAAGAAAAGGCAAGTAAGGGTTTGCAAGCCTAAGTGCACCCTCCAAGAAGAAACAAAAAAATGCTAGGCAAAGTAGCTGGGTAAGTAGATGGGGTTGCAGAAGTGGTACTCATTTCAGATTGAATCTTACTGGTTCAGATAAGAAAAGCAAGGCAAAGGATCATGTCTAATTCCCCAAATTCCCCTTCCACTCTTATTACTATCCCTTCATCCATGGAGATTGATGAAAAATCTGAGGTTTTATGGTGGTTCTTGTTCCTTTAAAAGCCACATTTCCTGTGTAAAATTCTTTTCATTTTGATATACTCCTAAAAGCTAAGTGTTTCTCAAATAATCTTAGCATCATCTCCCCTCATCCACTCCTTTCATCCATATTAACCCTAACTCTATTATATAATTCCCCTATGTCACCCTTTCCCTAGTATTATAACACCATGGTGTATAAACCCCAAGCATTGTATAAATATCCCTCCCCTTGGCATTATAGCCAATAAGTTCTCTGTCAGGGATCAAATGGCATCTGGTCACTTTGATGAACCTAACTCTAACCCCCTCCCCTCTTCTGAATTCATTTGGCCCCTTAAGAAGCTTCATTTGTCAAAGAAAATCTCATAAATGACCTTGTTTTACCTATACCTGCTTCACTTTCAAATATAACCCAAAACACCCACTTTGTTCGCTTATCCAAAGTATCGGGGCCGCATTATTTTGTATTGAAAAACCTTATAACACCCCCTCCTACCCATAAACCCCTTTGAAATTGCAAAAATAACCCAAAACCCACCTTTTTCCGCTTAACCAAAGTTCCGCCCGTATTGTATATTTCCGAAATACATTGAAATTTTTTTTGAAAATACCCTATCCTAATGTTTTCCACCGAGCACTGATCCTGAAAATAATTATTAAATAATACTGCCCCCTTGTCATATCCACCGATCATCTCATTAACCTGATAGCAGTCCGATCAAGCGCTCCAAATCCAACGGTCCTTATCCATATCGGATCGGCCCCGACGTCCGACAGATACCTTCCGATATCTGTCAGAAGGTGACGTTAGGCGCCCGCCACACGCCTTCCCCACAATGCATCGAAGGTACGCCTGACACATTCCGCCTCCGTAACTATAGCAGTGCGATATAAAACCGCTAACCGCTTCCGGTTTCGGTCGATCCGCTCATCCGACGTCATACCCACGTCAGCGCCACCCCGCCACCGCGTCGTCCTTTTGTCCGCTCCTGTGCCAATGTGTCTGCCACCGCATCATCTTCGTGGACCAATAGCAGCTCGCCACCTCACCTAATGACGTCATGCTGACGTCATCCGACCTTGACCCCACCTGATGACGTCATGCTAACGTCATCAGAAAAACGCGCCAATATGCCAAAAATCCATATTTAGGCCAATTTTCGCGTTTTTTCATACTTTTTGCTGCAAAGAGCTGTTGCTTTCTCTGCATGATTTTACGTCCAAATTACACCACCTTTGCTGAAACCAACTCGGAGACGTCCAAGCGCGCTATTCCCACAGTCATCCGTGACCGTTGCTCGCTCTTTACCAGGTATTCTCCATTAAAAGTCCTTCATATGCCTACTTTGTCTGTGAAATCCCTCTAAAGAGATTAAACGATAGAAAACTCTCAAAATTCACCAGAGAAATCCTTGTGCCTAAGCCTCATTTACAACTGTGAGCTCGAAAAACACCAGCTGAGCCTTGTTTGCCCACATTTTGACTAAAAATTGTACTTTGTTCGCGCAAACGCGAAAGGACTTACTCAAACTATATTCACCTGCTGAAAAGGACAGATTTAGACCACTCATTGGTCTCATTTACACTCCAAAGCAGTATTTCAATTGCTGCAACTGTCTCATTCACCCTCTGTCCCCTACAATTCACATTTTTCCTTTGAAGAGAACTCTTTTGTGTTACTCTGCATAGCAACTCCATCCTTAAATCCTAGAAGAAAGCATGGACCCACCAGTGGCTCCCATAGCCCTTAATGTTGCCCCTTTGAATGCTCCCCACAGAGAATTAGAGTGGAAGGCATTAGCAGACTTAGATTATAAAATCTCAGAAGAAATGCTAAGCCATAGCAAGTTCCATATTCATTTGTTAAATGAATTAAAAATCAAACATGAGACTGGAACAGACATCTTGGGCATTTGGGATTCCTTCCTCCCAATTTTCAAGCTCCCTCAGGTGAATCAATTTCCTGACCTGATTCACTTATGTGCTGATAGGTATGATGCCACCCAGAGGGCTGTGCTTGACCCTTCAGGCACAGTTCTGTTTTATATTACCCCTGAGGCCATCAAAGAGATGTTGCAGTTCAAAACAGAGAAGAAGTTGGTCCCTCTATCACTGGTTGATTTGATAAGGCAGGGAGCCAGAATGACAGATGCCCAAATTACTAAACTAAACCAGCTGTTCATTGAATCTGATACTGTGAAACATCCTCCCATTAATCATGTTTACCTCAATCAATTGGGCAGGGACCTTGTTGATACGATAATTCCCATTCTGGGGTATGACTCAATTGAGTATATAGATGAAACTGTGCTACTGATGATGCTCATGTTTTCTCCTGGCAAAAAACCAGTCTGCTATGACTATGCCACTTACATATCAGACAAGATGCATGAGAAATTGATGAATCTGTCAAGGGAAAGGGTGTTTAAATACACTTCCTACATATACCACTTGATCCTATACCACCAACATGAGAAATTCTCTTTTGCTATGAAAAGAGAGGATGCACAGGGCAATCTGAGATCAGTAGTGTATTGGACCTCTGCTTTCCACTACAGTTTCTATTCTCCATACACCTACTGTGAGTTCATATATCTCTTCATCCATCCAGCTATGACTCTGCTGCTGGGCTCATCTCCTCCAAGATTGACCGATGAGATGCAAAGACTCCTTCACTTGTCTAAAGCATACAACATTGGGGATTGGTATTTTTACCAACATCACACAGTCATTAGAATATATGGCTATGAGTTACCCCCATACAGACTGCCCAGATATGTGCCCATGAGGCTCTTTGCCCTAGAATACTTCAGGCAGTTTGGCAACGTTGATGTGCTTCACTTTTCAGGAAAAGGCAAGAAGCCACAATTGAAAGTCAGGAACTAACTTGGCCACCTGGTCTATAATATAAGGGACGACGGCTGGATATAAGCAGGTAGAATGTTGGAGGGCCTTGGTTTAAAGACCAGTTTCCTCTGGAAACCCTATGACCCCAACCACTTCATCACTTTGAGGAGGCTTAAGTATAAGCTATCCCGCTATGATCATGTGAAGCTTCCTCACATTGAACAACATGCTAACCAAATTAAATGGAGGAGAGGAACCCTAGAAGAAGCTATTACAGAAGAAGAGCTGAATGGAAGAGCACTTAGAAATCTTCTAAAGATGGCTGACTTGGAGCTTTCTACACAGGTGTTCACTCTTCCAAACATCCAAGTGGGAACAGCTGCATCTTCCTCCACAACAAATCAGCAAGCGGCCAGAGCTACTGAGCAAGCCTCAACCAAAGGAAAAGAGAAAGAAATGGAATCATAACAGCCACCTCAGGATGAGGTACAACAACAGCAGTAGGCAGAACAACAGCAGCATGCAAAACAACAACAGCAACAGGGTACACAACAAAGAGAAGGGCAGCAGGAAAAGGAGCAGCCCACACAACAAGAAGGGGCAGTTGAGGCCCAAAATCTCACTAACCAACAAGCTCAAAGCAGAGTGCCTCCTAGGCAAGAAGCTACAAATGAAACATCAGTCCTCCAAACTCCACAAAGGGAGGATGTAAGCAGAAAAAGGGATAGAGAGACTCCCTTGACCACATCAACAAGTCATGGGGAAAAAAGACAAAGAATAAATCCTTTCTCCGAGGAAGAGATTCCTAGAGGGAAATCTTTGGGTATGGGCCTACCCAGTATGGAGGCATCTACAAGTTCTTTCCAGCAGGAACAAGAGAGAACAATGGGAGGGGAAGTCAGCTCCTCCGGCCAGCAGAGAGAGGGTGAACTGAGCATAAAGAAGCAGTTCATAGACATAAAGAGGAGAAGTGACCCCATTAAGATACAACTGTACAACCATTTATTGAAAATGGCTCCCTCCAACCAGCAGCGCCTAATGTCTGCCTTTGATGTAAATGAAGGCAAGATGATCATGAGCCACTTCACGCCAACCACTCTGCAGCCACAGTCCTCTTCAGATTACTTGAGGACTAATCTATAAATCATGGCCAAGGACATCCACCCAATGGATAAGATTGAACTACACAAACAAACAGGTGAGATGGTCTATGCCTCATTGGCAGACAAGACCTTGGACAACTACAGGCTAGAAAATAGCCTAAATAATACAGCTTCTCAGCTTGAGTTGGAGAGGGCCTCCTCTTAAGCAAAGGACAACAGGATCAGGGCCCTAGAAGACATAATTATAGAGATTGGGCATGATCCCAAAGATATCAAGTGCATACAGGAAATATTGAAGCTGAGGGATGCAGATATGGCAGCTCTAAGGAGAAAGATCAAGCTCCCAGCCACAATTCACCCTCAGACAGATGAAGTGGCCCAACAGAGACATGAAAAGGATGCCACAGATATGCTGATATCTCTCTATAAGGAGCTCATCCAAACACAAGAACAGGTGGGAGAATCATAGGCTGCACAGGCAGCATTACAAGCATCTCTGAAACAGAGAGAAGAAGGGCAGACTTCCCAGCCTCCTCCTCGAATCATAAATATTGAGGAAGCTGCCACAACTACTGTTCCTCCTCCTCAACAGACTGATCAAGCAGCACCATCCACTTCAGCACCTCCACCAACAGAGCAGGCCCCTAGCTTGGACATGCAAAAGCTAAAGAATGAGATTCAAGCCCTGGAAGCTCAAATGGCAGAGCTGAATGAGACCAGGGATAAATTGGCCAAGGTGAATGATAGATATGATAAATCCAAGCAAGCTGTGGCAGAGAAGGGCAGGGAGGTGAAAGCCCTCAAAGACAGGATAAAAGAGCTAGAAAATGAGGTCAAATTAGATAAAGTTATAGCTGGGCTTAAGGCAATGCTATGGGACAACATTGGCCAGTCTATTACTGACCAATGGTAGTATATAGAGACAATCCATGAGCAGCTAGAGCTCATCCCAAAAGCACAAGCTGAAATTCACAAGTCAAGGGCTGCTCTAGGCAACATGGCTGAAGTTGCCACCAGGATGATCAATGTGCTAAATAATAGAACAAGTACTCAGCTGGCAAACATGGGAATTGCAAACAGAACTGAGACCATTTAGCTGATCAAAAGGGTTCTCACATTGAGAAATTTGGTGCAGACATTGGAGAGAAGAACCCAGGACATGCAGACCGAGGTAAAAAGGTTCATGGACAAATTCCTGGTACTGCAAAACAGAGGACTCCCTAGCTTACTGAACAACGCAGGGAGACTGCTCATTCATGAGCAGTATGCCAAAAGAGTGAATGCATTTGCCACAAGCCAAATCAATGAAAAGCCCAGCAGCTCAGAGGAAACAGGGCCAGCTACAGGACAGACTATCTACAACAAGGTAGAAAGTCTATTTTTTATAATGAATGAGATCAATCACCTGTTTGAGGTGGCTCCCAATTTTTACAAGTATACAGAGGCAGAGGAGACTATGGATGCAATTCTCAGGAATCAACTCCCTACACAGGACTGGTGGACAAATGAAATACAGAAAATTTTATAGACAGTGAGCCATTCACCAAATTTTGTTTTTGAAAATATGAATTGTTATGCAAAGCACAGTTTAAAAAAATCAGCATGCATTAAAGATTAAAGCTGAGCCAACTCAGCAGAAATTTCGGCCAACGAAGCAAAAGTAGGAAGCTACAGGTGGCAGGGCCGAGAAGATACAGCACAGCAAACATAAAGGCACATTTACCAGCATTTAAGCAAAGCGTTCCAACCGACTCAGTGACCTCCAAAGGTCAAAATATCCTCTGACAGACTTAAAGAGCAGTTATGTTGTATTCAAAGCTGTAATAACTTCTTTTCTACTTTTCTATACGAAGTAATGAAGATATTTATCTCTCAGATGACTCAATTCCTGAGATATTTTGTATAAACATTTCTATATATTTGCCCCTCGCACAAGCTTGCAGGGGTTGTTGTTTTCCTCTCTAAAGAGTTCCTTGTGCTGTAGTATTTCTCAAGAAGTTTAATACAAAAGATGATGGAATTTCTCAACGTTCTGAAGTGTTGAATGCGTCCTGGTGTTTGTTAAGCTGCATGATTCTTGTGTATCTCACAATACAATAAGTTTCCTGTAACTCTCTCTGTTATGTATTTCAAATTTCTTACAATCCACATATGTTTCAAATTTCTAAGTATTTAGCAGCAAAGAAAAAGAATATCCTTCAGGATTTATTCATGCAATACCCTGAGCTCAATCTATGTTGTTAAGGAATGTTTTCTTCAGATATAATCTTGATATGTGTAATTCTTAATTGCTGCACTCTCAGAATATATCTTTCACAGTGAACTAAGTTTCAGGAAATTCGAGTTTGCTCCTGAGGAATATGTTTCACTTTCACATCACCAGTTTAATGGAGAATTCTTAATTGCTTTCCATTGGCTAAACATACATCACCACTTAAGTTTAAATTTTGTTTGTTGAGATACCCAATAGGCCCTGCAGCCTGAACATCATCACTCCAGCATTTCAAGCATTTCACAACTCTAGACTCCATTGCCCAATGAAATACAACTGTCTGAACGCTACATCTTAAGGCATTTAAAGAGATTCTTCAACCAAAAACATAATAAAAAAACCTGAGCCTAATAACTAGCCTAAAATACCTGCATAACAGAGACAAATCAAAAAGAGAGAGCCCTCTCTGATTACAGTTTGGCTAGAGACTGTAATCCAAAGATTGGTTAGTGGTTACCCCGGCCGTATTCCCTTGGGAGTCATAGGGAACAACCTGGGTGTTAACATAATTGACGACTCCACTGGGGATTATTTAGGATCTTCCAATTTCTATCTATCTCCCAAAGTTATAGATCAAGCCTGTATATCAGTCAGGAAGCCTTCAAAACTGTTTCTGTGTTACATTAACAACTTTAGGGAAGAGCTGCTTCAGTCAATCTTCTTAGCTTTGAAACATATATAGCCATTTCAAAATATTTAATCCAGTCCTTGCAGATATAAAAATTTCCTATAAAATCTCAAAAAACAGTTGGAAGCTGGCTCCTAAGAAAAATCCACGGCACACTAGGGCAAATCCTGACCCTAATCCACCCATCATTGTTGATAATCCAAATGCCATCCCTAGAAACAGTAGGAGGCAGCAAAGGCAGGTGCAGCCTGCTGATTTGACCTCAGAATCAGATCATCCTAGCCTTATCTCTACTCCATGCAAGGTCCTTTTCCGGTCTACCCCTAGTTCCCCTAGTTCACCATCTACATCTCAGAGCCCCCCGTTCACATCCTCACCCACTGCACATATCCCCTTGAACAGCACTCTAGGTGCTGCCACACCTGCCACCCCTGTAGTACACACCGTCGCTTTTATCCCAGTTGCCCCTATAAATCCTCCAAACCTTGTGAATATGGCTAACAGATATGCACCCTTGCAAATACCAGCTAATGCTGCAGCTCTACCCCAGGACTACCAAACCAAAATCTCATATTTTGACTCTAATGGCCCTTTAACAACTGTTCAGCATGCCAAAAGGATGCAAGACCATTTTGAGACCTATGAAATAGATGATGATAGTGTTAGAATGAGGATGTTTGTTCAAAGTTTGACTGGAGATGTAAGAACCTGGTTTAGATCCCTGAATGCAAATTCTATCACAACTCCTGATGAGCTGTATCAAGCCTTCACCAACAGGTGGGAGAAAAAGAAAGATCCTCTGCACATACTAGGGGAATAAGACACTATCAAGAGAGGTCCCCAAGAGACTGTTTTGGAGTATTGTGCGAGATTCAACAATGTATACAATGCGATCCCACAAAATTTAAGACCCCCTCCTGATTTAGCTTTGTACAAATTCCCTGATGGTTTTGACCCTGACATGGCCTATCAATTAAAGGAAAGGGACCCTCAAACCCTTGCAGAGGCTCAAAGGGTTGTTGTCACAGTAGAAGCTAACCTGATTGCCAAAAGAAACAGGGCAAGGTTGGAAAAGAGAACCACCTTCAAAGAAGAACCCTCAGCCTTTGATCAAAAACTAGATGCAATACTCTCTGGTATGAAAAGACTAGGTGACAGAGTAGAATCAGTGGAAAGAAAGTCATCATGGGAAGCACCACAAAACAATCCTCCTAGGAATCCAAATTTTAGGAGAACTCAAAACCCAAACGTTGGAAGGGCAAGTGCTGACCAAGACATAAGACCACCTTTTCAGGAAAACTATGCTGAAACCTCCACATCAAGTGAACCCAATGAAGATTCTCAGATTAATTTAATGGGTCTATATGGTGAAAGTCAAGTCTTTTTGACACAAGAAGACCATGAGGATGAGGTAATCAAGATGTTCCGAGTCAAATCAGGTGAATCCTTTGATTTTAAACAAGGTTATGACACTGCTGTGTATGAAGTCCATAAGCAATACAAACTAAGGAGTAGGACTGTGAATGTAAATCAACCTGAAAAGATAAAGGATAAACAGCAGCCTAAAAGTGCCATAATCACAAAACCTAATGACAAAACAAATTCACCTGCAGAAGAAGTAGTTATTGAAGAGGTCATTGAACCATTGTCTCCACAACAGCAGCCCATGGCAACTTCATACTCTCACCCTGAGTTAAATGTTGCTCCTCAAGAGATGAGTAAAAAAGACAGGTCCCAAAGTCAAGATAAAAACCAAGAAGAAGATTTAGTAAACAAGGAAAGGACTGTTATCCATAACCCTAAGACTCTATCTGAAAAACCCTTTGATCTAGAAACTGAAATTGGCAAACTAAAGATAGCAATTCCTCTCTTAGAACTAGCTAAGCATGACATCTATAAACAACAGATCAAGAAGTCCCTCCAACTCACTAGAAACAAAGATGATGTCAATGTGTTGGATGACACTCCAGAATTACTGTTTGGCCTAGAAGTGGATGGAAAAATAGTAGTTGCAGGGGTATTACCTTTTTATGTCAGCTTACACATTCATGATAAGATACTACACAATGCAATGTTTGACTCAGGTGCCTCTCACAATCTCATGCCAAAAGCAGTCATGGAGAGATTAAATCTAGATATAACAAGACCATACAAGGACCTGTTTTCCTTTGACTCCAGCCAAGTCAAGTGTCTAGGTCTCATAAAAGATCTATGTGTGTCTCTGGTACACTACCCAAACAAAACAATCCTAATGGATGTGGTAGTTGCTGACATCCCACCCAAGTATGGGATGTTGTTATCAAGATCATGGGGAGCTAAACTCCAAGGTTCCCTACAACTAGACATGTCATATGCCACCATTTATGTTTTTGGGCAACCAAAAAGACTATACAGAGAAACACTCATGAAATACATGGTTAGCAGTGAAGAAAAGCCACAAAACTTTCCCATATATGCTGTCCATTCAGATGTAGACTCATACATTCTCTTCAATGATAGCACAACTCCTTCAAAGAATGTTGTTGAGACCAAGACACTCATACAAGAGGAAGACACTAATGAACAAACTGTCACCCAAGAAACAATGGTTCAACCATCATTAAGCCAAGCTACTACTCTAGAAGTCACATTGATTCCATCAAAGGAAGAGATTGCCCTAGAAGACAAACCAGATGGCAAACCAGAACTTCAACTTGCATTGCCAGCCCATCAACAGATCATCCAATCTCCTCCACAACCAGATATTCTATGGTTCCTTGAATTTGATGGCTCAGTCAAAAAGTTAGGGGCAGGGGCTGGAATTTGGATACACAATAAGCAAAATAGTCATGCAGAGGGCAGAGCTTATAGATTAAACTTCAGATGCACTAACAACATGGCTGAATATGAGGCTCTTTTACTAGGACTCAAGTTAGTAAAGTCCCTACAAGCTATGAAAGTTTCAATCCTAGGAGATTCAGACCTAGTTATCCAACAAGTCAAGGGTAATTTTGTCACCAATGACAAAAGACTGAGGTCTTACAGGTCTGCTGTTGCTGAATTATTAAATTCATTTACTGAGTTTCAGATTACTAAAATTTCTAGGAGCCTCAATCTGCATGCCCATAGTTTGGCCACATTTGCAAGTACCTGCAAACTACCTTTTGAGCCCCACCACTGCTTTACAGCTGAGATAAAACACAGACCATCTGTCCCAAACAATGTCAAAGACTGGCAGGTATTTGAGGATGACATGCAAATAAATAACTTCCTGACATTACAACAAGAATTTGCAGGACTAAACATTGACATTGAAAAAGCAAGTCAATCACAAATACTTGAAAAAGCAAGTCAATCACAAATACCTGAAAAAGCAAGTCAATCACAAATACAGTTTGAACAAACTAACCACCCAATATCACCAAGAACAGTAAAACGAATGCTGAATCCAACTATCTTCAATAAGGAAAACATTCAGCAAATTCACCAAATCAGTTGTGAAGAACTGGCCAATGCTGAAGAGGAAATCATTGAACTGAAGGACAATTTTCTTCCAACAGGCCTCACTCCATTAGAGGATATTTTTGACTCAAATGACATCCCTAGAAAACCAAAAATGCAGCCTTTAAATGCAGCCATTGAAGAATGCAACATTGGCACCACTGAGAAGCCCAAAATAATAAAGTTGTCTGCATCTCTACCTCCTGACCAAAAGCCTAAATACATTGACCTCTTTAAGGAATTCCAGGATGTTTTTGCATGGAGTTATGAGGATCTAAAGTCCTATGATACCTCTGTTATCCAGCATACAATCCCTCTCAAGCCTAATCAAAAACCCTTCAAACAAAAATTGAGGAGAATCAATCCTATGCTTCTCCCAACAATGGAACAAGAGGTACAGAAAATGTTCAAGGTAGGCATCATAGCACCTATCAGATTCTCTGAGTGGATTTCAAACTTAGTCCCTACAAGAAAGAAAACTGGTGAAATAAGGCTTTGTTTAGATCTAAGAAATTTGAATCAAGTATCCCTCAAAGATAACTATCCCTTACCCAAAATGGATCACATTCTTCAAAGAGTGGTAGGGGCCTCAAGGATCTCATTACTGGATGGATTCTCAGGATTCAATCAAATCCTGGTGCACCCTGATGACCAAGACAAAACAGCATTTACAACTCCATGGGGAACCTTCAAATATGTAAAAATTCCTTTTGGGTTGAAAAATGCAGGGGCAACCTTTCAAAGAGCAATGGATATTGCTTTTGCAAAGGAGATTCATGAATTTTTAGTCATTTATTTGGATGACCTAACACCCTTCTCAAAATCTGACCAAGAACACTTAAAACATTTGAGACAGATATTCCTAACATGCAGGAAATATGGAATTTCATTGAACCCCAAGAAATCCCTGTTTGGTTTAGAGGAAGGTAAATTATTGGGCCACATCATTTCTAAAGATGGTATTAGGATAGATCCAGATAGGATACAAGCTATCCTACAAATGCCCCACCCAAAAAATATCAA
Source organism: Pinus tabuliformis (assembly GCA_031772625.1). Taxonomy (NCBI): domain Eukaryota; kingdom Viridiplantae; phylum Streptophyta; class Pinopsida; order Pinales; family Pinaceae; genus Pinus; species Pinus tabuliformis. The sequence goes on along the minus strand of CM062806.1, from coordinate 511,280,120 downwards.
GGAGTTGCAGGGATTTTTGGGAAAAATCAATTTCTTGAGAAGGTTTATCCCAAACTTAGCAGAACTAATCAGATTACTAAATAACATGCTAAAGAAAGATTCAAAAGTGAAATGGACAGTTGAAGAAAACCAAGCCTTTGAAGGGATAAAACTGGCCCTCACCCAAACCCCAGTCCTAACAAATCCTCAATTTGATAGGGAGTTTATCATATTCTCTTTCGCTTCCCAACACACAATTGCTGTTGTCTTGTTACAGAAAGATGACCAAGGAAATGAGAAGCCAATTGCTTTCTTTAGCAGAGCTCTTAGAGAAGCACCTTTAAAATATCAAATCATGGAAAAGCAAGCTTATTCTTTGGTCAAAGCCATTAAAGACTTTAGGCTTTACATCCTTTATTCACATGTTATAGCTTATGTACCAAGCCCTATTGTGAAGGACATACTCACTCAAGAAAACTTAAAGGGCAGAAGAGGAAAGTGGATTGCCAACATTTTGGAATTTGATATTGAGATAAAACCTACAAAACTAATAAAAGGACAAGGTTTGGCCAAACTAATGACAAAAGCCAATTTCCAAGCCTTAGACATCAACCAGCTGGACAGTGAACCGGAGCTGGCGACTCCAGAGATCAATGTAGCCTTTGTACAATCCCCCTGGTATTCTGATATCTGTTATCTATTACAAAACCTATGTGCTCCCCCAGGATTGTCCAGAAATAAATGTAGGTTCTTAAAAATGAAAGCCTCAAGATTTTGTGTAATGGATGGAAATTTTCTTTGGAAAAACCATGAAGGCATACTACTGAACTGCTTAATTGAAAATGAAACTAACAATATCATGAAAGAATTTCATGCAGGTGACTGTGGTGGACACTTATATTGGAAGTCCACTGTGGATAAAATACTGAGGGTTGGTTACTACTGGCCCACTATGTTCTCTGATGTCAAGAAATTTACCACCTCATGTCATAAATGTCAAATTTTTGAGGGAAAGAGACAGCTGCTACCACTTCCCTTAAGGCCTATTGCAACAGAGAGACCTTTTCAACAATGGGGTCTGGATTTCATTGGGGAAATTCATCCCTCATCTTCAGGTCAACATAGGTGGATTCTAACAGCCACAGACTACTTCACTAAGTGGATTGAAGCTCTTCCATGCAGACAGGCAAATGATTCAATAATCATTCAGTTCTTGGAGAACAACATATTGGCTAGATTTGGCTGCCCTGACAAAATAATAACAGACAATGCTGCTACTTTCAGATACAAGAAAATGGTGAATTTCTGTCACAAATTCCATATTACATTGGGTCATTCTACTGCATACTATCCCCAAGGAAATGGCCTTGCTGAATCATCAAATAAAAGCCTAGTAAACATCATAAAGAAAGTGCTGCAAGAAAACAAGAAGAATTGGCATAAGAAGCTGGTCAATGCCTTATGGGCAGATAGACTAACAACCAAGAGATCAATTGGGACCAGCCCATATGAGTTGGTTTATGGACTAGAAGCCAAATTTCCTTCATCACTAGGGGTGCCTGTTATGAAACTTCTTCAAGAAAGCCAAGCAGAACCAAATGATATGCAAAGAAGGATCAATCAAATAATTTGTTTACAGCAAACTAGGGACCAAGTTTTCAGCAGAGTCCAAGTTTTACAAGAGAAATTAAAGAAGGCCTTTGACAGAAGGACCAAGGCAGAAGACTTCAACATTGGTGACAAAGTCCTCAAGTGGGATTCAAGAAGAGAGGATAAGGGAAAACATGGAAAATTTGATTCCCTTTGGAGAGGACCATTTGCTGTCCAAGCAGTGTAAGGAAACAATACCTATTTCCTTAAAAGTCTAACTGAAACTGACTTGGATGAAGGTCCTGTGAATGGTAGGTTGCTGAAGCACTATTTTGACTACCACCCATAAGTACAGCATGAGCTTCCATTGTACATACCCAAATGTATATATTACTTTCTGTTAAAAAGTAAAAATGCAGCTTCTCAAGTGTTATTAACTATTAGCAAAAGATAAATAGACTCAGAGATCTACCAAGAAGGAAAGTGCACAATTTTGGCATTTCAAGATAGAATACTTCAAATGTGGTGAAAGCAGTCAAGGGCCAAGGCATTCTGACCTGCTGTTCTTGGTCTTTCAAATGAAAAACCATCCCCATGTGGAGCCACTGTTAGCTACCTATATCAATAGGTTTCATATTGCATGATTGGTTATGAAAGGTCCAAATATGCTCTGCTTTGATGATACAAAGATCCCATATTTTCCTAAGGAGACAAGGTGTATATATCTTGGTATGGTCTCAATTTTGATGGATGGTCCAACACCCTAATCTGGATCATGCCATGTTTTGAATTTACAGTTGTAGAATAGAGAAGGAAGTCTGTCCAAACTGTTTAATCTTGGCAGACAAGTAGTGTAGGTAGAGAACAAAGGCTCCCAACTGCTTAATCCGGGACCTTGGAAGAAATAAGGGCAGTCTTAGATAGATAATGGAAAGAAAAGCCAATGAAAAGAAAAGGCAAGTAAGGGTCTGCAAGCCTAAGTGCACCCTCCAAGAAGAAACAAAAAAATGCTAGGCAAAGTAGCTGGGTAAGTAGATGGGGTTGCAGAAGTGGTACTCATTTCAGATTGAATCTTGCTGGTTCAGATAAGAAAAGCAAGGCAAAGAAGCATGTCTAATTCCCCAAATTCCCCTTCCACTCTTATTACTAACATCCCTTCATCCATGGATATTGATGAAAAATCTGAGGTTTTATGGTGGTTCTTGTTCCTTTAAAAGCCACATTTCCTGTGTAAAATTCTTTTCATTTTGATATACTCCTAAAAGCTAAGTGTTTCTCAAATAACCTTAGCATCATCTCCCCTCATCCACTCCTTTCATCCATATTAACCCTAACTCTATTATATAATTCCCCTATGTCACCCTTTCCCTAGTATTATAACACCATGGTGTATAAACTCCAAGCATTGTATAAATATCCCTCCCCTTGGCATTATAGCCAATAAGTTCTCTGTCAGGGATCAAATGGAATCTGGTCACTTTGATGAACCTAACTCTAACCCCCTCCCCTCTTCTGAATTCATTTGGCCCCTTAAGAAGCTTCATTTGTTAAAGAAAATCTCATAAATGACCTTGTTTTACCTATACCCGCTTCACTTGCAAATATAACCCAAAACACCCACTTTGTTCGCTTATCCAAAGTATCGGGGCCGCATTATTTTGTATTGAAAAACCTTATAACACCCCCTCCTACCCATAAACCCCTTTGAAATTGCAAAAATAACCCAAAACCCACCTTTTGCCGCTTAACCAAAGTTCCGCCCATATTGTATATTTCCGAAATACATTGAAAAAACATTTGAAAATACCCTATCCTAATGTTTTCCGCCGAGCGCTGATCCCGAAAATAATTATTAAATAATACTACCCCCTTGTCATATCCGCCGATCATCTCATTAACCCGATAGCCGTCCGATCAAGCGCTCCGAATCCAACGGTCCTTATCCATATCGGACCGGCCCCGACGTCCGACAGATACCTTCCGATATCTGTCAGAAGGTGACGTCAGGCGCCCGCCACGCACCTTCCCCACAATGCATCGGAGGTATGCCTGACACATTTCGCCTCCGTAACTATAGCAGTGCGATATAAAACTGCTAACCGCTTCCGGTTTCGGTCGATCCGCTCATCCGACGTCATACCCACGTCAGCGCCACCCCACCACCACGTCGTCCTTTTGTCCACTCCTGTGCCAATGTGTCTGCCACCGCATCATCTCCGTGGACCAATAGCAGCTCGCCACCTCACCTGATGACGTCATGGTGACATCATCCGACCTTGACCCCACCTGATGACGTCATGCTGACGTCATCCGAAAAACGCGCCAATATGCCAAAAATCCATATTTAGGCCATTTTCGCGTTTTTTCATACCTTTTGCTGCAAAGAGCTGTTGCTTTCTCTGCATGATTTTATGTCCAAATTACACCACCTTTGCTGAAACCAACTCGGAGATGTCCAAGCGCGCTATTCCCACAGTCATCTGTGACCATTGCTCGCTCTTTACCAGGTATTCTCCATTAAAAATCCTTCATATGCCTACTTTGTCTGTGAATTCCCTCTAAAGAGCTTAAACGACAGAAAACTCTCAAAATTCACCAGAGAAATCCTTGTGCCTAAGCCTCATTTACAACTGTGAGCTCGAAAAACACCAGCCGAGCCTTGTTTGCCCACATTTTGACTAAAAATTGTACTCTGTTCGCGCAAACGCGAAAGGACTTACTCAAACTATATTCACCTGCTGAAAAGGACAGATTTAGACCACTCATTGGTCTCATTTACACTCCAAAGCAGTATTTCAATTGCTGCAACTATCTCATTCACCCTTTGTCCCCTACAATTCACATTTTTCCTTTGAAGAGAACTCGTTTGTGTTACTCTGCATAGCAACTCCATCCTTAAATCCTAGAAGAAAGCATGGACCCACCAGTGGCTCCCATAGCCCTTAATGTTGCCCCTTTGAATGTTCCCCATAGAGAATTAGAGTGGAAGGCATTAGCAGTCTTAGATTATAAAATCTCAGAAGAAATGCTAAGCTAGAGAAAGTTCCATATTCATTTGTTAAATGAATTAAAAATCAAACATGAGACTGGAACAGACATCTTGGGCATTTGGGATTCCTTCCTCCCAATTTTCAAGCTCCCTCAGGTGAATCAATTTCCTGACCTGATTCACTTATGTGCTGATAGGTATGATGCCACCCAGAGGGCTGTGCTTGACCCTTCAGGCACAGTTCTGTTTTATATTACCCCTGAGGCCATCAAAGAGATGTTGCAGTTCAAAACAGAGAAGAAGTTGGTCCCTCTATCACTGGTTGATTTGATAAGGCAGGGAGCCAGAATGACAGATTCCCAAATTACTAAACTAAACCAGCTATTCATTGAATCTGATACTGTGAAAAATCCTCCCATTAATCATGTTTACCTCAATCAATTGGGCAGGGACCTTGTTGATATGATCAGTCCCATTCTGGGGTATGACTCAATTGAGTATATAGATGAAACTGTGCTACTGATGATGCTCATGTTTTCTCCTGGCAAAAAACCAGTCTGCTATGACTATGCCACTTACATATCAGACAAGATGCATGAGCAATTGATGAATCTGTCAAGGGAAAGGGTGTTTAAATACACTTCCTACATATACCACTTGATCCTATACCACCAACATGAAAAATTCTCTTTTGCTATGAAAAGAGAGGATGCACAGGGCAATTTGAGATCAGTAGTGTATTGGACCTCTGCTTTCCATTGCAGTTTCTATTCTCCATACACCTACTGTGAGTTCATAGATCTCTTCATCCATCCAGCCATGACTCTGCTGCTGGGCTCACCTCCTCCAAGATTGACCGATGAGATGCAAAGACTCCTTCACTTGTCTAAAGCATACAACATTGGGGATTGGTATTTTTACCAACATCACACAGTCATTAGAATATATGGCTGTGAGTTACCCCCATACAAACTGCCCAGATATGTGCCCATGAGGCTCTTTGCCCTAGAATACTTCAGGCAGTTTGGCAATGTTGATGTGCTTCACTTTTCAGGAAAAGGCAAGAAGGCACAATTGAAAGTCAGGAACCAATTTGGCCACCTGGTCTATAATATAAGGGAGGAAGGCTGGATAGAGGCAGGTAGAATGTTGGAGGGCCTTGGTTTAAAGACCAGTTTCCTCTAGAAACCCTATGACCCCAACCACTTCATCACTTTGAGGAGGCTTAAGTATAAGCTATCCCGCTATGATCATGTGAAGCTTCCTCACATTGAACAACATGCTAACCAAATTAAATGGAGGAGAGGAACCCTAGAAGAAGATATTACACAAGAAGAGCTGAATGAAAGAGCACGTAGAAATCTTCTAAAGATGGCTGACTTGGAGCTTTCTGCACAGGTGTTCACTCTTCCAAACATCCAAGTGGGAACAGCTGCATCTTCCTCCACAACAAATCAGCAAGCGGCCAGAGCTACTGAGCAAGCCTCAGCCAAAGGAAAAGAGAAAGAAATGGAATCAGAACAGCCACCTCAGGAGGAGGTACAGCAACAACAGTAGGCAGAACAACAGCAGCAGGCAAAACAACAACAGCAACAGGGTACACAGCAAAGAGAAGGGCAGCAGGAAAAGGAGCAGCCCACACAACAAGAAGGGGCAGTTGAGGCCCAAAATCTCACTGACCAGCAAGCTCAAAGCAGAGTGCCTCCTAGGCAAGAAGCTACAAACGAAACATCAGTCCTCCAAACTCCACAAAGGGAGGATGTAAGCAGAAAAAGGGATAGAGAGACTCCCTTGACCACATCAGCAAGTCATGGGGAAAAAAGACAAAGAATAAATCCTTTCTCTGAGGAAGAGATGCCTAGAGGGCAATCTTTGGGTATGGTCCTGCCCAGTATGGAGGCATCTGCAAGTTCCTTCCAGCAAGAACAAGAGAGAACAATGGGAGGGGAAGTCAGCTCCTCCGGCCAGCAGAGAGAGGGTGAACTGAGCATAAAGCAGCAGTTCATAGACATAAAGAGGAGAAGTGACCCCATTAAGATACAACTGTACAACCATTTATTGAAAATGGCTCCCTCCAACCAGCAGCGCCTAATGTCTGCCTTTGATGTAAATGAAGGCAAGATGATCATGAGCCACTTCACGCCAACCACTCTGCAGCCACAGTCCTCTTTAGATTACTTGAGGACTAATATGGAAATCATTGCCAAGGACATCCTCCCAATGGATAAGATTGAACTACAAAAACAAACAGGTGAGATGGTTTATGCCTCATTGGCAGACAAGACCTTGGACAACTACAGGCTAGAAAATAGCCTAAATAATATAGCTTCTCAGCTTGAGTTGCAGAGGGCCTCCTCTCAAGCAAAGGACAATAGGATCAGTGCCCTTGAAGACATAATTATAGAGATTGGGCATGATCCTAAAGATATCAAGGGCATACAGGAAATATTGAAGCTGAGGGATGCAGATATGGCAGCTCTAAGGAGAAAGATCAAGCTCCCAGCCACAATTCACCCTCAGAAAGATGAAGTGGCCCAACAGAGACATGGAAAGGATGCCACAGATCTGCTGATATCTCTCTATAAGCAGCTCATCCAAACACAAGAACAGCTGGGAGAATCAGAGGCTGCACAGGCAACATTACAAGCATCTCTGAAACAGAGAGAAGAAGGGCAGACTTCCCAGCCTCCTCCTCGAATCATAAATCTTGAGGAAGCTGCCACAACTATTGTTCCTCCTCCTCAACAGACTAATCAAGCAGCACCATCCACTTCAGCACCTCCACCAACAGAGCAGGCCCCTAGCTTGGACATGCAAAAGCTAAAGAATGAGATTCAAGCCCTGGAAGCTCAAATGGCAGAGCTGAATGAGACCAGGGATAAATTGGCCAAGGTGAATGACAGATATGATAAATCCAAGCAAGCTGTGGCAGAGAAGGGCAGGGAGGTGAAAGCCCTCAAAGACAGGATAAAAGAGCTAGAAAATGAGCTCAAATTAGATAAAGTTATAGCTGGGCTTAAGGCAATGCTATGGGCCAACATTGGCCAGTCTATTACTGACCAATGGCAGTATATAGAGACAATCCATGAGCAGCTAGAGCTCATCCCAAAAGCACAAGCTAAAATTCACAAGTCAAGGGCTGCTCTAAGCAACATGCCTGAAGTTGCCACCAGGATGATCAATGTGCTAAATAATAGAACAAGTAATCAGCTGGCAAACATGGGAATTGCAAACAGAACTGAGACCATTCAGCTGATCAAAAGTGTTCTCACATTGAGAAATTTGGTGCAGACATTGGAGAGAAGAACCCAGGACATGCAGACCGAGGTAAAAAGGTTCATGGACAAATTCCTGGTACTGCAAAACAGAGGACTCCCTAGCTTACTGAGCAGCGCAGGGAGACTGCTCATTCATGAGCAGTATGCCAAAAGAGTGAATGCATTTGCCACAAGCCAAATCAATGAAAAGCCCAGCAGCTCAGAGGAAACAGGGCCAGCTACAGGACAGACTATCTACAACAAGGTAGAAAGTCTATTTTTTATAATGAATGAGATCAATCACCTGTTTGAGGTGGCTCCCAATTTTTACAAGTATACAGAGGTAGAGGAGACTATGGATGCAATTCTCAGGCATCAACTCCCTACACAGGACTGGTGGACAAATGCAATACAGAAAATTTTATAGACAGTGAGCCATTCACCAAATTTTGTTTTTGAAAATATGAATTGTTATGCAAAGCACAGTTTAACAAAATCAGCATGCATTAAAGACTAAAGCTGAGCCAACTCAGCAGAAATTTCGGCCAACGAAGCAAAAGTACGAAGCTACAGGTGGTAGGGCCGAGAAGATACAGCGCAACAAACGTAAAGGCACATTTACCAGCATTTAAGCAAAGCGTTCCAACCGACTCAGTGACCTCCAAAGGTCAAAATATCCTTTGACAGACTTAAAGAGCAGTTATGATTGTATTCAAAGCTGTAATAACTTCTTTTCTACTTTTCTATACGAAGTAATGAAGATATTTCTCTCTCAGATGACTCAATGCCTGAGATATTTTGTATAAACATTTCTATATATTTTCCCCTCGCACAAGCTTGCAGGGGTTGTTGTTTTCCTCTCTAAAGAGTTCCTTGTGCTGTAATATTTCTCAAGAAGTTTAATACAGAAGATGATGGAATTTCTCAACGTTCTGAAGTGTTGAATGCATCCTAGTGTTTGTTAAGCTGCATGATTCCTGTGTATCTCACAATACAATAAGTTTCCTGTAACTCTCTCTGTTATGTATTTCAAATTTCTTACAATCCACATATGTTTCAAATTTCTAAGTATTTAGCAGCAAAGAAAAAGAATAGCCTTCAGGATTTATTCATGCAATACCCTGAGCTCAATCTATGTTGTTAAGGAATGTTTTCTTCAGATATAATCTTGATATGTGTAATTCTTAATTGCTGCACTCTCAGAATATATCTTTCACAGTGAACTAAGTTTCAGGAAATTCGAGTTTGCTCCTGAGGAATATGTTTCACTTTCACATCACCAGTTTAATGGAGAATTCTTAATTGCTTTCCATTGGCTAAACATACATCACCACTTAAGTTTAAATTTTGTTTGTTGAGATACCCAATAGGCCCTGCAGCCTGAACATCGTCACTCCAGCATTTCAAGCATTTCACAACTCTAGACTCCATTGCCCAATGAAATACAACTGTCTGAACGCTACATCTTAAGGCATTTAAAGAGATTCTTCAACCAAAAACATAATCAAAAAACCTGAGCCTAATAACTAGCCTAAAATACCTGCATAATAGAGACAAATCAAAAAGAGAGAGCCCTCTCTGATTACAGTTTGGCTAGAGACTGTAATCCAAAGATTGGTTAGTGGTTACCCTGACCGTATTCCCTTGGGAGTCATAGGGAACAACCTGGGTGTTAACACAACACTAACGTGTTGCCTTCAAAACGGAAGAAATTGCATTTCCATTGAAAAAGATCGAATACAGTGCAATTTTATTCAGCAAAGAATTAATTCTCTTCAGTTTCTTCAATATGCAATGCAAGAAATTGGATTGAAGAAAAGGGAATTTAGTGAATCACGTGTGGCAAAAAAGGCAAAGGAACCCTAACCACCATTACATGGAATGATTGGAAAGGAATACATTGGGAGATTCGCAGACATCATTTGAAGAGGAAAATCAGCAAAATTAAGCAGAAAATATTGTGGAAGAAGACAATGATGAAACTCTAGAGGATGAAGAGTTTGGATTACGTGATATTATTGATTAAATTTAAGTTATGTTTGGAAATCAAACACATTTTTTGTAACTATTAATTAGTCATACTTGTAATCTTTTGACTTTGACTTTTTATGATAAGAATAAGCATTCAATTAATGTTGTTATGTGGTAAATATTTGTATAATGTTATTTTCGCATTATTTTTATGTTAATCAGTTTTTTTTTTTTAAAGCAGTGATTATTATTATTTTTTTGACATGAAATTCATAAAAAAAACTATTATTTAACCATTTTTAGTTAAATTTTTCCTATAAAAATTGTGATTTTGACATGTCATTTCTAGCAAAAAATTAAAAAAAAGGATCAAAATGTGTAATTTTTTAGTTATATTTATGTTGAAAATGGTTATTTTTATGTCAATTGTTAAAAATTATTATTTTTTCGACACAATTATTTCATGTGCATTGAAAAAATAATTAACGATGTATAAATATGTGGAATATCGAAACTTCCAAATATCGACCTTCTTCTTTAAATATGCAAAACAATAAAAACCTCACTTCAAACAAAAAAAAAAAGAAGAAGAAAATATGAAGAATAAGACCACTTCAAAAATTGTTAAATTTAGAAAATAATCATTTACATTTCATACATTAGAAAATTTAAAGTAAAAAAATAGGTCTTTTTAAAAAAGGGCCTGATGCAGAATCACCACTTTTTAAAATCAACATGCAAATCACTAACATTCTAAAATGTAATGTGCATAAAAAAAAATTTAAGTGCCAAAAACTATGTTAAAAAACAAATGTGTTTTGCATCGCCCCTTTAAAAAATTGGGTCACTTTTTTTCTATCTCTACAAAACGGGTAACAGTATCAGTTCCCGTTTCAAAGTTTACATTGTTCTATGTATTTCGGTGCATCCCGAGTAATGAATCTATAGTGGTGGATGGCTTCGACATACATCACAAACTTCTCAGTCAGCTGATCAATCTTTGTTTCTATTGCATTGGTGCACTCCTCCTGTTCCTGCATTGCTAACCCCATGATGGTTTTCATTTGCCACAATGTTTCGACAGTTCATGCGTAGAGGTTTTCACACACTCAGGTGAATGCAGGATTCGAAATCTAGGCAAAGTCAGCGCCGATTTCCTTAGTAGTGACCTCTCTACGGAGAACATTTTCTTGGGATTCTAATTTGGCAATGCGTTGCTAAGTTTCAGGATTTACCTCCGCCGCGTAGCACATAGCTGCGTGCCTTACAGAGGTCTCTGTGAGAGTGGTGGGGGGCGAACCCATGGATTTCCAGTGGGAGGCTACACAACTGCGTGCACCTCCTTGACTAGAACCATGGGTGGAACAATTCTTCAGGGCCATGAGAGAAGCAGAAGGGATAAGGAGTGAGGGGAACCAAAGTGCAAAGGACCAATGGAGAGGGATGAAGGAAGACAGAAGAATGATGGGGAGAAGGGGTAGGGGAAAATATATAGAAGTCAGGTGATGGTGGGAGGCTAGGAGCAGGGAGAAGGGGTGGGAAGGGGAAGCATGTGAAGTTCTGATGCATGGTGGTGGAGGAATGTCTGAGTAGAGAGGATGTGACTAAGAGGTAGCGATCACACAAGGGAGAGGGGAGGTAGCATCTGTTACACTAAAAAATGTCACCATGACCACTTACAGTTAGTATGGCTCAAATCAACAGTCATGCTACCCTCTTAGGCAAGTCTTATGCCTCTGCTATCCATCTCAAACTCAAAGAAGAGAGAAAGTCTTGTAAAAAATGTGTTTATCTCTGGGGTCGCAGGTTCTCTCTAGCCTTACCTGCGGGGACGCTTACCATGTTCACAAAAGCTGCGTCCATGGACGCTCTGTATGTTAAGGGACAGGTGCGTCCTTCTGTAAAAGGAAAAATGCGCGAGTTTCATCTTAAAAAAGTTACTTGTGGTTACTTCTAGAACCTTCTAGAGGTCGGTTTGATGAAATGGATGCGCCTCCAGTTGGTTCATGTATCTCTATTAAGGGGGAACTTATCCCATCAATAAGGGAGCTATCCCACCCAAAGAGGGGGATTATCCCATTGATAGTGGACCTGAATAACCTCTTTACAGCACTATAAATAAAGACATTGAGCCAGAGGGAGGGGAGGTTAGAACTATACATTTTCTTTGGGTAAACGCTGCAGGAATTAGGACTCCCATTTAGAGCCTTGTGAGGAGAGATTGTCTTTAGTTGATTCTCCTTGGAAGTGGGTGAGCTTTGTCAAAGTAGAGGAAAACCCTTGATGGACCCTGGGAGGAACTTGCACAACACCAAGGCCAGGTTGTAAGAGTTTCTTTGTTTCGTTATTAATACAAACTGGTTTATTTTTCTCAATAGCTTGTGTTAATGAGTTATTTCATGTGTTCCTTGGTCTGCATGTTGAATATATGTTTTATTATATGAAATACAAGTGCTTGGTAATTGTTTGATTGTTTGTGGTTGCAGGAATTGACATGAAGGAGGAGCTCATCCGGATCGGCAAGGACGGACTACAACAACAGCGTTTTGGAATAAGGTAAGCCTAAACACTCGTAGTTTTCATGTTATAAAAGGTATATTTAGAGAAAGATCACTCCATTTTGTCTTGTTTGTCGCTAGAGAGTCTAGACTCCTAGGGAGGTCAGCTGTGTCTGCACAAACGACTTTTTCCGCCACGACAAATTGGCGACTCCACGGGGGAATCCATTAATGAGAGAGTCTTTTCCTTTATGTGAACTTTGCTCTGAGAAAATCATTTTTATTTTCTGGTTTTTGACTGTGAGAATTAGTATTTGGGTGGCTTAGCTTTAGATTTAGTTAGATTTGGTTTTTCTTCATTTTTCCAGAAGGACGCACCCTCTGAGTACTGCACAGTGCGTCTTTGGACGCGCTGTTGCCGTTTGCACAGAGCGGGCCCGCACCTGTTATAACGGGTTGCCTGCGTCTTCCTGTAAAATTTAAGAAAATTCCATTTTTGCTTTAATTGCTTTTAGATTTTGATTTTCTTAGTGTTTTCTGCCCAGATCCTTTAGTACCCTGTCAAAAATTTTCACCTGAACTTGTTTTGTGAGCTTTGAGTGTTTTAGTGGATTTCAACAAAGTTTAGACCTAGGGTTTGATTTTTGGATAGGTTCTGTAGTGACTTTGACAGTAGAAAGTTGTCCAGCCTTGGATCTCCCTGGTTAGTCAGCCTTCTTAGAAGTTGGGCCTGTCGTAAAGTCTCCTTGTGTGAGCAACTTGCCATTTAAGTTGTTTTGGGTCAAATTTCGAATTACTTGTTTATAAAGTGTTGATTTCCATTTTACAAAAAGAACAAAAAGATTAGAGTTTTGTTTTGGCTAGTTTTTGGTTCTGCAATAAGCTAGTCCTTGATTTGATTGTGATCAAGTAAAACACCTTATAATAATCATTGTTAGTTTTAACCTCGTTAAGATTGCTTAGAATAAATTTGCCTTTTAGTTTGCTTATGAGAGGATTTTCGTAGATTTTAAATAGTCGTTAAGATTGATTTTTGGTTATATTAGATTTATTTGCTTTATTAAAAGAAAAATACAAAAACATCTTCTTTAAAAGTCTTGTTTCAAGTAGCTTTTTTGTTTTCGAGAGAGGAAAAGAGTTTTTTCGTGTATGTAAAGAGCGGTCATGTTTTTATGCTTTAAAAAGACAAACGAATTGTTTCTTTGATTGTCTTCAATTAAGAAGTTGCTTTTATAAAGATTGCATTCTCTCAACTTTTTAGTTAAAGCAATTCATCGAAAAAGTAAAGTAGTGGGTAAATCATCCTAAGTGCATTTTGTAGTGGTTTCGAGTCGAGTCAACACACCACTGGTTTCACTTCCATCACCTTTTGACTTAAGAAACAACCTTAAAAGTAACGCTTAAATTAAAATCAATCTAGTAATTTTTATTTTCTAGGGCTCTAAAGCACCAACATAGCTTAGGCTAGTGTCTTGGAATAGGTGAGTACTTAACTCTCCAAGGCAGTAAAACAAACAAGTAGTCGATCTTGTGATAGAATCAAATCCAATTGTTACATTTACACTCTGGGAAAGCTCCTCTTAAAGGAGAAGCACGACCTCGTGTCCGAGCCAGTGAGGGGATCATTCCTCCCTCATTGGGAACGACGCCAGACAGTACGTATTACAAACGGTAAACCTCGGATTAACCATTGTCGAGGAGCCAGGGGTCACTTATCGGTAAACCTTGGATTACTGTCAAGGAGCCGGTAAGGGGATTGAGCTTGTTACTCTGCCCTTGCGTGCTGTCGGAGTTTAGACTGTTCCCCCAGGTGTACTTGTGGCCGTTGGTAACCTTAGTGACCATAATCTCTAGGATTCTACCCAAGGTGACGGTGGAGGGAAGGTCCCACTGTACCTGGAGCAGACGTCGGCTATACTCACTTGGATTTTCTGGGGGGTTCGCTTCACTTCGAGACGGTTAAAGTGGAGGAACTTGGTCCAGTCTATTCATTAAGCAGGTTGTCGGCGTAATTGTTCCACCCGCCATTTCTGTACTGAATCCTGCGAGGTTGGACCTAATCACCAACTAGCGCTTTTGGTCCGGAAGATACTGTTTGTGTTTGGTTTGACGCTCTAGATTCTTTAGGCGTGTGCTTCAAATTTGTTTGTTTCTTTAGAAGACTTTAGGTGGTTTGATTTGAAATTTTTACTTTGTTTTCGTGTGTTGTAGTTAAAAATCATTAATTGTGGCGGAATTACCGAGACAGTCCCGTCGACTTCGGGGCAAGTCTCCTGAGATTGTTACCGAAATAGATTTGTTAAGAAAACTCCGTAAATCGCGGGGTGAATCTCCTGAAGACATTCCGAGTCAGTACGAAGGGTTAAAGGTCCTTGTAACTCCTCCTAGTGACAGTAGAGTAGGTTCACTTGAAGAAGGAGAATCTTCCTTAGTAGTCCATCCAGATTACCAAAGTTTAGAAACAGGTTACAATCCCGAAACTGTTACAGTTTCCGAGCTTGCTGGTAGTTTTTCATCTGCCAGTGAAACAGGCGAAGAACCTGAAATTTCCGAACCTGTTACTCCAACTCCTAGTGTTCCTGATTCACCAAGAATAGAAAGAATTATCACCGAAAATCTTCCTGTTGGTTTAGTTGCTATAGAAGAACTTGTTCCAGAGGAAGAAATAGGCGTCTTTAATCCTGAAGATAAAATTACCCTTGATCTAAGGGAGCGTGAATCCATCTTTTACAGTCCTCCTAGAAGTGAATCTTGGTACCTTGCGTTAACCAATTTTTTAGACAACTCAGTAGGTTTTTCTACACCTCGTACTCCTTTTCCACCTAGAGGAATTCATACTCCTGTAAATATGTCTGGTCAGTCATCTGTGTTTACGCAAAGTCCTGAATCTTTTTTACATGGCGGTCCTTCTGTTCCTACTGGGTATCAATCTCTTTCTGGTACCTTTGCGGGAGCATCTCCTCAACCCATTGATCGTGGGTTATTAGTTGGAAACAGTGGTAATGTACCATTGAGTATAGGTGACATTTACATGATGTCAGGTTCAGTTCCCGTTACCCAACCTCAAGGTGGCCAATTACCGCCTGGGGGGCAACCTTCGTTAATGCCTGGGGGGCAACCTCAAGGTACTTCATTCGTGTCTGGGGGGCAACCTCAAGGTCATTACGCTCCTATGGGGAAATACATACCTCAAGGTCAACCCCAGCCTCAATATGTACCCCAAAGTCAACCTCAGTATCAATGGCAACCTCAAGGATGGCAACCTCAAGGATGGCAACCCCAAGGGTATCAACCTCAAGGATACCAACCTCAAGGTCAAGGTCAACCCCAGTACCCGTATTTACCTCAAGGTTATCAACCTACGGGTCAATACTCTGGTCAAAGTTGTCAACCACCTCAAGGGCAATCATATGGGACTGCACCTTACAATTATCAACCCTATCCTCAATCTGGCTATGGATCTCAGTATCCTCAACCTGTTACGGGTCAGTACCCTGGAATGTTAGTGTGGGATCCGTCACAGGGTCAACAGATGTCGCAACCAAGTATACAGTCAGTACCTCAAGCAGGACAACCTGTAGTTCCTGGTCCACCCCAGTAACCGCAACTTGTCCAGTCAAGTGTTCAGACCCCTGTAACTTCGGTAGTTACTCAGCCGCCAGTTGCACCTGGTACTCCACCTCACACGGCTGCAGCAACTACCGCCACATCTACCATACTTACTTCTGGAGTATCAGCAGCTCCGGTTTCTACTGTCCCTGTAACCACTCCTCAGACATCTGTACCGTTGTCTGGATCTACGATTCAAACCACAGTCCAGATGCCTGTAGGCCAACCTGGTACAAGTACGGTTGTTACTACTCAACCTCAATTTGTTCAACCTCCGTACCAGGGACAGTATCAACCTGGGCAAGCTGCCCAACAACCGGTTTACCAGTATCAACCGTATCCTGGGTACACTTATCAACAACCTCAGCAACCCCAGTACGGTCCGGTTAATCCTGGTTTTCCAGGAGGATATAATATCCCAAATGCGACTCCTGTTCCTAGTTATCCTGGATATCCTCCTCCTGGGGCTGGTATTGTGACCCAGAATTTTAGAGATCCTAACCGACAGTTATCGTTTATCGCAACTTTGGATTTACCAGACTTGACGCGCCTAACGAACGATCCAATTCAATATCTTCCGTTCTGGCCGTCAATGCCAAATAAGTTGCCCAGCGATATACCCAAGTTCGAAGGAAAGTCTGGAGAGGATTTGTCCAATCACGTGATGACTTACCACCTCTGGTGTGCTTCAAATTCCATCTCGGATGATTCGATCCGTTTACGTCTTTTTCAGCGTACGCTCATTGGTCTCGCGGCCAAGTGGTACATTGAGTTACCACGGGCCTCTTTTTACGATTTTAGCCAGTTAGCTACCTCGTTCTTAACTCATTTTCAGTTACCAGTCAGATATGATAACGGTACAGAGTTATTAACTTCACTAAAACAATCGACCTCCACGTATATTTCAGATCACATTCATGAGTGGAGACGTCGAAGAAGACTAGTGAAATTTTTTATCCCGGACCAAATCTTAGCTGAATGGTTTGTTAAATCACTCTTACCAAGAATCACTGAAGATGTAGCTAAGGCCGGAGTAGTTACTGAGGAGCAAGTCATTGCTCAGGCACAATACCTTGACTTAGTTTACACGCAGTCGGGTACATTACACGAGAAAATTCCGGATCTTCCAAAGTCGAACCAAATCGCTGCTGCTCCTTCGGGATCTCATGCCGCTGATGGTATGATTGGTATCGTGACTACAAAGAGCAAGAAGAAGTCTTCCAAGGCTTCAACTACTCCTATTATCACTTTGCCCGATTCCCCGACAGGAGAGTCTTCTCCTCAACTTACCGCCGATATTCACGTTGTAGAGTCATCTACGGCCAAATCAAAAAACGGTGGAAAGAAGAAAGGAAAGAAGAAGGCTAAAGCAGACAAGGCCCCAAAGGAGAAAAATGAAAAATCGGAAACCAATGAAGAAAAGCGCAAACCTCGATATCCTTGTCTCATTTGTGAAGAGGATCATTTTACAAGAGACTGCCCTCATCGGGCCGAGGTAGTGAAAATAGTCAAAGGTTCTCCCACTCCTACTGTGTTAAAGAATCCATTTCCAGAGCAGGAGAATAAGATGATAGGTTCTTCTTCGAATGTCAGTGAAGAACCCATTTTGATGATGTCTCATGTGAGGATTGCGACTCGATCGCAAGATTATGGTAGTAAGGCTCCTGTTGATGGCAAGGAAGCAGAATCTTCTCACTCTAACCCATCAACCTCAGCTCCTGGTTCCGATCCACTACAGATCGAAAAACCTAACCCAGACTTAGTGATTAAGCCGCCCGCCAAGGGTGTACTTCGAAGGTCTGCTTTCAATCCACATGCGAGGGCAGCCCAGAATTACAACATTGTTGAAGACTTAGCTGTTTCACCTTCAGCAATGTCGGCACTCGAAGTGCTGCAATCATGTCCAGCACAACGAAAATTGCTTTTGTCGGCTATCGGAGCTGTCGATATTCAGGACCCGAACCTAATGATCTTTGATCTAGAAAATAGTACGCCACGTCTCCCCCATCAAATGGCTTTCCAAATTCCAGTGATAGTAAAAAACAGGCCTATTCATCGGACTGTGATTGATGAGGGAGCTTCTACGTGTATTATGTCAATTCAATGTTGGAGATCGCTTGGTTCTCCTTCATTGAACCAATCCCCCACCATCCTTAAGGCCTCTGATGGCCGTGGGTTCCGTCCGTTTGGTATTCTACAAGAATTGCCTATAGGGGTCGAAGGTAAAACCGTTAGTCTGGATGTGGAAGTGGTTGATGCCCCTCTAGACTACAACCTTCTTTTGGGTCGAAGTTGGTCATATGCTATGACAGCGGTCGTTTCATCGGTCTTCAGAGTAATTAAGTTTCCACATAACGGTAAGATCGTGACTATTGATCAGCTGACATACTTTTCATCCGACCCAGCCTCTTCAGAGAGTATCCAACATGTTGGTAAGACGACAATCCCTTATAAGGACGTTGGTGTAGGTTTAGTTAAGGATTCCGGTTTACTGGGAACTTTTCCTCTCCCTCCGCTCAGCGTAGAACCTTCGTTTGCAACAATTCATATGATCACGTCAGAAAACATTATTTATGATGATCCTTGGTATGTTCCATCTGACTCTGAGATAGACTCATTCGGTGATGTTATGCCGTTGAGTCCGTATGAAATTGCTTATGAAGCTCTTATGTCTTTTACCGACTTTCATTCAACCGAAGTCGACCAAATGAATGTGGTCAGTGAAGAATCCCTTTTCACCTCACCCTTAGAACGGATAGCGTTTCCCGAAGTCGTGTCATCTGACGAACAGCTTCGCGAAATCCTAAGTGTAGACAATCTACCATGGGAGGATCTCCATCACAGATCTTCGTTTTTACCTAAGGATGATGCATTTGAAAATGATTTTTCATCTATCTTTACCGCTGAATATGTCAAAGACGCTCAGGATCCAACGAAACATTCTGATTCAGAGTTGAATTTAGGGAATATTTCTCGTACTATTCCCATTGATATTTCAGTGAAGCCCGGAATCGAGGAAAACATTCATATAGGTGCCTCATGTACAGAAGAAGAAATCAAAACTTACAAGGCCCTATTCCAAGAATTCCGCGACGTGTTTGCCTGGTCTTACGAGGAAATGCCAGGAATCGATCCTGCCATTGTTGTTCATGAAATCAAAACCTACCCGGATGCTAAACCCATTCGACAATGGTTGCGTCAGATTCACCCTCGAAAAGCGGCTGCGATTAAAGCAGAAGTCGAAAAGCTGTTGAAAGCAGGTTTCATTTATCCGATCCCGTTAACGGATTGGGTATCGAATATTGTTCCCGTCAATAAAAAACAAGGAACAATAAGAATCTGTATCGACTATAGGGATATCAATCGAGCTTGTCCAAAAGACAACTATCCTACGCCTTATATCGATCAAATTATTGATGATTGTGCCGGAAGTGAAATGTTTTCCTTCATGGATGGTTTCTCAGGCTATAATCAAATCAATATTCTACCTGCCGACCAACCAAAAACGGCATTCATTTGTCCATGGGGAACGTTTGCTTATTGCAAATTACCTTTTGGGCTCAAGAATGCCGGGGCCACTTTTCAACGGGCGATGTCTTATGCATTTCATGACATCAAGCACATTGTGCAACCCTATCTCGATGATTTGCCTGCTCATTCTTTACATCGAGCTGATCACCTTGTCCATCTACGAGCAATCTTTATGAGGTGTAGGCATTATCGAATTCGGTTGAATCCCCACAAGTGTGTTTTCTGTATAGAAACAGGTCGATTGCTGGGATTTGTTGTTTCAAAAGCCGGCATTCGCGTCGATCCCTCGAAAGTCGAGGCTATCATCAAATTGCCTCCTCCTTCGAGTTTGCGCCAACTCCAAAGTTTGCAAGGGAAAGCAAACTTTTTACGCCGATTCATCCCAAACTACGCCGAGGTCACTAAAGGTTTTACACGGTTGTTGAAACAGAACACACAATTCTTTTGGGACGAGATTGCCCAACAATCTTTTGATGCACTTAAACACACGTTGACCCATGCACCGTTATTGCATCCTCCCAACTACAACCAGGACTACTTCTTATACCTCGCGACTTCGCATTCCACCATTGGAATGGTGTTAGTCCAAGAAGATGAATTCGGAGTGGAGCATGTGATATATTATCTTAGTAGGACCTTGAATCCCACTGAGCTAAAATATTCGCATGTGGAGAAATTGGCCCTGGCAGCCGTTCAAGCTGTCCAGCGTTTCCGTCACTACATTCTTCTCCGTAAGACTACGGTTATTTCGGATTGCAACCCTATGATTTATATTTTGACAAAACAACTGCTAGGGGGCAAGTACTCTAAATGGATTGTCATCCTGCAAGAGTTCGACTTGGAGTTCGAAAAGTCCAAGTCTAAGAAATCCTTAGTCTTTGCGGAATTGATGTGTGATTTCCCGAGTGCTGACACAGAGACTATGGCAGAAGAGTCCATTGCAGATGAATCTTTGTTTCTCATCAGTACTGTAGATCCGTGGTACGGGGATATAATCATTTATCTCCAAACCCAAACCTTTCGGCCTGAAGCTTCCAAAGCAGAACGTCGAAAAATTCGGTTTCAATCCCAGCCATACAAAATTATTGGAGATACACTTTATCGCCGGGGGGCAGACTTAGTTTTTCGACGTTGTTTAACTCACGAAGAGGCTGAGAGGGTTTTGAATGATTGTCACTCCGGAGCATGTGGCGGTCATATGTTTGGGTATGCCACAGCTCAGAAGGTGTTGCGCGCTGGCTATTTTTGGCCGTCTATGTTTAAAGATTGTATCATTGCAGTCAGGAAGTGCCACAACTGTCAAGTGTTTGATCGCAAGATGCGCGCTCCACCTGCTCCTCTCCACCCTATAATTGTCGTTGGTCCATTCGCCAAATGGGGTATCGACTTTATTACTTGTAACCCTCACTCAGCCGGGCGGCATGCGTATATCATCCTTGCAGTTGATTATTTTACCAAGTGGGCCGAGGCGATGCCTACATTTGACGCAAGCGGCAAAACAGCTGCAGTTTTCGTATTCAATCATATCATAACTAGGTTTGGTGTCCCACAAGCAATCATTACTGACCATGGGAGCCATTTTCGAAACGTCATGATGACTGAGCTTACAAGCCAGCTTGGTTTGCGCCACGATAGCTCTACTCCTTATTATCCGCAAGCCAACAGTTTGGTTGAATCTATCAACAAAGTTTTAGTTATCATGATCCGACGAACCATTGGTGTTCATCGGTCGAATTGGCACAACATGTTATTTTCAGCGCTATGGGCATACCGAACCTCAGTAAAAAATTCAACAGGGTTCACTCCTTTCCAGCTAGTTTATGGCTTAGAAGCTGTGTTACCCATTGAATGTGAAATCCCATCACTTCAAATGGCTGTCGAATTGCTTCCAGCTACTTCCAAAGAGGAGAAACGTTTATTATACTTGGCTAAATTAGATGAGACTCAACGTGACGCTACATTGGCAATCGAGACTCACGCGAAACGAATGAAAGCTCAGTATGATAGAAATGTAACCCCTCGAAGTTTTTCAGAAGGAGACCTAGTACTATTATATGATCAAGCTAACGATAAGCTAGGTGCCGGAAAGTTCGTTCCCATGTGGCATGGGCCCTACATTGTAAAGCGAAAGCTAGCAAAAGGGGCTTATGAGCTAGTTGATTTTGATGGGGACTCTTTGGGTAAACCCAGAAATGGACTTTACCTAAAGAGGTATTATGCTTAAAATGATGGGTATGGAGAAATTTTTAGATAGGTTAGATTTTCTTTCTAGCTAGCAAGTGTGTTAGTTTAGTCAGTGTGCTTAGCTTAGAGAATGTGGTTTTTCGTCGTTATTCTGGCTTATCTTGGTTTTACTCTTGATATTGTAGATGTCGACGCCTCTCCAAACATACATTGGATTTGCTGATGGTGCTTGTCGTAGTACACGGAATATCTCTTCCGCAGCTTGGGTTATCTATTCGCCCTCTGACGAGTTAGTTTCTATGCATGGGGTAAGCCTCGGTCAAACAACGAATAACATTGCAGAATACAGTGCAGTGGTTGAATTATTATCCGAATCTATTTCATTTGGAATTCGACGTTTGATAGTGAGGTTAGATTCTGAACTTGTTGTATTACAGCTTAATAGAGTTTATGCCATTAGAAATCCTGTGTTATTAAGGTTGTTTTTGAGAGTGCGTCTCTTGGAACATGAATTTGATTACATTGAATATCAGCATATTCCAAGGTCCTTGAATACATTAGCAGATGCAATTGCTTCTCGAGTGTTGGACAAACATTTACAATAATCATGCAAGTAAATTTAAAAACATTTCATCATACATGTTAAACAGGATAAGCCGGTAATAATGATATATATAGATAGAAGTGTGTCAAAAAAATATATACATCGTCTTCGATCATAGGTTGAAAACACCTTATGATCGGAAAAATGATAGTACAAAAAGTCAAAAATGTCACATGTGACTACAAAAGAGACTAGTCAATCACTGGTGGTGCTCTCTGTATGACACCACTGCGCGGGCTACCTTACGCAAAAATCTCATAAACGGTCCAGGGACCGCGACTACGAAACGCTGAAGCCTGATAGGAATGTCATCCATAGTAGTCTCAGGTATATCTGCCGTGAGACGCTCTAGATCATGCTCCAACTCAGCTAGTACTTCTCCTGCCGCGTCCTGTGGGGCCGGTACCGGTGCAGCTGGATGAAGTCTATCAAAAGGCCGGAGGTTGGCTGGATGCTGTGGACCAACATCTGCATTTTGAAAAGTTTACTGTTAGTTTTGAGACGATATATATGAAAAATAAAAATACATAATTAGAAAACTTGTGAAAATAAAAGTACCTCTGTCGTCCCATTGTTCTCCCTGTGGAAGAACCATGTCCGGATCACCTGTGAAATCCATTCCGGCATACGGAAAGTCCTGTATCGCAAAAACCTGGTCCTCTAACCAGTGAAAGTAACTATCTGAGAATCGAACCACTGCCGCACCCTCGTCAGGATGTCGGGCCATGACCGCAACCCATCGTATCAGCTTTGGCTCCCGAGGACCCGAGATATCAACAGTGAGTTGCTGAGGGATCAGCATTGGAACTCTCTCCAAGGAAAAGCTCACGACTATAGGCCCATATCCAAAACTCTTTAGTCGTCCGTTCTTTGCCTTGGTCAGTTGGCTCTTCATATGAGCCGACACAGCTTCAAACCAGTTGAAAATGGTGCCTTGGTAACAGTCAATTGCCATCCGCATTTGGGATCCGGAAGCAATGTGTAAAGCGGTCGCGCCGCAAATCCTGGTAACTGTGAACGCTATGACTTTGAGTTTAGGCAGAGTGATGTGTTTTATCTCTATGCCTTTTGAATGGTGAGCCCCACGTGTGCACCAATCCTCACGGAGACTATCAAGGGGTTGGCCACCCGGCCTAGTCCCCGCAAGATTGAGTTGCTCGCCTCTGTTTGGCAAGCCAGTGAGAAAGTATACATCCGAGGGCTCTATCTCGAGCTAGTGCCCTCCTATGTAAAAGCATTGTTCTTGAACGTTCCATCGCTCAACCAGCCATTCCAAGAATCTTACCTGGCCCCTCATGCCCGGTATGGTCCAATATTTGTATAATCCGCATGCTCTTAGGGCATCCAGGGAAGGTTGATGATTTATTGCAGCTTCATCTTCCTCTACATGCTCTCTTTCTCTTCAGTCTAACATGATTAATGCCCTGCATATCAAAAATAGCAATTAGAAATTGATTTGAGGATTTTTGGTAAGTTTTTGAGGGAGTTGGGGTTTTGAAATGCGCACTTCTCGGAAGACGCACCCTGGCTTTGTAGCACAGGGCGCCCGGACGCGGCTGGCCTGAAGGCGGGCCACGTCTTCTGACCGTTTCCCCGTATGAGAAAAAGTCGGGGGACGCAGGTCACCCGAAGGGCACCTGCGTCCGCCGGGAGGCGCATTCCAAAACCAAAACCCCCCCAAAAAATGAAACTAAGACCTAAAAATTAATTCTAAACGGATAGAAATGCAGAGTAGGATGTGTAAAATACCTGGATGAAACGGCGTTCGATTCCGACGGTCAGATTTTCCGCAGCGACCACGGGAAGTTTCTTGTCAAAAGCTCCTTTTTCAACCTCCAAAGTCAAACGGTAAAAATGGCATGGTAAAAGGTCTTTTTATAGGTTTTTTGGATGAATTAGTTCATTTTTTACCATGAAAAGATGTTTTTCGACGTATTTTTGCCTATTTTTAACAGGTATGAGTAATGTGTTGCGTTTGTGCAGGACAAAGGGATTTCGAGGGAAATTGTCATTTTTCACAAATAAAAATATCAGAGTCATCTTTTAAGCCCTTTTCTGACTCCTAAAACATGAAAAGATCGTCGAGCGTTTCTTTTACACTCGTTAAAAAGGAATTAAAAGACGGTCTCCTTTTAGCTCTTTTCTGACCGTAAAATCAGGAAAAGATTGCCGGGTTTTTGTCGTTTCAAACTCGATAAGGAAATAAAACGATGTGTCCTTGATCGCTTTTTACTTTTCAGGTCGACGACACTATTATGAAAGTACTCCTTGGTCGCAAGATCAAGCGGTTCCCCCAGGTATTATTTTATACTTTTTCGGGCTTGAGGGACACAAATTTACGAAAAAGTTCAACGTGGAGTTTCCTTAAGTTTTTCAGACTCTCTAAAATTGAAAAACGCCGAGTTTCTCCTATACTGGGCTCGTTAAACTTTTACAGTAAAGGACCTGTTCAATTACAAACAGGAACGAACCACTCCTTCCTAGGGTTCGAATTTAAACTAGCTTGGACTCATCCGAAGGATGAGCTTATAATCAAGCATATGTTATCCTCCTCAAGCTTGTTAAAAATAAAGAGGTACTTGCCAGAAATGGTGGGGGGAAAGAGAGAAAAATGAGCCTATTTGTTACCTTTTGCCTCAAAAGAAACTTTATTACCGCTCTTGAACACGACACTTTTCATTCACCTGGGTTGGGAAATCTTTTACCTCATAGTTGACCAAACCACTTTGAAAGTCTTTAACCTGGTTCCGGGGATTAACTTTGAGTTATTCGTCACCAAGCCATCTGTCGTGTCGTTATGTGTTCAAGAGGTCTGCAAGCAAAACTTTCATCTGCAAAAATACTTGTCATCCATTTGACCATCCCTGAGTCAGTCCTTACAGCAACATTTCTTCAACTTGAACAATGATTTCGTGTTGCAGGCTTGCCTGCAACGAGTCGCTTTCTATCGACATCGACACATTATCTAGAAAGATGATTTAGGAATCGACAGTACCTTGAAGTCTGCATGCATCAATGGCAGGTTTCTCGCCTCTGACGTCAGTTTACATCATTGACTTTCGATCAAAGGATTCCGTGAAGTGTTCGACATCAAAACATCTATTCACATTTCACGGGTTGTGCTTGGTACTTTGAGAACCATTGACATTACTGGTGGTCTCTCTCACGCTTGTTAACAGTTTACATCATCGACTGGTAATAAAGTGGTTTCTAACATGTTCGACATCAAATCATTTAATCACATGGTTAGAATCGTACCAATTCGGGAAGTAGAAGTGAAGACCCTGGATCTAGTTTCTACCATCCAGGCTGCGAGGAGTTTTGTATTCATTGTCTATGTAGACTAATCATAAACAGATGGCTGCGTCCATACTGCATCTACGAAAGTCTATAAAAATGATGTACTGCAAGATCATTCCTGTATCAGAATAGTTAGTCCATTAGTTAAAGTTTTGAATCTGAGTATGGGAATGCCTACCTCAGTGATGATATAATCTTATACATGTATTTTGTGTTGAAAATTGCAGGTTCCAACCAGGTCATCCACAAGACAATCCTTGAAATGATAAAGCGCTTCACCCTTCCTAGAATTACAAAACCCTAATCTATTCCAGGCTTCGCACTTTAGGGGGCAATCTGTTACACTAAAAAATGTCACCATGACCACTTACAGTTAGTATGGCTCAAATCAACAGTCATGCTACCCTCTTAGGCAAGTCTTATGCCTCTGCTATCCATCTCAAACTCAAAGAAGAGAGAAAGTCTTGTAAAAAATGTGTTTATCTCTGGGGTCGCAGGTTCTCTCTAGCCTTACCTGCGGGGACGCTTACCATGTTCACAAAAGCTGCGTCCATGGACGCTCTGTATGTTAAGGGACAGGTGCCTCCTTCTGTAAAAGGAAAAATGCGCGAGTTTCATTTTAAAAAAGTTACTTGTGGTTACTTCTAGAACCTTCTAGAGGTCGGTTTGATGAAATGGATGCGCCTCCAGTTGGTTCATGTATCTCTATTAAGGGGGAACTTATCCCATCAATAAGGGAGCTATCCCACCCAAAGAGGGGGATTATCCCATTGATAGTGGACCTGAATAACCTCTTTACAGCACTATAAATAAAGACATTGAGCCAGAGGGAGGGGAGGTTAGAACTATACATTTTCTTTGGGTAAACGCTGCAGGAATTAGGACTCCCATTTAGAGCCTTGTGAGGAGAGATTGTCTTTGCTTGATTCTACTTGGAAGTGGGTGAGCTTTGTCAAAGTAGAGGAAAACCCTTGATGGACCCTGGGAGGAACTTGCACAACACCAAGGCCAGGTTGTAAGAGTTTCTTTGTTTCGTTATTAATACAAACTGGTTTATTTTTCTCAATAGCTTGTGTTAATGAGTTATTTCATGTGTTCCTTGGTCTGCATGTTGAATATATGTTTTATTATATGAAATACAAGTGCTTGGTAATTGTTTGATTGTTTGTGGTTGCAGGAATTGAGATGAAGGAGGAGCTCATCCGGATCGGCAAGGACGGACTACAACAACAGCGTTTTGGAATAAGGTAAGCCTAAACACTAGTAGTTTTCATGTTATAAAAGGTATATTTAGAGAAAGATCACTCCATTTTGTCTTGTTTGTCGCTAGAGATTCTAGACTCCTAGGGAGGTCAGCTGTGTCCGCACAAACGACTTTTTCCGCCACGACAACATCGCAGGTGCTAGAATAAGGCAAGCCAAGGATGAGTTTGTGTGTGTGTGCCATCCACTTGTCCTTCCAATGAAAATAGAATCATCCTTGAAATGATGAAGGGTATGCGAACAATTATTGTTCGGTAGAGTGGTTATCTTCATCATTGATTGATGCATATTGCTGACGAAGTTCACCTTCCTCCAATTCCTACCATGCTTGGGACTTCAGGGCTAGGCTAACAGATGTACCCTCATTCACCACTCTATCCGCGAGTTCATTTCCCTTCCTTCTGATTGCTTGAAAGTGGATGCCTACGATGTTGTCAATTCCCTACTTGATCCTTTGTATTATTTTGTTTAGGCTCTAGTTTTCTGAAATTTTGTCGACCTCGATGCCCTACTAAAGTTTTTTTCCAATTTGAGTGGCCAGCATGGAATCTCCTTCTATAATCAGAGGACTGAGCTTTAGGTTGTGCACTGTGGTGATGCCATTTTCGAGGGCATGAAGTTTTGCGGCATTGTTTGTGGCTGAACCTATATTTCCCTCATATATCCATATTATCTCTCCTTTAGAGTTTCTGAAGACTCCTCCAAAACTGAATGGGCCTGGATTCCCCTTATCCGCGTCATCATAGTTGAGCTTGAAAGTCCCCTTCTCTAGTGGCCTCTAGGTGTTTTTTTTTTATTTTCAAGCCTGGAGAGGGGGGTGACTTCATGGACCTTGATCTGAAGGAGATCTAGCATTGAGAGAATTCTCTCCTCAAAGAAGGTGGGAGGGTCCTTGACAATCTGAGTGGGTAGAGAGGTCATTGTTTCCTAGATCGCACTTTTGATCTTCGAGATTATGATTTTCTCTTGGCTAGAGATGCCACGAAATATTTTTGCATTGCGCTCCTTCCACAGATCCCAACAGATCAGACCAAGAATTAAATTCCATGCACAATTAACTAGAGGATGTGAGGAGAAGACAATTCTCCAGTTCGCGATGATACTTTGAATAGATGAGGAGTCCTGATCAGAGTTGTTGAAGACCACATAAATCCAATCCCATAAATTGGACGTGAATGGGCATACATTTAACATATGATTGGGGGTTTCTTCTTCTTGCTAGCAGAGAGGGCATCTTGATGGGCCAATAAATCCTTTTATTCTTAGGTTGTCCCACGTCAAAATATTTCTATGCATGACTAACCATAGAAAGATAGATATTTTCAGCCAGTTCTTCCTATCCTAGATTGTGTTCCACTTCGGTTCTGGTTGAAGTTGATCTTTCTTGGCTATTTATTTATAGGCTTCTCCTAAATTGAAGTGTCCTGTTGAGTCCCCCCCACCCCATCTAAGTTGATCCTCGACAGAGTTAAGGAGGATTTGTGCATGTGATTCCTTTTTAGTAGAAGTAACTTTACATTTGAAAGCAAGCAGTTAATGAATTCCTTAGATTAGTTGTTACTTTATGTTTCCTAGTTTTCTTTCTTTGCAACATAGAAATAACTTTTAGAAGTTTTTGCATTCTTTATTTCTTGAATCAATTTCTTTTGAATGGGGCCTACATTCCCTTGTTCTCTAGACAACTGAGGAATACTTACTACAGGAGTCAACGCAACTCAGAAGAGGAGCGAAAATTAGATTCCCGAAGTGTGTTTACTTTGCTTTGAAAAGTCTTGTTCCTTTTTTTTTTTTTTTCTGAACTATGTTTTTTTGAATTTCTTTCAAAATAATGGTTTTTATTTGACAGATCCCTGAGGCCATGTTCTGGCATATATTGTGCTACGCATCTAAGTTTACTTACCCGAATTGACAAATTAAATGTTGGTGTAAATCTTGCATTTATACTGCCCGACATTTTGGCACCATTGGCGGGGAGTGTTGGGTCCCTATAATACTAGTGATTACCCCATTAGTATTGCAGTTATACCCCTTATTTATATTGTTGTGCCCCCATTACCCCCATATTGTTATTAATGTGCCCATATAATCCCTCTATTGTTATTTTTGTGGCTTTATATTATTATTGTTAGGTCGGTTAGATTATATTGTGACTCCATAGACTCCTATATATAGAAAGGAGGTTTTGTCATTTGTATCATCCAAGAATTGTTCATTTATGTAATGTAAAGGAGGTTTCCCCCTCGAAGAGGCTGAATTCTAAGTCGTGGATCTCCCTTTTCTATCTTTTTGTGAGCTGTTTTCATAACATTTGGTATCAGAGCTTTGGATTCTAGGGTTTCGCTGCTCCAAACAGGTCATCGTGGAATTTTCACTATAACTTTGTTTCTGTGATGTTTCAGAAGTCGCAAAAAAAACCCATTTGATAAGAAATTGCGCTGAACCTTGGGTCCGAATTTCAGAGCTTTTCGCGTGATATTTTCGGAGATATGATCTCAGGAAGTTGGTCTTTTTGCAGACTCCTGAATTACACTCAAAACAGGTGACCTGGGGAAAATCGTGATAACTTTCTTTCTAAGCATCAGATTGAAATTTCGTAAGAAGGTATAGAAAGAGGACGGACTATAGTTTTCTTCTATATATTTTTCAGAGTCAAAGGTTGAAACAGTGACACGTGGCTCTTCATACAAGTTCGCTCTACTGAACTAGTCTATAATCAGGTCACTGCGGGAGATTGGGCATAACTCTTTCTTGGAGAATCCAATTTGGTTCAGACTAGTGGCATTGGAAAGAGAACATAGAAGACTAATATAGGTCACAATTTCCGAACTGGATGATTTGAAATTACAAAGATACATCAGATTCAATATCAAGCTTCTACAAAGTAAAAAAAAGGTGTGTAGTTTTTATTTTTTATTTTTGCATAAGCTTGGTTTGAAGGAATTCAAAGGGCATAGTAAAGCATTATTATCGGTAACTGATGCCCCGAGGAAAGAAAATGCAAACACCTAGTAAGGAACCTGAAAGCTTTAGCATGACTCATGAAGAAGAGGAAGAAATGCAACATGATATATCAAAATTACAAGACCAAGTGCAACAACTATCCCTTGCACAAAAGGGAACAAAATCTAAGATGGATGGTTTAAAGAAAGATGTAGAAGCTAAGATGGATGGTTTAAAGAAAGGTGTAGAAGCTAATATGGACTATTTAAAGAAAGTCGTAGAAGCTAAGATGACTGACGTGGAAGCTAAGATGGATGATTTGAAGATAGATTTGAAGACAGACATGGACGAATTGAAGATAAATATGAATAAGTTGCTACAAGAAATCGTCCCTAAGGGTGAAAGGGTACTAAAGGAAAATCATGATGAGAATAAAATAAATGTTAATCATGATTCCATAGACGCTAATGTTGGATTGAAGAATCACCATATTCCAAAAATCGATATGAGGAAGTTTGATGGCAAGGATCCCGCCACAAGGATATTACAGATGGAGCAGTTCTTCGATCTCAATAATGTGCAAAACACACAAAAGGTACGTATGGCTGTCACACGGAATCAGTCAACAGTGCGGACACAACCGACCTTCCTAGAAGTCTAAGACATTCTAATGACAAACAAAACAAAGTAGAGCTATCCTTCTCTAAACATGCATTATGATATGAGAAATCAAGTGTTTTGTTCTTACCTTTGTCCAAACACTGTTGTAGAAGTCCAAGCTTTGTTGATCTGGATGAGCTCCTCCCTTTCTCCAAAACCTGCAATCACCAACAGTCAAACCATTAAATAACACCTGATTATAACATAAAACAAAGCATATTCAACATATAGACCAAGGAGTACATGAAATAACTCATAAACAACAAGTTATTGAGAAGAATGGACTAATTTGCATTAAAGGTAATCAAAAGGAACCATTACAACCTGAGCCTTGGTGTTGTGCAAGCTCCTTCCAGGGTCCACAAGAGTTCTCCTTTACTTTGACAAAGCTCACCCACTTCCAAATAGAACAAGTAAAGATGGCAATCTCTCCTCACAAGCTTCTAAATGGGAGTCCTAATTCCTGCAGCATTTACCCTTAGAAATGTATAGCTTTCAACCTCTTCTCCTTCTGGCCCAATGCCTGTATTTATAGTGCTCAAGAGGAAGTTAATCAGGTCCACCATCAATAAGATAACCCCCTCTTTGGATGGGATAGCTCCCCTATTGATGGGATAAGTTCCTCTTTGGTAGGAGTGCATGAACCATCTGGAGGCGCTCAATACACGTCGAACAACCTTCTAGAATGCTCTAGAAATAACCACAAGTGACTTTTTAAAGATGAAACTTGCGCATTTTAACCTTTTCAGGGGGACGCACCTGCACCTTTACATACAGAGCGTCCAAAGACGCAACTTTTGTGAACCTTGGGTGTGTCCCCGCAGGTAAGGTTGAGAGAACCTGCGTCCCCAGAGATAAATACATTTAGAAAGACTTTCTCTCTTTTTTGGAGTTTGACATGGAGAGCAGAGGCATAAGACTTGCCTAAGAGGGTAGTATGACTGTCGATAGAGTCATCCTAACCGTGAATAGTCATGGTGACATTTTTTAGTGTAACAGATTGCCCCCTAAAGTGCGAAGCCTGGAATAGATTAGGGTTTTGTATTATCTAGGAAGGGTGAAGCGCTTTATCATTTCAAGGATTATCTCATGGAGAGCCTGATCAGAACTTGCAATTTTCAACACAAAATACATGTATAAGATTATATCATCACTGAGGTAGGCATTCCCATACTCAGATTAAAACTTTAACTAACAGACTAACTACTCTGATACAAGAATGATCTTGCAGTACATCATAATCATAGACTTTTGTAGACACAGTATGGGCACAACCATCTGTTTATGATTAGTCTACTTAGATAATGAATACAAAACTCCTCGTAGCCTGGATGGTGGAAACTAGATCCAGGGTCTTCATTTCTACTTCTCGAATTGGTACGATTCTAGCCATGCGAATAAATGAGTTGATGTCGAACATGGTAGAAACCACTTGATTACCAGTCGATGATGTAAACTGTTAACAAGCATGAGAGAGACAACCAGTAATGTCAATGGTTCTCAAAGTACCCAGTACAATCCATGAGATGTGAATGAATGAGTTGATGTCGAACATTTCACGGAATCCTTCGATCGAAAGTCAATGATGTAAATTGACGTCAAAGGCGAGAAACCTGCCATTGATGCATGCAGACTTCAAGGTACTGACGATTTCTAAGTCATCTCTCTAGATAATGTGCTGATGTCGATAGAAAGTGACCCGTTGCAGGCAAGCCCACAACACGAAATCATTGTTTAAGTTGAAGAAATGTTGCTGTAAGGACTGACTCAGGGATGGTCAAATGGATGACAAGTATTTTGCAGATGAAAGTTTTGTTTGCAGACCTCTTGAACACATAACGACACGACAGATGGCTTGGTTCTGAATGACTCAAAGTTAACCCCCGGAACCTGGCTGAAGACTTTCAAAGTGGTTTGATCAACTGTGAGGTAAGGATTTCCCAACCCAGGTGAATGAAAAAGTGTTGTGTTCAAGAGTGGTAATAAAGTTTCTTCTGAGACAAAAGGTAACAAATAGGCTCATTCTTCTCTCTTTTCCCCCACCATTTCTGGCAAGTACCTCTTTATTTTTAACAAGCTTGAGGAGGATAACATATGCTTGATTATAAGCTCATCCTTCGGACGAGTCCAACCTAGTTTTGATTCGAACCCTAGGAAGGAGTGGTTCGTTCCTGTTTGTAATTGAACAGGTCCTTTACTGTGAAATGTTTAACGAGCCCAGTATAGGAGAAACTCGGCATTTTTCAATTTTAGAGAGTCTGAAAAACTTAAGAAGACTCCAAGTTGAACTTTTTCGTAGATTTGTGTCCCTCAAGCCCGAAAAAGTATAAAATAATACCTGGGGGAACCGCTTGATCTTGCGACCAAGGAGTACTTTCATAATTAGTGTCACTGACCTGAAAAGTAAAAAGCGATCAAAGACACGTCGTTTTATTTCCGTATCGAGTTTGAAACGACAAAAACCCGACAATCTTTTCCTGATTTTACGGTCAGAAAAGAGCTATAAGGGGACCGTCTTTTAATTCCGTTTTAACGAGTGTAAAAGAAACGCTCGGCAATCTTTTCATTTTTTAGGAGTCAGAAAAGGTCTTAAAAGATGACTCTGATATTTTGGTTCGTGAAAAATGACAATTTTCCTTCTAAGTCCCTTTGTCCTGCACAAAAGCGACACATTACTCATACCTGTTTAAGATAGGCAAAAATACATCGAAAAACATCTTTCCATGGTGAAAAATGAACAAATTCATCCAAAAAACCTATAAAAAGACTTTTTACCATGTCATTTTTACCGTTTGACTGTTGAGGTTGAAAAAGGAGCTTTTGGCAAGAAACTTCCCGTGGTCGCTGCGGAAAATCCGACCGTGAGAATCGAACGCCGTCTCTTCCAGGTATTTTACAACATCCTACTCTTCAATTTCATCCGATTAAAGTTGATTTCTAGGTTTTAGTTTTGGTTTTTGGGGGGGTTTAGGTTTTAGAATGCGCCCCTCGATGGACGCAGGTGTCCTTCGGGTGACCTGCGTCCCCCTACTTTTTCCTATACAGGAAAATGGTCGGGGGACGCAGCCCACCTTCAGGCCAGCTACATCCGGATGCCCTGTGTTGTAAACGCGGGGTGCGTCCTCCATGAAAGGCGGATTTTAAAACCCCAATCTCCCCAAAGAACCATTCAAAATTCCCCAAATTAATTCTAATCATTATTTCTTGGTGTGTAGGTCACTCACCATGTTAGATTGGAGAGAAAGAGAGCACGAGGACGTTGATTTAGCTGCGATTGAACATCAACCTTCCATTGATGCCTTGAAAGAATGCGGGCTATATAAATACTGGGCCATACCTGGCATGAGGGCTCAGGTAAGATTCTTAGAATGGCTGGTTGAGAGATGGAACGTTCAAGAGCAATGCTTTTACATAGGAGGGCACCAGCTCGAGATAGAGCCCTCTGATGTATACTTTCTCACTGGCTTGCAAAATAGAGGCGAGCAACTCAATCTAGCCAGGACTAGGCTGGGTGGCCAATCCCTTGTTAGTCTCCGGGAAGATTGGTGCACTCCTAGTGCACACCATTCGAAAGGCGTGGAAATCAAACACATCTCTCTGCGTGAACTCAAAGTCATAGTGTTCACGGTTACCAGAATTTGCGGGGCAGCTGCTTTACACATTGCTTCTGGGTCCCAAATGCGGATGGTAATTGACTGTTACCAAGGCACCATTTTCAACTGGTGTGATGCTGTGTCGGCTAATATGAAGAGCCAACTGACTAAGGCAAAGAACGGATGACTGAAAACTTTTGGATATGGGCCTTTAGTCGTGAGCTTTGCCTTAGAGAGAGTTCTGATGCTGATCCCTCAACAACACACTGTTGATATCTTGGGTCCTCGGGAGCCAAAGCTGGTGCGATGGGTTGCAGTGATGGCCCGACATCCTGATGAGGGCGCGACAGTTGTTCGATTTTGATAGTTACTTTCACTGGTTGGAGGACCAGGTTTTCTCGATCCAGGACTTCCCGTATGCCGGAGTAGATTTTCGAGGTGATCCGGACATGGTTCTTCCACGGGGAGAACAATGGGATGACAGAGGTACTTTATTTTTCACAAGTTTTCAAATTATGCATTTTTTTTGTTTTTTATATATATCGTCTCAAAACTGACAGTAAAATTTTCAAAATGCAGATGTTGGTCCACAGTGCCCAGCCAACCTCTGGCCTTTTGAGAGAAGACATCCAGTTGCACCAGTACCGGCCCCACAGGACGCGGCGGCTGCAGAGGTACTAGCTGAGTTGGAGCATGATCTAGAGCGTCTGACGGCGGATATGCCTGAGACTACTATGGATGATATTCCTATCAGGCTTCAGCGCTATGTAGTCGCGGTCCCTGGACCGTTTAGGAGATTTTTGCGTAAGGTAGCCCGTGCAGTGGTGTCGTATAGGGAGCACCACCAGTGATTGGCTAGTCACTTTGTAGACACATGTGACATTTTTGACTTTTTGTACTTTATCATTTTTGCCGATCATAAGGTGTTTTTCAACCTATGATCGAAGACGATGTATATTTTTTGACACACTCCTATCTATATATATATCACTATTACCGGCTTATCTTGTTTAACATGTATGATGAAATGTTTTTAAATTTACTTGCATGATTATCGTAAATGTCTGTCCAACACTCGAGAAGCAATTGCATCTGCTAATGTATTTAAAGACCTTGGAATATGCTGATATTCAATGTAATCAAATTCACGTTCCAAGAGACGCACTCTCAAAAACAACCTTAATAACACAGGATTTCTAATGGCATAAACTCTATTAAGCTGTAATACAACAAGTTCAGAATCTAACCTCACTATCAAACGTCGAATTCCAAATGAAATAGATTCGGATAATAATTCAACCACTGCACTGTATTCTGCAATGTTGTTTGTTGTTTGACCGAGGCTTACCCCATGCATAGAAACTAACTCGTCAGAGGGTGAATAGATAACCCAAGCTGCGGAAGAGATATTTTGTGTACTACGACAAGCACCATCAGCAAATCCAATGTATGTTTGGAGAGGCGTCGACATCTGCAATATCAAGAGTAAAACCAAGATAAGCCAGAATAACGACGAAAAAACACACTCGCTAAGCTAAGCACACTGACTAACTAACAAACATACTAGCTAGAAAGAAAACCTAACCTAACTAAAACTTCTCCATACCCACCATTTAAGCATAATACCTCTTTAAGTAAAGTCCATTTCTGGGTTTACCCAAAGAGTCCCCATCAAAATCTACGAGCTCATAAGCCCCTTTTGCTAGCTTTCGCTTTACAATATAGGGTCCATGCCACATAGGAACGAATTTTCCAGCACCTAGCTTATCGTTAGCTTGATCATATAATAGCACTAGGTCTCCTTCCGAAAAATTTCGAGGGGTCACATTTCTATCATACTGAGCTTTCATTCGTTTTGCGTGAGTCTCGATTGCCAATGTAGCGTCACGTCGAGTCTCATCTAATTTAGCTAAGTACAATAAACGTTTCTCCTCTTCGGAAGTAGCTGGGAGTAATTCGACAGCCATTTGAAGTGATGGGATTTCGCATTCAATGGGTAACACAGCTTCCAAGCCATAAACTAGCTGGAAAGGAGTGAACCCTGTTGAGGTTTTCACTGAGGTTCGGTATGCCCATAGCGCCGAAAATAACATGTTGTGCCAATTCGACCGATGAATACCAATGGTTCGTCGGATCATGATAACCAGAACTTTGTTGATAGACTCAACCAAACCGTTGGCTTGCGGATAATAAGGAGTAGAGCTATCGTGGCGCAAACCAAGCTGGCTTGTAAGCTCAGTCATCATGATGTTTCGAAAATGGCTCCCATGGTCAGTAATGATTGCTTGTGGGACACCAAACCTAGTTATAATATGATTGAATACGAAAACTGCAGCTTTTTTTCCGCTTGCGTCGAATGTAGGCATCGCCTCGGCCCATTTAGTGAAATAATCAACCGCGAGGATGATATACGCATGCCCCCCGGCCGAGTGAGGGTTACAAGTAATAAAGTCGATACCCCATTTGGCGAATGGACCAACGGCAATTATAGGGTGGAGAGGAGCAGGTGGTGCGCGCATCTTTCGATCAAACACTTGGCAGTTGTGGCACTTCTGGACTGCAATGATACAATCCTTAAACATAGATGGCCAGAAGTAACCAGCGCGCAACACCTTCTGAGCTGTGGCATACCCAGACATATGACCGCCACATGCTCCAGAGTGACAATCATTCAAAACCCTCTCAGCCTCTTCGTGAGTTAAACAACGTCGAAAAACTAAGTCTGCCCCCTGGCGATAAAGTGTATCTCCAATAATTTTGTATTGCTGGGATTGAAACCGAATTTTTCGACGTTCCGCCTTTGAAGCTTCAGGCCGAAAGGTTTGGGTTTGGAGATAGATGATTATATCCCCGTACCACGGATCTAAAGTACTGATAAGAAACAAAGATTCGTCCGCAATGGACTCCTCTGCCACAGTCTCTGTGTCAGTACGCGGGAAATCACACATCAATTCCGCAAAAACTAAGGATTTCTTAGACTTGGACTTCTCGAACTCCAAGTCGAACTCTTGCAGGATAACGATCCATTTAGAGTACTTGCCCCCTAGCAGTTGTTTTGTCAAAATGTAAATCATAGGGTTGCAATCCGAAATAACTGTAGTTTTACGGAGAAGAATGTAGTGACGAAAACGCTGGACAGCTTGAACGGCTGCCAGGGCCAATTTCTCCACATGCGAATATTTTAGCTCAGTGGGATTTAAGGTCCTACTGAGATAATATATCACATGCTCCGCTCCGAATTCATCTTCTTGAACTAACACCATTCCAATGGTGGAATGCGAAGCTGCGAGGTATAAGAAGTAGTCCTGGTTGTAGTTGGGAGGATGCAACAACGGTGCATGGGTCAACGCGTGTTTAAGTGCATCAAAAGATTGTTGGGCAATCTCGTCCCAAAAGAATTGAACGTTCTGTTTCAACAACCGTGTAAAACCTTTAGTGACCTCGGCGTAGTTTGGGATGAATCGACGTAAAAAGTTTGCTTTCCCTTGCAAACTTTGGAGTTGGCGCAAACTCGAAGGAGGAGGCAATTTGATGATAGCCTCGACTTTCGAGGGATCGACGCGAATGCCGGCTTTTGAAACAACAAATCCCAGCAATCGACCTGTTTCTATACAGAAAACACATTTGTGGGGATTCAACCGAATTCGATAATGCCTACACCTCATAAAGATTGCTCGTAAGTGGACAAGGTGATCAGCTCGATGTAATGAATGAGCAGGCAAATCATCGAGATACGGTTGCACAATGTGCTTGATGTCATGAAATGCGTAAGACATTGCCCGTTGAAAAGTGGCCCCGGCATTCTTAAGCCCAAAAGGTAATTTGCAATAAGCAAATGTCCCCCATGGACAAATGAATGCCGTTTTTGGTTGGTCGGCAGGTAGAATATTGATTTGATTATAGCCCGAAAAACCATCCATGAAGGAAAACATTTCACTTCCGGCACAATCATCAATAATTTGATCGATATAAGGCGTAGGATAGTTGTCTTTTGGACAAGCTCGATTGATATCCCTATAGTCGATACAGATTCTTATTGTTCCTTGTTTCTTATTGATCGAAACAATATTCAATACCTAATCCGTTAACGGGATTGGATAAATGAAACCTGCTTTCAACAGCTTTTCGACTTCTGCTTTAATCGCAGCCGCTTTTCGAGGGTGAATCTGACGCAACCGTTGCCGGACGGGTTTAGCATCCGGGTAGGTCTTTATTTCATGAACAACAATGGCAGGATCGATTCCCGGCATTTCCTCGTAAGACCAGGCAAACACATCGCGGAATTCTTGGAATAGGGCCTTGTAAGTTTGGATTTCATCTTCTGTACATGCGGCACCTATATGAATGTTCTCCTCAATTCCGGGCTTCACTGAAATATCAATGGGAATAGTACGAGAAATATTCCCTAAATTCAACTCTGAATCAGAATGTTTCGTTGGATCCTGAGCGTCTTTGACATATTCAGCGGTAAAGATAGATGAAAAATCATTTTCAAATGCATCATCCTTAGGTAAAAACGAAGATCTGTGATGGAGATCCTCCCATGGTAGATCGTCTACACTTAGGATTTCGCGAAGTTGTTCGTCAGATGACACGACTTCGGGAAACGCTATCCGTTCTAAGGTTGAGGTGAAAAGTGATTCTTCACTGACCACATTCATTTGGTCGATCTCGGTTGAAGGAGAGTCGGTAAAAGACATGAGAGCTTCATAAGCAATTTCATATGGACTCAAGGGCATAGCATCACCGAATGAGTCTATCTCAGAGTCAGATGGGACAATCCAAGGATCATCATAAATAATGTTTTCTGATGTAATCATATGAATTGTTGCAAATGAAGGTTCTACGCTGAGTGGAGGGAGAGGAAAAGTTCCCAGTAAACCGGAATCCTTAACTAAACCTACACCAACGTCCCTATAAGGGATTGTCGTCTTACCGACATGCTGGATACTCTCTGAAGAGGCTGGGTCGGATGAAAAGTATGTCAGCTGATCAATAGTCACGATCTTACCGTTATGTGGAAATTTAATTACTCTGAAGACCGATGAAACGACCGCTGTCATAGCATATGACCAACTTCGACCCAAAAGAAGGTTGTAGTCTAGAGGGGCATCAACCACTTCCACATCCAGACTAACGGTTTTACCTTCTACCCCTATAGGCAATTCCTGTAGAATACCAAACGGACGGAACCCACGGCCATCAAAGGCCTTAAGGATGGTGGGGGATTGGTTCAACGAAGGAGAACCAAGGGATCTCCAACATTGAATCGACATAATACACGTAGAAGCTCCCTCATCAATCACAGTCCTATGAATAGGCCTGTTTTTGACTATCACTGGAATTTGGAAAGCCATTTGATGGGGGAGACGCGGTGTACTATTTTCTAGATCGAAGATTATTAGATTCGGGTCCTGAACATCAACAGCTCCTATAGCCGACAAAAGCAATTTTCGTTGTGCTGGGCATGATTGCAGCACTTCTAACGCCGACATTGCTGAGGGTGAAACAGCTAAGTCCTCAACAATGTTGTAATTCTGGGCCGCTCTCGCATGTGGATTGAAAGCAGACCTTCGAAGTACACCCTTGGCGGGCGGTTTAATTACTAAGTCTGGGTTAGGTTTCTTGATCTGTAGTGGATCGGAACCAGGAGCTGAGGTTGATGGGTTAGATTGTGAAGATTCTGCTTCCTTAACATCAACAGGATTCTTACTACCATAATCTTGCGATCGAGTCGCAATCCTCACATGAGACATCATCAAAATGGGTTCTTCACTGGCATTTGATGAAGAACCTATCATCTTATTCTCCTGCTCCGGAAATGGATTTTTTAACACAACAGGAGTGGGAGAACCTTTGACTATTTTCACTACCTCGGCCCGATGAGGGCAATCTCTCGTAAAATGATCCTCTTCACAAATAAGACAAGGATATCGAGGTTTGCGCTTTTCGTCATTGGTTCCCGACTTTTCTGTTTTCTCCTTCGGAGCCTTGTCTGCTTTAGTCTTCTTCTTTCCTTTCTTCTTTCCGCCATTTTTTGATTTGGCCGTAGATGACTCTACAGCGTGAATATCGGCGGTAAGTTCAGGAGTAGAAGACTCTCCTGTCGGGGAATCAGGCAAAGTGATAATAGGAGTAGTTGAAGCCTTGGAAGACTTCTTCTTGCTCTTTGTATTCACGATACCAATCATACCATCAGCGGCATGAGATCCCGAAGGAGCAGCAGCGATTTGATTCGACTTTGGAAGATCCGGAATCTTCTCGTGTAATGTACCCGACTGAGTGTAAACTAAGTCAAGGTATTGCGCCTGAGCAATGACTTGCTCCTCAGTAACTACTCCGGCCTTAGCTACATCTTCAGTAATCCTTGGTAATAATGATTTAACAAACCATTCAGCTAAGATTTGGTCCGGGATAAAAACTTTCACTAGCCTTCTTCGACGTCTCCACTCATGAATGTGATCGGAAATATACGTGGAGGTTGATTGTTTTAGTGAAGTTAATAACTCTGTGCCGTTATCGTATCTGACCGGCAACTGAAAGTGAGTTAAGAACGAGGTAGCTAACTGGCTAAAATTGTAAAAAGAGGCCCGTGGTAACTCAATGTACCACTTGGCCGCGAGACCAATGAGTGTACGCTGGAAAAGACGTAAGCGGATCGAATCATCCGAGATAGAATTTGAAGCACACCAGAGGTGGTAAGTCATCACGTGATTGGACGGATCCTCTCCAGACTTACCTTCGAACTTGGGTATATCGCTGGGAAACTTATTTGGCATTGACGGCCAGAACGGAAGATATTGAATTGGATCGTTCGTTAGGCGCGTCAAGTCTGGTAAATCCAAAGTTGTGATAAATGGTAACTTCCGATTAGGATCTCTAAAACTCTGGGACAATACCGGCCCCAGGAGGAGGATATCCAGGATAACTAGGAACAGGAGTCGCATTTGGGATATTATATCCTCCTGGAAAACCAGGATTAACCGGACCGTACTGGGGTTGTTGAGGTTGTTGATAAGTGTACCCAGGATACGGTTGATACTGGTAAACCAGTTGTTGGACAGCTTGCCCAAGTTGGTACTGTCCCTGGTACGGTTGATGAATAAATTGTGGTTGAGCAATGACAACCGTACTTATACCAGGCTGGCCTACAGGCATCTGGACTGTGGTTTGAATCGTAGATCCAGACAACGGTAAAGATGTCTGAGGAGTGGTTACAGAGACAATAGAAACCGAAGTCGTCGATACTCCAGAAGTAAGTATGGTAGATGTGGCGGTAGTTGCAACAGCCGTTTGAGATGGAGTACTAGGTGCAATTGGAGGCTGAGTAACTACCGAAGTTACAGAAGTTTGAACACTTGACTGGACAGGTTGCGGTTGCTGGGGTGGACCAGAAACTACGGGTTGTCCAGCTTGAGGTACCGACTGTATACTTGGCTGCAACACCTGTTGACCCTGTGACGGATCCCACACTAACATTCCAGGGTATTGACCCGTAACAGGTTGAGGATACTGAGATCCATAGCTGGATTGAGGATAGGATTGATAATTGTAAGGTGCAGTTCCCATACTTTGACCATATGATTGACCTTGATGTGGTTGATAACCTTGACTTGAGTATTGACCCTGAGGTTGATAAGCTTGAGGTAAATACAGATACTGGGGTTGACCTTGACCTTGAGGCTGGTACCCTTGAGGTTGATACCCTTGGGGTTGCCATCCTTGAGGTTGCCATCCTTGAGGTTGATATTGATACTGAGGTTGACCTTGGGGTACATATTGAGGTTGGGGTTGACCTTGAGGTATGTATTGCCCCATAGGAGCGTACTGACCTTGAGGTTGCCCCCAGACACGAATGAAATACCTTGAGGTTTCCCCCCAGGCATTAACTGAGGCTGCCCCCCAGGCGGTAATTGGCCACCTTGAGGTTGGGAAACGGGAACTGAACCTGACACCATGTAAATGTCTCCTACACCCAATGGTATATTACCACTGTTTCCAACTAATAACCCTTGATCAACGGGTTGAGGAGATGCCCCCTCAAAGGTACCAGAAAGAGATTGATACCCAGTGGGAACAGAAGGACCGCCATGTAAAAAAGATTCAGGACTTTGAGTAAACACGGATGACGGACCGGCCATATTGACAGGAGTATGAATACCTCCAGGTGGAAAAAGAGTACGAGGTGTAGAAAAACCTAGCCCAAAGTTGTCTAAATAATTGGTTAACGAAAGGTACCAAGTAGTACTTCTAGGAGGACTGTAAAAGATAGATTCACGCTCCCTTAGATCAATAGTAAGTTGATCTTTAGGATTAGAGACGCCTATTTCTTCCTCTGGAGCAAGTTATTCGATAGCAATCAAACCAGTAGGAAGATTTTCGGTGATAATTCTTTCTATTCTCGGTGAATCAGGAACACTAGAAGTTGGAGTA
The DNA here is from genome assembly GCA_031772625.1 of Pinus tabuliformis. Classification (NCBI taxonomy): domain Eukaryota; kingdom Viridiplantae; phylum Streptophyta; class Pinopsida; order Pinales; family Pinaceae; genus Pinus; species Pinus tabuliformis. The sequence goes on along the minus strand of CM062806.1, from coordinate 511,237,719 downwards.
ACAGGTTCAGATATTTCTGGTTCTTCGCCTGTATCACTAGCAGATGAAAAACTACCAACAAGCTCAGAAACTGTAACAGCTTCAGGATTATAACCTGTCTCTAAGCCTTGGTAATCTGAATGGACTACCAAGGAAGATTCTCCTTCTTCAGGTGAACCTACTCTACTGCCACTAGGAGGAGTTACAAGGACCTTCACCCCTAAGTCTACGGGATCTTCTCAACAATTCGGCCACAGAAACAACTTCAGGAGACTGGCCCCGAAGTCTACGGGACTGTCTCGGTAATTCCGCCACAGCTAAAAACTTTTAACTACTACACACGAAAACAAAATAAAATTTCAAATCAAACCACCTAAAGTCTCTAAAGAACCAAACAAATTTGAATCACACACATAAAGAATCTAGAGCATCAAACCAAGCACAAACAGTAGCCTTCCAGACCAAAAGCGCTAGTTGGTGATGAAGCCCAACATCGCTGGATTCAATACAGAAGTGGCGGGTGGAACAGTTACCCCGACAACCTGCTTAATGAATAGACTGGACCAAGTTCCTCCACTTTAACCGTCTCGAGTGAAGTGAACCCCCCAAAAAATCCAAGTGAGTCTAGCCGACGTCTGCTCCAGGTACAGTGGGATCTTCCCTCCACCGTCACCTCAGTAGAATCCTAAAGATAATGGTCACTAAGGTTACCAATCGCAACAAATGCACCTGGGGGAACAGTCTAAACTCCGACAACACGCAAGGGCAGAGTAGCAAGCTCAATCCCCTTGCTGGCTCCTTGACAATAATCCAAGGTTTACTGACAAGTGACCCCTGGCTCCTCGACAATGGCTAATCCGAGGTTTACCGTTTGTAATACGTGCGTGTCTGGCATCGTTCCCAACGAGGGGGGATTGATCCCCTCACTGGTTCAGACACGAGCTCGTGCTTCTCCTTTAAGAGGAGCTTTCCCAGAGTACAAGTGAGACAATTGGATTTATTCTATCACAAGATAAGCTACTTGTTTGGTTTTGTTGTCTTGGAGAGTTAATTACTCACCTACTCCAAGACACTAGCCTGATCTAAATTGGTGTTTCAGAGCCCTAGTAAATAAAAGTTACTACGTCAATTTTACTTTAAGCGTTAATTTTATGGTTTTTCTTTAAAGACAAAAGGTAGTGGAAATGAAACCAATGGTGTGTAGACTCGACTCAAACCACTACAAGGATGCACCTAAGATGATTTACGCTACTTTGCTTTTTCAATGAAATTCTTAACTAAGAGAGTTGAGAGAATGCAAATTTTTAGAGAAAGCAACTTCCTTAGAAAAGACAATCAAAGAAACAATTCTCTTTTTCTTTTCAAGCATGCAAACATGACCACTCTTTACGTGCACGAAAAAAAAACTCTTTTTCTTTCCAAACTTTTCAAAGCTACTTGAAACAAAACTTTTCAAAGGAGATGTTTTTGTATTTTCTCTTTTTAATAAAGCATATAAACCTATCTTAACAAAAAATAATCTCAAAAGCTACAAAAACTATGAAAACTTGACTCACAAACAAATCAAAAGGGAAATTACTCTAAGCAAACCTAACAAGGCGAAAGCTCACAAAGATGATTCTAGGTTGTTTTACTTGATCAAAATCAAATCAAGGACCAGCTAATGCAGAATCAAAAGACTAGTCAAAACAAAACTCAAATCTTTTTGTCCTTTTTGTAAAATGGAATTCAAGACTTAATCAAAAAGCACTTCGAAATTTGCCCAAAGAAACAACTCAATGGTAAGTTGCTCTCACAGGTAGACTTTATGATAGGTCTGACTTCTTAGAATGCTGACAAAACCAGAGAGATCTAAGGCTTGACAACTTCTACCGCCAAAGTCACTACAAGACCTACTCAAAAATCAAACCCTAGGGCTTACACTTCGATGAAATCCACTAAAACACTCAATGCTATCGAAACAAGTTCAGGTGAAGATTTTTGACAAGGGACTAATGAATCTGGGCAGTAAAAACTAAGAAAAAACAAAATCTAAGAGCAAAAAATGGAATTTTCTCAAATTTTAGCAGGGGACGCAGGCAACTCGTTAGCACAGGTGCGGGCCCGCTCTGTGCACACAGTAGAAGTGCGTCCGGGGACGCACTGTGCAACACTCAGAGGGTGCGTCCTACTGAAAAACTCAAGGAAAACCAAAATGAAACTAATCCTAAGCTAACCCACCCAAAGACAAAGTCACAGAGCCAAAATCAGAAAAATAAATCAATTTTCTCAAAGCAAAGTTCATACAAAGGAAAAAAACTTTTCTCATCAATGGAATCCCCAGCGGAGTCGCCAATTTGTCACACGGAATCAGTCAACAGTGCGGACACAACCGACCTTCCTAGAAGTCTAAGACATTCTAATGACAAACAAAACAAAGTAGAGCTATCCTTCTCTAAACATGCATTATGATATGAGAAATCAAGTGTTTTGTTCTTACCTTTGTCCAAACGCTGTTGTAGAAGTCCAAGCTTTGTTGATCTGGATGAGCTCCTCCCTTTCTCCAAAACCTGCAATCACCAACAGTCAAACCATTAAATAGCACCTGATTATAACATAAAACAAAGCATATTCAACATATAGACCAAGGAGTACATGAAATAACTCATAAACAGAAAGTTATTGAGAAAAATGGACTAATTTGCATTAAAGGTAATCAAAAGGAACCATTACAACCTGAGCCTTGGTGTTTTGCAAGCTCCTTCCAGGGTCCACAAGAGTTCTCCTTTACTTTGACAAATCTCACCCACTTCCAAATAGAACAAGTAAAGATGGCAATCTCTCCTCACAAGCTTCTAAATGGGAGTCCTAATTCCTGCAGCATTTACCCTTAGAAATGTATAGCTTTCAACCTCTTCTCCTTCTGGCCCAATGCCTGTATTTATAGTGCTCAAGAGGAAGTTAATCAGGTCCACCATCAATGGGATAACCCCCTCTTTGGATGGGATAGCTCCCCTATTGATGGGATAAGTTCCTCTTTGGTAGGAGTGCATGAACCATCTGGAGGCGCTCAATACACGTCGAAAAACCTTCTAGAATGCTCTAGAAATAACCACAAGTGACTTTTTAAAGATGAAACTTGCACATTTTAACCTTTTCAGGGGGACGCACCTGCACCTTTACATACAGAGCGTCCAAAGACGCAGCTTTTGTGAACCTTGGGTGCGTCCCCGCAGGTAAGGTTGAGAGAACCTGCGTCCCCAGAGATAAATACATTTAGAAAGACTTTCTCTCTTTTTTGGAGTTTGACATGGAGAGCAGAGGCATAAGACTTGCCTAAGAGGGTAGTATGACTGTTGATAGAGTCATCCTAACTGTGAATAGTCATGGTGACATTTTTTAGTGTAACAATGGCAACTTTATATTTGGAACCAAATCAATTTGTATGGTATCAATGGCTTTGCTCTCGTAAACAATTTATCACTTGGGCAATTTTTACGGAAGAATCGATAGCACATTATGAGGATACAAAAAGCAACACTTTTTTTAGCCAATTGATAAGTCTCAAACAAAAGGGTTCAATAATGGAGCACATTGAGGAGTTCCAAAAATTGAACATAAGGGTAAAAGATATTCCAGAGGAGCATAGGATTGATGTGTTCATAGGGTCTTTAAAGGATAATATCCAACATGATGTTCGCCTTTGGGAACCTGATTCATTAGAGAAGGCATTCAGGTTAGCAAGAAAAATGGAAAGCAAAATTATGGCAACCAGGAAGCATACCACTCACAACTATAAAGACGGAAGTGTTGTTTCCCCTAGTCTTCCACAACCTATAAGGTTGACACCACAACAATTGGAAGAAAAAAGAGCAAAAGGGCTTTGTTACAGTTGTGATAGCAAATACACTAAAGGTCATAAGTGTGCTGAGAAGAAATTATTCTACATAGATTGTGAAGAGGAAGAAGAAAAGGAGCAAGAAAGGTCAAAAGAAGAGGATATCTTCCAGGAACAAAGCCTAGATGAAGAACAAATAAATCCGACCATATCTTGTAATGCATTGGCAGGAATTACCACTCCTCAAACCATCAAGATAGAAGGACAAATCAAGAAGAAAAAGGTAATAGTGTTGATTGATTCAGGAAGCACCCACAATTTTATTCATTGTAGGGTAGCAAAAGAATTGAATTGCTTCCTATATCCAGCACCAGAGTGTCAAGTGATGATTGCAAATGGAGGAACAATAAATTTCTCTGGAAAGTGCCATAATATCAAGCTATCCATGGGAGAATATGTATTGACTAGCCCAATGCTTTCCATTCCAATGGGAGGTGCTGATGTTGTACTAGGAGTCCAATGGCTACAATCCTTGGGTACAATAGCTTTTAATTTTCAAGAACTTTTCATCAAATTTTCTGTGGAAGGAAAGGAAGTTGAATTAAGGGGTATTGCAGGGAAACCAGGAAAGATAATCAGCTCTAATGGTATGACAAAGCTTCTAAAAAAGGAGCAAAGAGGTGTAATTGCACAATTATGTTCGCTAGATGTTTCCACATTGGAATCATCTATTTCTCCAGATCTCCAAAAAGTCTTGGACAATCATTCCAAGGTATTTGAGACTCCCAAAGGTCTCCCACCTATGCGTGATCATGATCATGCTATTCATCTGATTCCAGGAAGTGTTCCTCCAAACATCAGGCCGTACAGATATCCCTATGTCCAAAAAAGTGAAATTGAACGTATGGTTGCAGAAATGCTAGAGGCTGGTATAATTCAACCGAGTCAAAGTTCTTTCTCTGCTCCAGTAGTATTGGTGCACAAGAAGGATGGATCATGGCGCATGTGTCCAGATTATAGGGAGCTCAACAAGCTCACTATTAAAGATAAGTTCCCCATTCCTGTCATTGATGAATTACTGGATGAATTGCATGGATCAATTTACTTCACCAAGTTGGATCTTCGTTCAGGATATCATCAAATCAGAATGAAGATTGAAGACATTCCGAAAACCGCATTTAGAACTCATGAGGGTCATTATGAATTTTTGGTCATGCCTTTTGGCCTTACCAATGCACCTTCAACATTTCAAGGTTTGATGAATTCAATTTTCAAACCATTCCTTAGAAAATTTGTGTTAGTATTTTTTGATGATATACTAATCTACAACAAGTCTTGGAAGGATCATGTTGAACATGTTGACAGGGTGCTACAACTATTGGAGGAGAAACAATTATATGCAAAAAGATCCAAATGTTTCTTTGGAGTCCAGGAGGTGGAATATTTGGGTCATATTGTATCTCATGAAGGAGTTAAGGTAGACCCTAGCAAAATTAAAGCCATTAAGGAATGGAAAATCCCCACATCCATAAAGCATCTGCAGGATTTCTTGGGTTGACAGGGTATTATCGCAAGTTTGTTAAGAATTATGGGAGAATAGCAGCACCTCTAACAACATTATTGAAGAAAGATGCATTTTCATGGACTCCGGAAGCAACAAAGGCCTTTGAACATCTTAAAGAGGCAATGTGCCAAGCACCGGTCTTAGCTACACCGGACTTCACAAAAACCTTTATTGTGGAATGTGATGCTTCAGGAAATGGAATTGGTGCTGTTCTAATGCAAGATGAAAGACCCATTGCTTTTGAAAGTCGTCCAATCAAGGGAAAGTTTTTAAGCAAAGCTATTTATGAGAAGGAAATGTTGGCAATACTCCATGCACTTAAGAAATGGCGACCCTACCTAATGGGAAGACACTTCAAGGTAAAAACGGATCATGATAGCCTTAAATACTTTTTAGAACAAAGATTATCCTCTGAAGAGCAACAAAAGTGGGTCACAAAGATGTTGGGTTATGACTTTGAAATCATCTACAAAAAAGGGAAGCAAAATGTGGTGGCAGATGCACTCTCAAGAAAGGATGAGGATGTGGAAGCATTGTTGTGCGCCATTTCTATTATCCAACCAGATTGGATAAATGAAGCAAGGGAGGAATGGAAGAATGACGAAGAAGTGTGGGCACTTATTCGAAAGCTACAACAAGATTCCAGTACGTCTGATACATTTAGCTGGAAAAATGATTCGTTATGGTACAAAGATCGCTTATACCTCTGTAAGAATTCCCAGCTAAAACAAAAGATTCTTATGGAATTGCACACTTCTCCCTTAGGAGGGCACTCAGGATTTTTAAAAACTTACCACAGGGTTAAGAAGGAATTTTTTTGGGATGGCCTTAAATCAGATATTCAAAAGTTTGTGGCAGAATGTTTGGTTTGCCAACAAAATAAAGTTGAAACAATTAAGACACCGGGTCTATTACAACCTTTATCCATTCCAAGCCAACGTTGGGAGGAGGTTTCAATGGATTTTATCACAGGTTTACCCAAGTCTGAGGGAAAGAGTGTCATCATGGTGGTAGTTGACAGACTTACCAAGTATGCACACTTTTGTGCATTATCACATCCATTTAAAGCCAGTACAGTTTCTACTGCATTTATGGAAACAATTCAAAAGCTACATGGAAACCCAAAGATTATTGTAAGTGACAGAGATCCCATTTTCACTGGAAATTTTTGGACAGAATTATTTTCTTGTCTTGGTACTCAGTTAGCTCATAGCTCATCTTATCATCCTCAATCTGATGGGCAAACTGAGATAGTAAACAAATGTTTGGAAGGATATCTTCGTTGCTTTGTATCTGATAAACAGACACAATGGGTCAAATGGTTGCCTCTGGCTGAATGGTGGTATAACACTTCCTTCCATACAACAACAAAAATGACCCCATTTATGGCACTTTATGGGTATCAACCACCATCCATCACATCATATTTAAGAGAAAATTCTAAGGTTCAGGCAGTGGAACATCACATCGAACATCAACAACAAGTCCTCCAACTCTTAAAGGATAACCTCGTGTTGGCACAAAATAGAATGAAACAACAGGCAGATCAACATCGCAGTGAAAGAAGTTTTGATGTAGGTGATTGGGTATTCCTACGGCTACAACCATATAAGAAAATGTCCCTCAAGCAAGCTAAGAAGGATAATAAATTATCACCAAAGTATTATGGTCCGTACAAGGTGTTGCAAAAGATTGGTACTATGGCATACAAATTGGAGCTTCCTGCAGCTTCTCGATTGCACCCAGTTTTCCATGTTTCATGTTTAAAGAAGGTTATAGGCGACAAGCTCCCAGTTCAAACAATATTGCCAGAACTTGACGAGGAAGGAAAAATTATATTGGAACCAGAAGCAGTTATAGAAACAAGAACTCGACAGCTACGAAATCGATCAATTTCAGAGTATCTTATCAAGTGGAAGAACTTATCAGCTGAAGATTCCACATGGGAGGATGAGAATTTTATGCAGAAGTATCCAGAACTACTCAAGCGTTGAGGACAACACTTTTTTGAAGGAGAGGGGCATGTTGGGTCCCTATAATACTAGTGATTACCCATTACTATTGTAGTTATACCCCTTATTTATATTGTTGTGCCCCATTACCCCCATATTGTTATTAATGTACCCATAGAATCCCTCTATTGTTATTTTTGTGGCTTTATATTATTATTGTTAGGTCGGCTGGATTATATTGTGACTCCATAGACTCCTATATATAGAAAGGAGGTTTTGTCATTTGTATCATCCAAGAATTGTTCATTTATGTAATGTAAAGGAGGTTGCCCCCTCGAAGAGGCTGAATTCTAAGGTGTGGATCTCTCTTTTCTATCTTTTTGTGAGCTGGTTTCATAACAGGGAGGCATTGTACGATAAGGCATCAATGATTTGTCATGCTTTTCCCTTTCCTTCACAATTGAATTTCTAGATGAATGAGATTCCCCTTAATTGCTGAAGAATAATGGACGACATTCCTAAAGAGCTCACAAGCCAGGTTTTCCTTTCTGCGAATGAGTCATTGTTACACTAAAATTTGTCACCATGACTATTTGCAGTCAGTCTGGCTCCATCAATTGTCATACTGTCCTCCTTGGCAAGTCTTATACCTCTACTCTTCATGTCAAACTCCAAAAAGGAGAGAAAGTCCTTAAAAATCAATATAACTCTGGTTACGCAGTTTCTCTTACCCTTACCTATGTGTACGCACCTCAAGTTCATAATACCTACGTACTTGTATGCTCTGTCTATAAAGGGGTGGGTGCGTACTCCTGTAAAGGTCAAAAGGCGCAAGTTTTACTTCAAAAAAGTTACTTGTGGTCGAATCTAGAGAATTCTAGAAGATGGTTTGATGTGGATTGAGCGCCTCCAGATGGTTCATGCATCCCAAAGAAAGAGAAACTTATCCCATGAAGAGGGGAGCTGTCCCTTTGAAAGAGGGGCTTATCCCATTCATGGTGGACCTGATTAACTTCCTCCAAAGCATTATAAATATACGCATTGCGCCAGAGGGAGGAGAGGTTGAAAGCTGAACATTCCTAAGGGTAGATGCTGCTGAAATTAGGACTCCCTTAGAGAGCTTGAGAGGATAGATTCCATTCCTTTCTTAGCTTCATTTGGAAGTGGGTGAGCTGATCAAAGTAAAGGAGAACTCTTGTTGGACCCTGGGAGGGACCTGCACAACACCAAGGCACTGGTTGTAATGGTTTCTTTTGTTTCCAATTAACACAATTAAGTTCATTTTTCTCAACAAGTTGTTATATATAATTTGTTTCATAAACTCCTTGGTATTTATGATGAATATGTTTTATTATATGAGTTATTCAGGTGCTATGTAATAGTTTTCTTGTTAGTGAATGCAGGCTTCAAGGAGAAGGAGCTCATCTGGATCAAAGAGGCTTGGCTACTACAAACAGCGTTGGACTAAAGGTAAGACTTGAACACCTGGTTGCTTTTATTTTAAATGCATATTTAGGGAAAGATAGTGCTTGATTGTTTTGTTTGTCACTAGAAAGCCTTAGCTTCTAGGGAGGTCGGTTTTGTCCACAAAATTGACTCTTTCCGCATGAAAAAATGGCGACCATACTGGGGAATCCATGGATTTGATTGATTTCTCTTTCGATTGATACTTTGATATGAGAAACGTTGATTTCTTTCCGGTTTTTGACTGATTGACTGTGAATTTGGGTGGAATAGCTTAGGTCCGACTGGGTACCTAATCTCATGGATTGTACTGGGTACTTTGAGAACCATTGACATCACTGGTGGTCTCTCTCACACTTCTTAACAGTTTACATCATCGACTGATAATCAAGTGGTTTCTACCATGTTCGACATCAACTCATTTATTCGCATGGATAGAATCGTACTATTTCGGGAAGTAGAAATGAAGACCCTGGATCTAGTTTCCACCATCCAGGCCGCGAGGAGTTTTGTATTCATTATATAGTAGACTAATCATAAACAAATGGTTGCGTCCATACTGTGTCTACATAAGTCTATGATTATGATGTATTGCGAAATCATTCCTATATCAGCGCAGTAGTTAGTTTGTTAGTTAAGTTTTCAATCTGAGTATGGGAATGCCTACCTCAGCGATGATATGATCTCATATATGTATTTTGTGTTGAATATTTGCAGGTTCCAACTGGGCTCTCCATAAGATAATCCTTGAAATGATAAAGTGCTTCACCCTTCCTAGATGATATGAAACCCTAATCTACTACAAGCTTCGCACTTTAGGGGGCAATCTGTTACACTAAAATTTGTCACCATGACTATTTGTAGTCAGTATGACTCCATTAATTGTCATACTGTCCTCCTTGGCAAGTCTTATACCTCTGCTCCTCATGTCAAATTCCAAGAAAGAGAGAAAGTCTTTAAAAAGTCAATATAACTCTGGTTACGCAGTTTCTCTTATGCTTACCTCCGTGTACGCACCTCAAGTTCATAATACCTGCGTACTTGTACGCTCTGTCTATAAAGGGGTGGGTGCGTACTCCTGTAAAGGTCAAAAGGCGCAAGTTTTACTTCAAAAAAGTTACTTGTGGTCGAATCTAGAGCATTCTAGAAGATGGTTTGACGTGGATTGAGCGCCTCCAGATGGTTCATGCATCCCAAAGAAAGAGGAACTTATCCCATCAAGAGGGGAGCTATCCCTTTGAAAGAGGAGCTTATCCCATTGATGGTGGACCTGATTAACTTCCTCCAAAGCATTATAAATACAGGCATTGGGCCAGAGGGAGTAGAGGTTGAAAGGTGAACATTCCTAAGGGTAGATGCTGCTGAAATTAGGACTCCCTTTTAGAGCTTGAGAGGAGAGATTCCCATCCTTTCTTAGCTTCATTTGGAAGTGGGTGAGCTTATCAAAGTAAAGGAGAACTCTTTCTCGACCCTGGGAGGGACCTGCACAACACCAAGGCACTGGTTGTAAGGTTTCTTTTGTTTCCAATTAATACAATTAAGTTTATTTTTCTCAAAAAGGTGTTATATATAATTTGTTTCATAAACTCCTTGGTCTTTATGATGAATATGTTTTATTATATGATTTATTCAGGTGCTATATAATCGTTTTCTTGTTAGATCCAGGGTCTTCATTTCTACTTCCCGAAATAGTACAATTCTATCCATGCGAATAAATGAGTTGATGTTGAACATGGTAGAAACCACTTGATTACCAGTCGATGATGTAAATTGTTAACAAGTGTGAGAGAGACCACCAGTGATGTCAATGGTTTTCAAAGTACCCAGTACAATCCATGAGATGTGAGTAGATGTGTTGATGTCAAACATGTCACGGAATCCTTCGATCGAAAGTCAATGATGTAAACCGTCGTCAAAGGCGAGAAACCTGCCATTGAGGCATGCAGATCTCAAGGTACTGACGATTTCTATGCCATCTTTCTAGATAATGTGCCGATGTCGATAGAAAGCGACCCGTTGCAGGCAAGCCCACAACACGAAATCATAGATCAAGTTGAAGAAATGTAGCTGCAAGGACTGACTCAGGGATGGTCAAGATGGGTGACAAATATTTTGCAGATGAATGGTTTATTTGCAGTGACCTCTTGAACACATAACGACAAAACATATGGCTTGGTGACAATTGACCCAAAGTTAATACCCAGAAACCGGCTAAAGATTTTCAATGTGGTTTGATCAACTGTTAGGCAAAGGATTTCCCAACCCCGGTGAATGAAAAGTGTCGTGTTCAAGAGTGGTGATAAGGTTTTTCTGAGACAAAGGATAACAAATAGGCTAATTTTTCTGTCTTTTCCCCCACCATTTCTGGCAAGTACCTCTTTATCTTTTACAAGCTTGAGGAGGATAACATTTGCTTGATTATAAGCTCATCCTTCGGATGAGTCCAACTTAGTTTAGATTCGAACCCTAAGAAGGAGTGGTCCATTCCTGTTTGTAATCGAACAAGTCCTTTACTGTGAAATTTTAACGAGTCCAGTATAGGAGAAACTCGGCGTTTTTCAATTTTAGAGAGTCTGAAAAAACTTAAGAAGACTCCAGGGTTGACCTTTTTCATAAATTTGTGTCTCCCAAGCCCGCAAAAGTATAAAATAATACTTGAGAGAACCGCTTGATCTTTACGACCAAGGAGTACTTTCATGATTAGTGTCTCTGATCTGAAAAGTAAAAAGCGATCAAGGACACGTCGTTTTATTTCCAATATCAAATTTGAAACGACAAAAATCCGGCAATCTTTTCATGTTTTTACGGTTAGAAAAGGGCTATAAGAGGACCGTCTTTTAAGTCCATTTTAACGAGTGTAAAAGAAACGCTTGGCAATCTTTTCATGTTTTAGGAGTCAGAAAAGGGCTTAAAGATGACTCAGATGTTTTTGTTTGTAAAAAATGACAATTTTCCCTGAAAATCCTTTATCCTGCACAAAAAACAACACATTACTCATACCTGTTGAAGATAGATAAAAATACTTTGAAAAATACATTTTCATGGTGAAAAATAAACAAATTTACCATTTATTTACCCAAAAAACCTATAAAAAGGGCTTTTACCAATTCATTTTTACCATTTTACTGTTGAGGAGAGAAAAAGGGCTTTTGGCAAGAAACTTCCCGTGGACATTGCGGAGAATCCGACTGTCGAAATCAAACGTCGTCTCTTTCAGGTATTCTACAACATCCTCCTCTTCCTTTTCATCCGTTTAGAATTCTTTTTTAGGCCCTAGATTTCATTTTTTGGAGGCTTTGGGGTTTCAAGAACCGCCTCTCAGGGTACACAGGTGCCACACTAGGGACCCGCGTACCCCGACATTTTCTCAGCTGGGAAAATGTCAGGCGTATGCACCTTGCATTAAGGGAACCTACGTACCCACGCTCTGTTCCTAAAGGCGGGGTACGTACCCCGCGAAACGAGTTTTCAAACCCTAAATTCTCCAAATTGGACCAAATTTTTTTTAATTTCATGGAATCTAATGGATGTTTTCTGGTGTGTAGATTGTTCACCATGCTTGGTTGGCACAAGAGAGAGTACAAAGGTGTTGATTTGGCCGCCATTAATCATCAACCATCAATTGATGCTTTGAAGGCATGCGGCCTTTATAAATACTGGGCCATACCTGGCATGAGGGCCCAAGTGAGATTTCTAGAGTGGCTAGTAGAAAGATGGAACGTTCAGGACCAGTGTTTTTATATTGGAGGGCACCAGCTCGAGATGGAGCCCGTAGATATCTACTTTCTCACTGGTTTTCCCAAGAGAGGCGAACACTTAACTCTGTTCGGGACTAGGCCGAGTGGCCAGTCCATCGCTAGTCTCCAACTAGAGTGGTGTAACACTCAGACTCAGGAGAAGGAGATAGAGATCAAAACTATATCCCGTTCTGAACTTATGGTAATTGCCTTTACAGTTACCAGACTTTGTGGGGCTGCCGCTTTACATATTGCCACTGGATCCCAAATGCGGATGGCGATTGATTGCTATCGAGGTACCATTTTCAACTGGTGTGATGCTGTGTTGGCCAATATAAAAGGCCAACTGACTAGAGCCAAAAACGGACAACTGAAGACTTTTGGTTATGGGCCTTTAGTTGTGAGTTTTGGCTTAGAGAGGGTTCCGATGCTGATCCCATAGCAGCTCACTGTTGGTGTTGGGCTTCCTCGAGAGCCCAAATTGATGCGATGGGTTGCGGTTATGGCTCGTCATCCTGATGAGGGAACGAAGGTTGTCCGATTTACTCCGGAGTACTTTCACTGGTTAGAGGACCAGGTCTTTTCTATACAAGATTTTCCTTATGCCGGAGTTTATTTTCGTGGAGATCTAGACATGGTTCTTCCACCGGGAGAACAATGGGATGATACAGGTAACTTCATTTTCCACAAGTTTTCTAAACTATCTATTTTTTTTGCTTGTTTTTATATCGTCTCAAAACTGATAGTAATAATTTTTAAAATGCAGATGTAGGCCCACGTCGTCCAGCCAATCTCCGGCCTTTCGAGAGGAGACTACCAGTTGCAGCGGCACCGGCCCCACAGGACGAGGCCACAGAGACGTTAGCTGAGTTGGAGCATGACCTAGAGCATTTTACAGCAGATATACCGGAGACTACCATAGATGATATTCCTATCAGGCTTCAGTGCTATGTAGTCAGGGTCCCAGGACCTTTTAGGAGGTTCTTGTGTAGGGTGGCCCATGCAGTGGTGTCATATAGAGATCATCACTAGTGATTGGATGGTCGTTTTGTAGACACATGTGACATTTTGGTTTTTTGTACTTATCATTTTTGCCGATCATAAGGTGTTTTTCAACCTATGATCGAAGACGATGTATTTTTGACACACTCCTATATATATATATATATATATATCATTATTACCAGCTTATCTTGTTTAACATGTGTGATGAAATGTTTTTAAATTTACATGTATGATTATTGCAAATGTCTATTTAACATTCGAGAATCAATTGCATCTGCTAATGTATTTAAAGACCTTGGAATATGCTGATATTCAATGTAATCAAACTCACGTTCCAAGAGACGCACTCTAAAAAATAACCTTAATAACACTGGATTTCTAATGGCATACACTCTATTAAGCTGTAATACAATGAGTTCAGAATCTAACCTCACTATCAAACTTCGAATCCCAAATGAAATAGATTCAGACAATAACTCAATCACTGCACTGTACTCGGCAATGTTGTTTGTTGTTTGACTAAGGCTCACCCCATGCATAGAAACTAACTCGTCAGAGGGCGAATAGATAACCCAAGCTGCGGAAGAGATATTCCGTGTACTATGACAAGCACCATCAGCAAATCCAATGTATGTTTGGAGAGGCATCGACATCTGCAATATCAAGAGTAAAACCAAGATAAGCCAAAATAATGACGAAAACAAACTCTCTAAGCTAAGCACACTGTCTAAACTAACAAACACACCAGCTAGAAAGAAAAAACTTACCTAACTAAAAATCTCCATACCCATCTTTTAAGCATAATACCTCTTTAGGTAAAGTCCATTTCTGGGTTTACCCAAAGAGTCCCCGTCAAAGTCTACCACCTCATAGGCCCCTTTTGCTAGCTTTCGCTTGACAATATAGGGCCCATGCCACATAGGAACGAATTTTCCAGCACCTAATTTATCATTAGCTTGATCATATAATAGCACTAGGTCTCCTTCCGAAAAATTGAGCTAAGTATAATAAACGCTTTTCCTCTTCGGAATTAGCTGGAAGTAACTCGATGGCCATTTGCAGTGATGGGATTTTGCATTCAATGGGTAGCACAACTTCCAAACCATAAACTAGTTGGAAAGGAGAGAACCCTGTTGATGTTTTCAATGAGGTTTGGTATGTCCAAAGCGCAGAAAATAACATGTTGTGCCAATTCGACCGATGAATACCAATGATTCGTCGGATCATGATAACTAAAACTTTTTTGATGGACTCAACCAGACCATTTGCTTGTGGATAATAAGAAGTTGAACTATCGTGACGTAAACCAAGATGGCCTGTAAGTTCTGTCATCATAACGTTTCGAAAATGGTGCCCATGGTCAGTGATTATCGCTTGTGGGACACCAAACCTAGCAATTATATGATTGAACATGAAAATTGCAGCTGTCTTGCCGTCTGCCTCGAATGTAGGCATCGCCTCGGCCCACTTAGTAAAATAATATACCGCAATGATGATATACGCATGCCCCCCGGCCGAGTGAGGGTTACATGTAATAAAATCGATACCCCATTTAGCAAAAGGACCAGTGGCAATTATAGGGTGAAGAGGAGCTGGTGGAGCGCACATCTTTCGATCAAACACTTGATAATTGTGGCATTTTTGGACTGCAGTAATACAATCTTTAAACAAGGACGGCCAGAAGTAGCCAACACGCAATATATTTTGGGCTGTGGCATACCCAGACAAATGACCGCCACATGCTCCAGAGTGACAGTCATTCAGAACCCTTTCAGCTTCTTCGTGAGTTAAGCAATGTCGAAAAACCAAGTCCGCCCCACGGCGATAAAGAGTATCTCCAATAATTTTGTACTGTTGGGACTGGAATCAAATTTTCCGACGTTCCGTCTTTGAAACGTCGGGCCGAAAGGATTGGGTCTGGAGATAGATGATGATATCCCCATACCATGGATCTAAAGTGCTGATTAGAAACAAAGATTCGTCCGCAACGGGCTCCTCTGCCACAGTTTCCGTGTGAGCATGCGAGAAGTCACACATTAACTCTGCAAAAACTAAAGATTTCTTAGACTTAGATTTCTCAAACTCCAAGTTGAACTCTTGCAGGATAACAATCCATTTAGAGTACTTGCCCCCTAGCAATTGTTTAGTCAAAATGTAGATCATAGGGTTGCAATCCGAAATGACTGTAGTTTTACGGAGTAAAATGTAGTGACGAAACCGTTGGACAGCTTGAATGGATGCCAATGCCAATTTCTCCACATGTGAATATTTTAGCTCAGTTGGATTTAACGTCCGACTAAGGTAATATATCACATGTTCCGTTCCAAATTCATCTTCCTGAACTAAGACCATTCCAATGGTGAAATGGGAGGTGGCGAGGTACAAAATGTAATGCTGGTTGTAGTTGGGAGGATGCAACAACGGTGCATGGGTCAACACGTGCTTGAGTGCATCAAAAGATTTCTGAGCTATCTCATCCCAAGAGAATTGATCGTTCTGTTTCAACAACCTTGTAAAACCCTTTGTAACCTTGGCGTAGTTAGGAATGAATCGTCGTAAAAAGTTTGCTTTCCCCTGCAAACTTTGGAGTTGGCGAAGACTCGAAGGAGGAGGCAATTTGATGATAGCTTCGACCTTCGAGGGATCGACACGAATGCCGGCTTTCGAAACTACAAATCCCAGTAATCGACCCACTTCTATACAGAAGACACATTTGTGTGGGTTCAACCGAATACGATAATTCCTACACCTCATGAAGATTGCTCATAAATGGACAAGGTGATCAGCTCGATGTAACGAATGAGCAGGCAAATCATCGGGATATGGTTGCACAATGTGTTTGATGTCATGAAACACATAAGACATCGCCCTTTGAAAAGTTGCTCCAGCATTCTTAAGCCCAAAAGGTAATTTGCAATGAGAAAATGTCCCCCATGGACAAATGAAAGCCGTTTTTGGTTGATCGGCAGGTAGAATATTGATTTGATTGTAACCGGAAAAACCGTCCATAAAGGAAAATATTTCACTGCCGGCACAATCATCAATTAGTTGAACGATATAGGTGTTGGATAGTTGTCCTTTGGACAAGCTCGATTAATGTCCCTATAATCGTTGCATATTCTTATTGTTCCCTGTTTTTTGTTAACCGGAACAATAGTCGATACCCAATCCGTTAACGGGATCGGATAAATGAACCCTGCTTTCAACAGTTTCTCAACTTCTGCTTTAATTGCAGCCGCTTTTCGTGGGTGAATCTGATGCAAACGTTGCCGGACGGGTTTAGCGTCCGGGTAACTCTTGATCTCATGAAAAACAATCGCGGGATCAATTCCTGGCATTTCCTCATAGGACCAGGCAAACACGTCGCAAAATTCTTGAAATAGGGCCTTGTATGTCTGAATTTCGTCATCTGTACACGAGGCACCTATATGAATGTTCTCAACAATTCCAGGCTTAACCGAAATGTCAATGGGAATAGTTTGAGAGATGTTTCCCAAATTCAGCTCTAAATTAGGATGTTTCATTGGATTCTGAGCTTCTTTGACATATTCAGCTGTAAAGATTGATGAGAAATTATTTTCAAAACGATCATCCTTAGGTAAAAACGAAGATCTGTGATGGAGATCTTCCCATGGTAAATCGTCTACACACAGGACTTCATGAAGTTTCTCGTCAGATGAAAGAACTTCGGGAAATGCTATTAACTCCGAGGTTGATGTGAAAAGTGATTCCTCACGGACCACATTCATTTGGTCGATTTTGGTTGAACGCGGATCGGTAAAAGACTGCACGGCTTCATAGGCAATTTCATATGGACTCAAAGGCATAGCATCACCAAATGAGTCTATCTCAGATTCAGAAGGCACGATCTAAGGATCATCATAAACAATGGTGTCTGATGTAATCATATGAATGGATGCAAATGAAGGCAATGCGTTGATTGGAGGAAAAGGAAAAGTTCCCAGTAAACCGACATCTTTAACTAATCCTACTCCAACATCCTTGTATGGGATAGTCGTTTTACCGACATGCTGAATACTCTCTGAAGAGGATGGGTCAGATGAAAAGTAAGCCAACTGGTCTATTGTTACAATCTTGCCATTATGTGGAAACTTTATTACTCGAAAGACCGATGAAATGACTATTGTCATAGCGTAAGACCAACTTCGACCCAAGAGAAGGTTGTAGTCTAGAGGGGCATCAACCACCTCCACATCTAGACTAACGGTTTTTCCTTCAACCCCTATAGGCAAATCCTGAAGAATGCCAAAAGGATGAAACCCATGGCCATTAGAGGCCTTAAGAATTATCGGGGATTGATTTAGTGAAGGAGAACCAAGCGATCTCCAACACTGTATCGACATAATACACGTTGAAGCTCCCTCATCAATTACAGTTCGATGAATAGGCCTGTTTTTGACTATCACTAGGATCTGGAAAGCCATTTGATGAGGCAAACGCGATGTACTATTTTCTAGATCGAAGATTATTAGGTTCGGGTCCTGAACATCAACAGCTCCTATAGCCGACAAAAGTAATTTGCGTTGTGCTCGGCATGATTGCAGCACTTCCAAAGCCGACATTGCTGAGAGTGAAACAGCTAAGTCCTCAACAATGTTATAATTCTGGGCCGCTCTCGCATGTGGATTGAAAGCAGACTTTCGAAGTATACCCTTGGCGGGCGGTTTGATTACTAAGTTCGGGTTAGGTTTCTCGATCTGTAGTGGATCGGAACCGAGAGCTGAGGTTGATGGATTAGAATGAGAAGATTTTGCTTCTTTGCCATCAATAGGACTTTTACTACCATAATCTTGTGATCGAATCGCAATCCTTACATGGGACATCATCAATATGGGTTCTTCATTGGCATTCGAGGAAGAACCTATCATCTTGCTATCCTGCTTTGGAAATGGATCCTTCAAAATGGCAGGAGTTTGGGAACCTTTGACAATCTTCGCAACCTCTGCTCGATGAGGGCAGTCTCTTGTAAAGTGATCCTCTTCACAAATAAGACAAGGATATCGTGGTTTGCGTTTTTCGTCATTGGTTTCCGATTTTTCAGTTTTCTCCTTTGGAGTTTTGTCTGCTTTATTCTTCTTCTTTCCTTTCTTCTTTCCACCGGATTTTGATTTAGCTGTAGATGACTCTACAACGTGAACATCGGCGGAAACCTCTGTAGAAGAATCTCCTGTCGAGGAATCAAGCAAGGTTATGATAGGAGAAGAATTCTTGGAAGACTTCTTCTTACTTTTAGTGTTCACCGTACCAATCATGCCATCAGCAGCATGAGATCCCGAAGGAGCAGAAGCGATTTGATTTGACTTAGGAAGATCTGGGATCTTTTCGTGTAACGTACCTGACTGAGTATAAACTAAGTCAGGTACTGGGCTTGAGCAATCACTTGCTCCTCAGTAACTACTTCGGCCTTAGCTACGTCTTCAGTAATCTTCTGTAACAATGATTTAGCAAACCATTCAGCTAAGATCTGGTCTGGGATAAAAACTTTCACTAACCGCCTTCAACGTCTCCATTCATGAATATGATAGGAAATATAAGTGGACGTCGATTGCTTTAACGAAGTTAGTAACTCCGTGCCATTATCATATCTGACCGGCAACTGAAAATGAGTTAAAAACGAGGTAGCTAACTGGCTAAAATTATAAAAAGAGGCCTGTGGTAACTCAATGTACCACTTGGCCGCAATACCAATGAGAGTGCGCTGGAAAAGACGTAAGTGGATCGAATCATCCGAGATGGAGTTAGAGGCACACCAGAGGTGGTAAGTCATCACATGATTCGACGGGTCCTCTCCAGATTTACCCTCGAACTTGGGAATGTCACTAGGCAACTTGTTCGGCATTGGTGGCCAAAACGGAAGATAATTAATTGGATTGTTCGTTCGGCGCGACAAGTCTGGTAATTCCAAAGTTGCGATAAACGGTAACTGCCAATTAGGATCCCTAAAACTCTGGGTCGCGAGACTAGCCCCAAGAGGAGGATATCCGGGATAACTTGGAATAGGAATTGCGTTTGGGATATTGTATCCTCCCGGAAAACAAGGATTAACTGGACCGTACTAGGGTTGTTGTGATTGTTGATAAGTGTATCCAGGATACGGTTGATACTGGTAAACTGGCTGTTGAATAGCAGGACTGAATTGGTACTGTCCCTGGTATGGTTGATAAGTGAATTGTGGTTGACTTGTGACAACTGTACTTAAACCAGGTTGTCCTACAGGCATCTGAACTGTAGTTTGAATCGTGGATCCAGACGATGGTAAAGATGTCTGAGGAGTAGATACAGAGACAGTAGAAACCGGAGCTATCGATACTCCAGAAGTAAGTGGGGTAGATTGAACAGATGTTGCGGTAGTTGTAGCAGTCGTTTGAGATGGAGTACGAGGCGAAACAGGCCCAGACTGAGAAACTATAGAAGGTACAGAGGTTTGAATGTTAGACTGGACTGGTTGCTGGGGTGAACCAGAAACTAAGGGTTGTCCAGTTTGAGATGACAACTGTACATTTGGCTGCAACACCTGTTGAATTTGCGATGGATCCCACACTATGTTCATTCCGGGGTATTGACCCATAACAGGTTGAGGATATTGAAATCCATAACCGGATTGAGGGTAGGATTGATAATTGAAAGGTACATTTCCCGTACCTTGAACATAAGATTGACCTTGGGGTGGTTGGAAACCTTGGTTCGAGTACTGACCTTGGGGTAGATACCCTTGAGGCATGTCTCGATACTGGGGTTGACCTTGAGGTATAAATTGATACTGAGGTTGACCTTGGGGTACATATTGCGGCTGGGGTTGACCTTGAGGAATGTACTGCACCATGGGTACATACTGTCCTTGAGGTTGCCCCCCAGACACAATTTGTGTACCTTGAGGTTGCCCCCCAGGTGTTAATTGAGGCTGCCCCCCAGGCGGTAACTGGCCACCTTGACGTTGAGAATTGGGAATAGAACCTGACATCATAAGAATGTCTCCTACGCTCAATGGTTTATTACCATTGTTTCCAGTTAATAACCCATGTTCAATGGGTTGAGGAGATGCTCCAGCAAAAGTACCAGAAAGTGACTGATACCCAGAGGGAACAGAAGGACCGCCGTACAAAAAGGATTCAGGTGATTGAGTAAACATGGACGACTGACCAGACATATTTACAGGAGTATAAAGACCTCTAGGTGGATAAGGAGCACGAGGTGGTGAAAAACTTAACCCTGAGTTGTCCAAATAATTAGTTAAATAAAGATACCAAGTAGTACTTCTAGGTGGACTGTAAAAAATGGATTCACGCTCCCTTAGATCAATAACAAGTTGATTTTCAGGGATAGGGATGCCTATTTCTTCTTCTGGAGCAAGTTCTTCTATAGCTATCAAACCAGAAGGAAGATTTTCGGTGATGACTCTTTCTACCCTAGGTGAATTAGGAGCACTAGAAGTTGGAGAGACTAACCCTGATGTTGGAGTAATAGGTTCAGATATCTCAGGTTCTTCGCCTATATCACTAGTAGATGAAAAACTACGAGCAAGTTCAGAAACCGAAATAGCTTCAGGATTATAACCTATTTCTAGAGTTTGGTAATCAGGATGAACAACCAACGAAGACTCTCCTTCTTCAGGTGAACCTACTTTACTGCCACTAGAAGTTACGAGGACTTTCAAACCTTCGTAATGACCTGGGACGTTTTCAGGAGGTTGGCCCCGAGGTCTACGGGACTTCCTCAACAAATCGGCCATGGTTACAACCTCAGGAGACTGGCCCCGAAGTCTACGGGATTGTCTCGGTAATTCAGCCACAGTTAAAACTTTTAGTTATTGCACACGCAAACAAAGTAAAATCTCAAAGCAAACCGCCTAAAGTCTCTAAAGAACCAAACAAATTCGAATCACACGCCTAAAGAATCTAGGGCGTCAAACCACACACAAATAGTAACCTTCTGGACCGAAAACACTAGTTGGTGATGAAATCCAACATCGCAGAATTCAGTACAGAAGTGGCGGGTGGAACAGTTACCCCGACAACCTGCTTAATGAATAGACTGACACAAGTTCCTCCACTTTAACCGTCTCGAGTGAAGTGAACCCCCCAGAAAATCCAAGTGAGTCTAGCCGACGTCTGCTCCAGGTACAGTGGGATCTTCCCTCCACCGTCACCTTAGGAAGAATCCTAAAGATAATAGTCACTAAGGTCACCAAAAGCAACAAATATACCTGGGGGAACAGTCTACGATCCGATAGCACGCAAGGGCAGAGTAACAAGCTCAATCCCCTTGCCGGCTCGTTGACAATAATCCAAGGTTTACCGACAAGTGACCCCAGGCTCCTTGACAATGGTTAATCCGAGGTTTACCGTTTGTAGTACGTGTATATCTGGCGTCGTTCCCAATGAAGGAAGATTTATTCCCTCACTGGTTCGAACACGATCTCGTGCTTCTCCTTTAAGAGGAGCTTTCCCATAGCATAAATGTAACAATTGGATTTATCCTACCAAAAGATAAGCTACGTGTTTGTTTTTACTGTCTTGGAGAGTTAATTACTCTCCTACTCCAAGACACTAGCCTGATCTATGTTGGTGTATCAGAGCCCTAGTAAATAAAAAGTTACTATGTTAATTTTACTTTAAGCGTTAATTTTTATGGCTTTTCTTTAGGACAATAGGTAGCAGAGATGAAACTGATGATGTGTAGACTCGACTCAAATCCACTAAAAAGATGCACCTAGGATGATTTAAACTATCTTTCCTTTCAATGAATTCCCTAGCTAAGAGATTTGGAGAATGCAAAATTTATAAAGACAACTTTCTTAACAATGAAAATCAAAGAAAAACTCTCTTTATCTTTTCCAAAGCACACAACACAAGACCACTAATTATTTCACGAAAACTTCCTTTCTCTTTTCAAAGACTTCAAACGCTACTAAAACAAACTTTTTTTTCAAAAGAGATTTTGTATTTTCCTATTTTAACAAAGCATGAAAAACTACTTAACAAAAATCAATTTTAAGATCTATGAAAATCTAAGAGAAATTTACCTAAAAGCAAATCTAAGAGAAATTTACCTAAAAGCAAATCTAATGAGGTAAAAGCCTACAAAATATAATTCCAGGATGTTTTACTCAGTTACAATTCAACCAAGGACTAATTCATGCAGAATCATAAATCAGTCAAAAACAAAAATAAAAAGCTTTTGTTCTTTTTCTTAAGAATGAAATTCACATCTTAACCAACAAGCCTTCTCGAAATTCCGCAAAGAAACAACACAAAGGTAGGTTTCTCACAAAGGTGGATTTTACGAAAGGTACAACTTCTAAGAAGACTGAAATGACCAGGGATATCCAAGGTTTTTACAACTTCTAAAGCCAAAGTCACTACAAGACCAATACAAAAATCAAACCTAGGGCTAGAATTTCTATGAACTTCACTAAAACCCTTGATGCTAATGAAACAAGCTTAGATGAAAACTTCTGACAGGTAACCAATGGATCTGGGTAGCAAAAAATAAACTATAAACAAAATCTAATGGGTAAAAAGGAAAAAATGGAAATTTTCTAAACTTTTGACAGGGTACGAAGGCATCCTGTTTGCACAGGTGCGGCCACGCTCTGTCTACAAAGCAGAAGTGCGTATAGGTACGCACTGTGCTTAACACAGAGGGTGCGTACTGCTCTCAAAATCAAGAAAATAAAAACTAACTCAACCCTAAGCTATTCCACCTAAATTCACAGTCAATCAGTCAAAAACTAGAAAGAAATCAGATTTTCTCAAATCAAAGTATCAATCAAAAGAGAAATCAATCAAATCCATGGAGTCCCCAGTATGGTCGCCATTTTGTCATGTGGAAAGAGTCATTTTTGCGGACAAAACCGACCTCCCTAGAAGCTAAGGTTTTCTAGTGACAAACAAAACAATCAAGCACTATCTTTCCCTAAATATGCATTTTAAATAAAAGCAACCAGGTGTTCAAGTCTTTCCTTTAGTCCAACGCTGCTTGTAGCAGCCAAGCCTCCTTGATCCAAATGAGCTCCTTCTCCTTGAAGCCTGCATTCACTAACAAGCAAACGATTACATAGCACTTGAATAACTCATATAATAAAACATATTCATCATAAAGACCAAGGAGTTTATGAAACAATTATATATAACAACTTGTTGAGAAAAATGAACTTAATTGTATTAATTGGAAACAAAAGAAACCATTACAACCAGTGCCTTGGTGTTGTGCAGATCCCTCCCAGGGTCCAGCAAGAGTTCTCCTTTACTTTCATCATCTCACCCACTTCCAAATGAAGCTAAGAAAGGAATAGAATCTATCCTCTCAAGCTCTATAAGGGAGTCCTAATTTCAGCAACATCTACCCTTAGGAAAGTTCAGCTTTCAACCTCCCCTCCCTCTGGCCTAATGCCTGTATTTATAATGCTTTGGAGGAAGTTAATCAGGTCCACCATCAATGGGATAAGCTCCTCTTTCAAAGGGATAGCTCCCCTCTTGATGGGATAAGTTCCTCTTTCTTTGGGATGCATGAACCATCTAGAGGCGCTCAATCCACGTCAAACCATCTTCTAGAATGCTCTAGATTCGACCACAAGTAACTTTTTTGAAGTAAATCTTGTGCCTTTTGACCTTTACAGGAGTACACACCCACCCCTTTACAGACAGAGCGTACAAGTATGCAGGTATTATGAACTTGAGGTGCGTACACACAGGTAAGGGTAAGAGAAACTGCGTAACCAGAGTTATATTGACTTTTTAAAGACTTTCTCTCTTTCTTGGAATTTGACATGAGGAGCAGAGGTATAAGCCTTTCCAAGGAGGAAATTATGACAATTGATGGAGTCATACTGACTGCAAATAGTCATGGTGACAAATTTTAGTGTAACAAATTGCCCCCTAAAGTGCGAAGGCTATAGTAGATAAGGGTTTCATATCATCTAGGAAGGGTGAAACACTTTAGCATTTCAAGGATTATCTTGTGGAGAGCCCAGTTGGAACCTGCAAATATTCAACACAAAATACATATATGAGATCATATCATCGCTGAGGTAGGCATTCCCATACTCAGATTGAAAACTTAACTAACAAACTAACTACTGCTATGATATAGGAATGATTTCGCAATACATCATAATCATAGACTCATGTAGACATAGTATGGACGCAGCCATTTGTTTATGATTAGTCTACTATATAATGAATACAAAACTCCTCGCAGCTTGGATGGTGGAAAATAGATCCAGGGTCTTCATTTCTACTTCCAGAAATAGTACAATTCTATCCATGTGAATAAATGAGTTGATGTCGAACATGGTAGAAACCACTTGATTATCAGTCGATGATGTAAACTGTTAACAAGTGTGAGAGAGACCACCAGTGATGTCAATGGTTCTCAAAGTACCCAGTAAAATCCATGAGATGTGAGTATATGTATTGATGTCGAACATGTCACAGAATCCTTCGATCAAAAGTCAATGATGTAAACCATCGTCAAAGGCGAGAAACCTGCCATTGAGGCATGCAAATTTCAAGGTACTGACGATTCCTAGATCATCTTTCTAGATAATGTGCTGATGTCGATAGAAAGCGATCCATCGTAGGCAAGCCCACAACACGAAATCATAGTTCAAGTTGAAGAAATGTAGCTGTAAGGACTGACTCAGGGATGGTCAAGATGGATGACAGGTATTTTGCAGATGAATGGTTTATTTGCAGTGACCTCTTGAACACATAACGACACAACAAATGGCTTGGTGACAATTGACCCAAAGTTAATACCCGGAAACCGGCTAAAGACTTTCAATGTGGTTTGATCAACTATTAGGTAAAGGATTTCCCAACCCAGGTGAATGAAAATTGTCGTGTTCAAGAGTGCTGATAAGGTTTTTCTGAGACAAAGGATAACAAATAAGCTCATTTTCCTCTCTTTTCCCCCACCATTTCTGGCAAGTACCTCTTTATTTTTTTACAAGCTTGAGGAGGATAACATTTGCTTGATTATAAGCTCATCCTTCAGATGAGTCCAACTTAGTTTAGATTCGAACCCTAAGAAGGAGTCGTTCGTTCCTGTTTGTAATCGAACATGTCCTTTACTGTGAAATTTTAACGAGTCCAGTATAGGAGAAACTCGGCGTTTTTCAATTTTAGAGAGTCTGAAAAAACTTAAGAAGACTCTAGGGTTGACCTTTTTCGTAAATTTGTGTCTCCCAAGCCCGAAAAAGTATTAAATAATACTTGAGAGAACCGCTTGATCTTTACGACCAAGGAGTACTTTCATGATTAGTCTCTCTGACCTAAAAAGTAAAAAGCGATCAAGGACACGTCGTTTTATTTCCAATATCGAATTTGAAACGACAAAAATCCGGCAACCTTTTCATGTTTTTACGGTCAGAAAAGGGCTATAAGAGGACCGTCTTTTAATTCTATTTTAACGAGTTTAAAAGAAACGCTTCGCAATCTTTTCTTGTTTTAGGAGTCAGAAAAGGGCTTAAAGATGACTCTATTGTTTTTGTTTGTAAAAAATGACAATTTTCCTTGAAAATCCTTTATCCTGCACAAAAACGAACACATTACTCATACCTGTTGAAGATAGATAAAAATACTTTGAAAAATACCTTTTCATGCTGAAAAATAAACAAATTTACCATTTATTTACCCAAAAAACCTATAAAAAAGGCTTTTACCAATTCATTTTTACCATTTTACTGTTGAGGAGAGAAAAAGGGCTTTTGGCAAGAAAATTCTCGTGGACAATGCGGAGAATCCGACCGTCGAAATCGAACACCGTCTCTTTCAGGTATTCTACAGCATCCTCCTCTTCATTTTCATCCGTTTAGAATTCTTTTTTAGGCCCTAGATTTCATTTTTTGGAGGCTTTGGGGTTTCAAGAACCGCCTTTCGGGGTACGCAGGTGCCACACTAGGGACCCGCGTACCCCGACATTTTCTCAGTTGGGAAAATGTCGGGCGTACGCACCTTGCCTTAAGGGAACCTACGTACCCACGCTCTGTTCCTAAAGGCGGGGTGCGTACCCCACGAAACGAGTTTTCAAACCCCAAATTCTCCAAATTGGACCAAATTTTTTTGATTTCATGGAACCTAATGGATGTTTTCTGGTGTGTAGATTGTTCACCATGCTTGATTGACGCGAGAGAGAGCACGAAGATGTTGATTTGGCCGCCATTAATCATCAACCGTCAATTTATGCTTTGAAGGCATGCGGCCTTTATAAACACTGGGCCATACCTGGCATGAGGGCCAAAGTGAGATTTCTAGAGTGGCTGGTAGAAAGATGGAACATTCAGGACCAGTGTTTTTATATTGGAGGGCACCAGCTCGAGATGGAGCCTGCAGATATCTACTTTCTCATTGGTTTGCCCAAGAGAAGTGAACACTTGACATTGTTCGGGACTAGGTCGGGTGGCCAGTCCATCGATAGTCTCCGACTAGAGTGGTGTAACACTCAGACTCAGGAGAAGGGGATAGAGATCAAAACTATATCCCGTCCTGAAATTATGGTGATTGCTTTTACAGTTACCAGACTTTGCGGGGCTGCCGCTTTACACATTGCCACTGGATCCCATATGCGGATGGCGATTGATTGCTATCGAGGTACCATTTTCAACTAGTGTGATGCTGTGTTGGCCAATGTAAAAGGCCAACTGACTAGAGCCAAAAATGGATAGCTAAAGAATTTTGGTTATGGGCCTTTAGTTGTGAGTTTTGGCTTAGAGAGGGTTCCGATGCTGATCCCACAACAACTCACTGTTGATGCTGGGCTTCCTCGAGAGCCCAAATTGATGCGATGGGTTGCGGTTATGGCCCGTCATCCTGATGAGGGAACAGAGGTTGTTCGATTTACTCCGGAGTACTTTCACTGGTTAGAGGACCAGGTCTTTTCTATACAGGATTTTCCTTATGCCAGAGTTTATTTTCGTGGAGATCTGGACATGGTTCTTCCACCGGGAGAACAATGGGATGATACAGGTAACTTCATTTTCCACAAGTTTTTAAAACTATCTATTTTTTTTGTTTGTTTTTATATCGTCTCAAAACTAATAGTAATACTTTTCAAAATGCAGATGTAGGCCCACGTCGTCCAGCCAATCTCCGGCCTTTGAAGAGGAGACTACCAGTTGCCGCAGCATCGGCCCCACAAGACGAGGCCACAGAGACGTTAGCTGAGTTGGAACATGACCTAGAGCGTCTTACAGCAGATATACCAGAGACTACCATAGATGATATTCCTATCAGGCTTCAGCGCTATGTAGTCGGGGTCCCAAGACCTTTTAGGAGCTTCTTGTGTAGCATGGCCCGTGCAGTGGTGTCATATAGAGATCATCACCAGTGATTGGATGGTCATTTTGTAGACACATGTGACATTTTGGTTTTTTGTACTTATCATTTTTGCCGATCATAAGGTGTTTTTCAACCTATGATCGAAGACGATGTATTTTAGACACAATCCTATATATATATATATATATATATATATATATCATTATTACCGGCTTATCTTGTTTAACATGTGTGATGAAATGTTTTTAAATTTACATGTATGATTATTGCAAATGTCTATTTAACATTCGAGAAGCAATTGCATCTGCTAATGTATTTAAAGACCTTGGAATATGCTGATATTCAATGTAATCAAACTCACGTTCCAAGAAACGCACTCTCAAAAATAACCTTAATAACACTGGATTTCTAATGGCATACACTCTATTAAGCTGTAATACAACGAGTTCAGAATCTAACCTCACTATCAAACTCCGAATCCACAATGAAATAGATTCAGACAATAACTCAATCACTGCACTGTACTCGGAAATTTTGTTTGTTGTTTGACCGAGGCTCACCCCATGCATAGAAACTAACTCGTCAGAGGGCGAATAGATAACCCAAGCTGCGGAAGAGATATTCTGTGTACTATGACAAGCACCATCAACAAATCCAATGTATGTTTGGAGAGGCATCGACATCTGCAATATCAAGAGTAAAACCAAGATAAGCCAGAATAACGACGAAAAAACACTCTCTAAGCTAATCACACTGTCTAAACTAACAAACACACCACCTAAAAAGAAAAACTAACCTAAGTAAAAATGTCCATACCCATCATTTAAGCATAATACCTCTTCAAGTAAAGACAATTTCTGGGTTTACCTAAAGAGTCCCCGTCAAAGTCTACCAACTCATAGGCCCCTTTTGCTAGCTTTCACTTGACAATATAGGGTCCATGCCACATAGGAACGAATTTTCCAGCACCTAATTTATCATTAGCTTGATCATATAATAACACTAGGTCTCCTTCCAAAAAATTTCGAGGGGTCACATTTCGATCATACTGAGCTTTCATACGTTTTGCGTGAGTCTCGATTGCCAATGCAGCATCACGTAGATTCTCATCTAATTGAGCTAAGTATAATAAACGCTTTTCCTCTTCAGAAGTAGCTGGAAGTAACTCGATGGCCATTTGCAGTGACGGGATTTCGCATTCAATGGGTAGCACAGCTTCCAAACCATAAACTAGTTGGAAAGGAGTGAACCCTATTGATGTTTTCACTGAGGTTCGGTACGCTCAAAGCGCTGAAAATAACATGTTGTGCCAATTCGAACGATGAATACCAATGATTCGTCGGATCATGATAACTAAAACTTTGTTGATGGACTCAACCAGACCATTCGCTTGTGGATAATAAGGAGTTGAACTATCGTGACGCAAACCAAGCTGGCCTGTAAGTTCTGTTATCATAATGTTTCGAAAATGACGCCCATGGTCAGTTATTATCGCTTGTGGGACACCAAACCTAGCAATTATATGATTGAACATGAAAATTGCAGTTGTCTTTCCATCTGCCTCAAATGTAGGCATCGCCTCGGCCCACTTAGTAAAATAATCTACCACAAGGATGATATACGCATGCCCCCCAGCCGAGTGAGGGTTACATGTAATAAAATCGTTACCCCATTTAGCAAAAGGACCAACGGAAATTATAGGGTGGAGAGGAGCAGGTGCAGTGCGCGTCTTTCGATCAAACACTTGACAGTTGTGGCATTTTCGAACCGCAGTAATACAATCTTTAAACAAGGACCCCAGAAGTAGCTAGCGCGCAATATCTTTTGGGCTGTGGCATACCCAGACATATGACCGCCACACGCTCGAGAGTGACTGTCATTCAAAACCCTTTCAGCTTCTTCGTGAGCTAAGCAACGTCGAAAAACCAAGTCCGCCCCACGACGATAAAGAGTATCTCCAATAATTTTGTACTTTTGGGACTGGAATCGAATTTTCCCACGTTCCATCTTTGAAACGTCGGGCTGAAAGGATTGGGTCTGGAGATAGATGATGATATCCCCATACCATGGATCTAACAAGAAAACGATTACATAGCACCTGAATAACTCATATAATAAACCATATTCATCATAAAGACCAAGGAGTTTATGAAACAAATTATATATAACAACTTGTTGAGAAAAATGAACTTAATTGTATTAATTGGAAACAAAAGAAACCATTACAACCAGTGCCTTGGTGTTGTGCAGGTCCCTCCCAGGGTGTAACAAGAGTTCTCCTTTACTTTGATCAGCTCACCCACTTCCAAATGAAGCTAAGAAAGGAATGGAATCTATCCTCTCAAGCTCTATAAGGGAGTCCTAATTTCAGCAGCATCTACCTTTAGGAATGTTCAACTTTCAACCTCTACTCCCTCTAGCCCAATCCCTGTATTTATAATGCTTTGGAGGAAGTTAATTAGGTCCACCATCAATGGGATAAGCTCCTCTTTCAAAGGGATAGCTCCCCTCTTAATGGGATAAGTTCCTCTTTCTTTGGGATGCATGAACCATCTGGAGGCGCTCAATCCACATCAAACCATCTTCTAGAATGCTCTAGATTCGACCACAAGTAAATTTTTTGAAGTAAAACTTGTGCCTTTTGACCTTTACAGGAGTATGCACACACCCCTTTACAGACAGAGTGTACAAGTACGCAGGTATTATGAACTTGAGGTGCGTACACGCAGATAAGGGTAAGAGAAACTGCGTAGCAAGAGTTATATTGACTTTTTAAAGACTTTCTCTCTTTCTTGGAATTTGACATGAGGAGCAGAGGTATAAGACTTGCCAAGGAGGACAATATGACAATTGATGGAGTCATACTGACTGCAAATAGTCATGGTGACAAATTTTAGTGTAACAGATTGCCCCCTAAAGTGCGAAGCCTGTAGTAGATTAGGGTTTCATATCATCTAGGAAGGGTGAAGCACTTTATCATTTCAAGGATTATCTTGTGGAGAGCCCAGTTGGAACCTGCAAATATTCAACACAAAATACATATATGAGATCATATCATCGCTGAGGTAGGCATTCCCATACTCAGATTGAAAACTTAGTTAACAAACTAACTACTGCTCTGATATAGGAATGATTTCGCAATACATCATAATCATAGACTCATGTAGACACAGTATGGACGCAACCATTTGTTTATGATTAGTCTACTATATAATGAATACAAAACTCCTCGCAGCCTGGATGGTGGAAACTAGATCCAGGGTCTTCATTTCTACTTCCCGAAATAGTATGATTATATCCATGCGAATAAATGAGTTGATGTCGAACATGGTAGAAACCACTTGATTATCAGTCGATGATGTAAACTGTTAAGAAGTGTGAGAGAGACCACCAGTGATGTCAATGGTTCTCAAAGTACCCAGTACAATCCATGAGATGTGAGTAGATGTGTTGATGTCGAACATGTCATGAAATCCTTCGATCAAAAGTCAATGATGTAAACTGTCGTCAAAGGCGAGAAACCTGACATTGAGGCATGCAAATTTCAAGGTACTGACGATTCCTAGATCTATTTCTAGATAATGTGCTAATGTCGATAGAAAGCGATTCGTCGTAGGCAAGCCCACAACACGAAATCATAGTTCAAGTTGAAGAAATGTAGCTGTAAGGACTGACTCAGGGATGGTCAAGATGGATGACAGGTATTTTGCAGATGAATGGTTTATTTGTAGTGACCTCTTGAACACATAACGACACAACAAATGGCTTGGTGACAATTGACCCAAAGTTAATACCCGGAAACCGGCTGAAGAATTTCAATGTGGTTTGATCAACTATTAGGCAAAGGATTTCCCAACCCAGGTGAATGAAAAGTGTCGTGTTCAAGAGTGGTGATAAGGTTTTTCTGAGACAAAGGATAAAAAATAGGCTCATTTTCCTCTCTTTTCCCCCACCATTTCTGGCAAGTACCTCTTTATTTTTTTACAAGCTTGAGGAGGATAACATTTGCTTGATTATAAGCTCATCCTTCGGATGAGTCCAACTTAGTTTAGATTCGAACCCTAAGAAGGAGTCATCCGTTCCTGTTTGTAATTGAACAGGTCCTTTACTGTGAAATTTTAACGAGTCCGGTATAGGAGAAACTCGGCGTTTTTCAATTTTAGAGAGTCTAAAAAAACTTAAGAAGACTCCAGGGTTGACCTTTTTCGTAAATTTGTGTCTCCCAAGCCCGAAAAAGTATAAAATAATACTTGAGAGAACCGCTTGATCTTTACGACCAAGGAGTACTTTCATGATTAGTGTCTCTGATCTGAAAAGTAAAAAGCGATCAAGGACACGTCGTTTTATTTCCAATATCGAATTTGAAACGACAAAAATCCGACAATCTTTTCATGTTTTTACGGTCAGAAAAGGGTTATAAGAGGACTGTCATTTAATTCCGTTTTAATGAGTGTAAAAGAAATGCTCGGTAATATTTTCATGTTTTAGGAGTCAGAAAAGTGCTTAAAGATGACTCTGATGTTTTTGTTTGTAAAAAATGACAATTTTCCCTGAAAATCCTTTATCCTGCACAAAAACCAACACATTACTCATACCTGTTGAAGATAGATAAAAATACTTTGAAAAATACCTTTTCATGGTGAAAAATAAACAAATTTACCATTTATCTACCCAAAAAAAATATAAAAAGGGCTTTTACCAATTCATTTTTACCATTTTACTGTTGAAGAGAGAAAAAGGGCTTTTGGCAAGAAACTTCTCGTGGACATTGCAGAGAATCCGACCGTCGAAATCGAACACCGTCTCTTTCAGGTATTCTACAACATCCTCCTCTTCATTTTCATCCGTTTAGAATTCTTTTTTAGGCCCTAGATTTTATTTTTTGGAGGCTTTGGGGTTTCAAGAACCGCCTCTCGGGGTATGCAGGTGCCACACTAGGGACTCGCGTACCTCGACATTTTCGCAGTTGGGAAAATGTTAGGCGTACGCACCTTGCCTTAAGGGAACCTGCGTACCCACGCTCTGTTCCTAAAGGCGGGGTGCGTACTCCGCGCAACAAGTTTTTAAACCCCAAATTCTCCAAAATGGACCAAAAACGTTTGATTTTACGGACTCTAATGGATGTTTTATGGCGCGTAGATTGTTCACCATGCTTGATTGGCACGAGAGAGAGCACGAAGATGTTGATTTGGCCGCCATTAATCATCAACCATCAATTGATGCTTTGAAGGCATGCGGCCTTTATAAATACTAGGCCATACCTAGCATGAGGGCCCAAGTGAGATTTCTAGAATGGCTGGTAGAAAGATGGAACGTTCAGGACCAATGTTTTTATATTGGAGGGCACCAGCTTGAGATGGAGCCCGCAGATATCTACTTTCTCACTGGTTTTCCCAAGAGAGGCGAACACTTGACTCTGTTCGGGAATAGGCCGGGTGGCCAGTTCATCGCTAGTCTCCGACTAGAGTGGAGTAACACTCAATCTCAGGAGAAGGGGATAGAGATCAAAACTATATCCCGTCCTGAACTTATGGTGATTGCTTTTACAGTTACCAGACTTTGCGGGGCTGCCGCTTTACACATTGCCACTAGATTCCAGATGCGGATGGCGATTGATTGCTATCGAGGTACCATTTTCAACTGGTGTGATGCTGTGTTGGCCAATGTAAAAGGCCAACTGACTAGAGCCAAAAACGGACAGCTAAAGACTTTTGGTTATGGGCCTTTAGTTGCGAGTTTTGGCTTAGAGAGGGTTCTGATGCTAATCCCACAGCAGCTCACTATTGAGGCTGGGCTTCCTCGAGAGCCCAAATTGATGCGATGGGTTGCGGTTATGGCCCATCATCCTGATGAGGGAACGAAGGTTGTTCGATTTACTCCGGAGTACTTTCACTGGTTAGAGGACCAGGTCTTTTCTATACAGGATTTTCCTTATGCCGGAGTTGATTTTCGTGGAGATCCGGACATGGTTCTTCCACTGGGAGAACAATGGGATGATACAGGTAACTTCATTTTCGACAAGTTTTTTCAACTATCTATTTTTTTTTTGTTTTTATATTGTCTCAAAACTGATAGTAATAATTTTCAAAATGCAGATGTAGGCCCACGTCATCGAGCCAATCTCCGACCTTTCGAGAGGAGAATACCAGTTGCAGCAGCACCGGCCCCACAGGACAAGGCCACAGAGACGTTAGCTAAGTTGGAACATGACCTAGATTGTCTTACAGCAGATATACCAGAGACTACCATAGATGATATTCCTATCAGGCTTCAGCGCTATGTAGTCGGGGTCCCAGGACCTTTTAGGAGGTTCTTGTGTAGGGTGGCCTGTGCAGTGGTGTCATATAGAGATCATCACCAGTGATTGGATGGTCGTTTTGTAGACACATGTGACATTTTGGTTTTTTGTACTTATCATTTTTGCCGATCATAAGGTGTTTTTCAACCTATGATCGAAGATGATGTATTTTTGACACACTCCTATATATATATATATATATATATATATATATATATATATATATATATATATCATTATTACCGGCTTATCTTGTTTAACATGTGTGATGAAATGTTTTTAAATTTACATGTATGATTATTGAAAATGTCTATTTAACATTCGAGAAGCAATTGCATCTGCTAATGTATTTAAAGACCTTGGAATATGCTGATATTCAATGTAATCAAACTCACGTTCCAAGAGACACACTCTCAAAAATAACCTTAATAACACTGGATTTCTAATGGCATACACTCTATTAAGCTGTAATACAACGAGTTCAGAATCTAACCTCACTATCAAACTCTGAATCCCAAATGAAATAGATTCAGACAATAACTCAATCACTGCACTATACTCGACAATGTTGTTTGTTGTTTGATCGAGGCTCACCCCATGCATAGAAACTAACTCGCCAGAGGGCGAATAGATAACCCAAGTTGTGGAAGAGATATTCCGTGTACTATGAAAAGCACCATCAGCAAATCCAATGTATGTTTGGAGAAGCATCGACATCTGCAATATCAAGAGTAAAACCAAGATAAGAGAGAATAACGACGAAAACACACTCTCTATGCTAAGCACACTGTCTAAACTAACAAACACACCAACTAGAAAGAAAAACTAACCTAACAAAAAATCTCCATACCCATCATTTAAGCATAATACCTCTTCAAGTAAAGACAATTTCTGGGTTTACCTAAAGAGTCCCCGTCAAAGTCTACCAACTCATAGGCCACTTTTTCTAGCTTTCGCTTGACAATATAGGGCCCATGCCACATAGGAACGAATTTTCCAGCACCTAATTTATCATTAGCTTGATCATATAATAACACTAGGTCTCCTTCCGAAAAATTTCGAGGGGTCACATTTCGATCATATTGAGCTTTCATACGTTTTCCGTGAGTCTCGATTGCCAATGCAGCATCATGTCGATTCTCATCTAATTGAGCTAAGTATAATAAA
The DNA here is from genome assembly GCA_031772625.1 of Pinus tabuliformis. Taxonomy (NCBI): domain Eukaryota; kingdom Viridiplantae; phylum Streptophyta; class Pinopsida; order Pinales; family Pinaceae; genus Pinus; species Pinus tabuliformis. The sequence continues at coordinate 511,202,436 of CM062806.1, read as the reverse complement.
CACTTTTCCTCTTCGTAAGTAGCTGGAAGTAACTCGATGGCCATTTACAGTGACGAGATTTCGCATTCAATGGGTAGCACAGCTTCCAAACCATAAACTAGTTGGAAAGGAGTGAACCCTGTTGATGTTTTCACTGTGGTTTGGTATGCCCGAAGTGCTGAAAATAACATGTTGTGCTAATTCGACCGATGAATACCAATGATTCGTCGGATCATGATAACTAAAACTTTGTTGATGGACTCAACCAGACCATTCGCTTGTGGATAATAAGGAGTTGAACTATCATGACACAAACCAAGCTGGCCTGTAAGTTTTGTTATCATAATGTTTCGAAAATGGCACCCATGGTGAGTGATTATCGCTTGTGGGACACCAAACCTAGAAATTATATGATTGAACACAAAAATTGCAGCTGTCTTGCCGTCTGCCTCGAATGTAGGCATCGCCTCGGCCCACTTAGTAAAATAATCTACCGCAAGGATGATATACGCATGCCCCTCGGCCGAGTGAGGGTCACATGTAATAAAATTGATACTCCATTTGGCAAAAGGACCAAGGAAAATTATAGGGTGGAGAGGAGCAGGTGGAGCGCGCATCTTTCGATCAAACACTTGACAGTTGTGGCATTTTGAGACCGCAGTAATACAATCTTTAAACAAGGACGACCAGAAGTAGCCAGCACGCAATATCTTTTGGGCTGTGGCATACCCAGACATATGATCGCCACACGCTCCAGAGTGACAGTCATTCAAAACCCTTTCAGCTTCTTCGTGAGTTAAGAAACGTCGAAAAACCAAGTCCGCCCCACGGCGATAAAGAGTATCTCCAATAATTTTGTACTGTTGGGACTGGAATCGAATTTTCCCATGTTCCGTCTTTGAAACGTCGGGCCGAAAGGATTAGGTCTGGAGATAGACGATGATATCTCCATACCACGGATCTAAAGTGTTGATTAGAAACAAAGATTCGTCCGCAATGGGATCCTCTGCCATAGTTTCCGTGTGAGCACGCGGGAAGTCACACATTAACTCCACGAAAACAAAAGATTTCTTAGACTTAGATTTCTCAAACTCCAAGTCGAACTCTTGCAAGATAACAATCCATTTAGAGTACTTGCCCCCTAGCAATTGTTTAGTCAAAATGTAGATCATAGGGTTGCAATCCGAAATGACTGTAGTTTTACGGAGTAAAATGTAGTGATGAAAACGTTGGACAGCTTGAACGGCTGCCAATGCCAATTTCTCCACATGTGAGTATTTTAGCTCAGTTGGATTTAACATCCGACTAAGGTAATATATCACATGTTCTGTTCCGAATTCATCTTCCTAAAATAAGACCATTCCAATGGTGGAATGGGAGGAGACGAGATACAAAAAGTAATCCTGGTTGTAGTTGGGAGGATGCAGCAACGGTGCATGGGTCAACGCGTGCTTGAGTGCATCAAAAGATTTCTGAGCTATCTCATCCCAAGAGAATTGAGCATTCTGTTTCAACAACCGTGTAAAACCCTTTGTAACCTCGACGTAGTTAGGAATGAATCATCGTAAAAAGTTTTCTTTCCCCTGCAAACTTTGGAGTTGGCGAAAACTCGAAGGAGGAGGCAATTTGATGATAGCTTCGACCTTCGAGGGATCGACGCGAATGCCAGCTTTCGAAACTACAAATCCCAGTAATCGACCCACTTCTATACAGAAGACACATTTGTGTGGGTTCAACCGAATACGATAATGTCTACACCTCATGAAGATTGCTCGTAAATGGACAAGGTGATCAGCTCGATGTAATGAGTGAGCGGGCAAATCATCGAGATACGGTTGCACAATGTGTTTGATGTCATGAAATGCATAAGACATCGCCCTTTGAAAAGTGGCTCCGGCATTCTTGAGCCCAAAAGGTAACTTGCAATAAGCAAATGTCCCCCATGGACAAATGAAAACCGTTTTTGGATGATCGGTAGGTAGAATATTGATTTGGTTGTAACCGGAAAAACCGTCCATAAAGGAAAATATTTCACTGCCGGCACAATCATCAATTATTTGATCGATATAGCGTGTTGGATAGTTGTCCTTTGGACAAGCTCGATTAATGTCCCTATAATTGATGCATATTCTTATTGTTCCCTGTTTTTTGTTAACCGGAACAATATTCAATACCCAATCCGTTAACGGGATCAGATAAATGAAACCTGCTTTCAACAATTTCTCAACTTCTGCTTTAATAGCAGCCGCTTTTCGTGGGTGAATATGACGCAAACGTTGCTAGACAGGTTTAGCGTCCGGGTAAGTCTTGATCTCATGTACAACAATCGCGGGATCAATTCCTGCCATTTCCTCATAGGACCAGGCAAACACATCGCAGAATTCTTGAAATAGGGCCAAGTTGTATGTCTGAATTTCGTCATCTGTACACGAGGAACCTATATGAATGCTCTCAACAATTCTAGGCTTAACTGAAATGTCAATGGGAATAGTTCGAGAGATGTTTCCCAAATTCAACTCTGAATCAGGATGTTTCATGGGATTCTGAGCTTCCTTGACATATTTAGCTGTAAAAATTGATGAGAAATCATTTGCGAAACGATCATTCTCAGGTAAAAAAGAAGATCTGTGATGGAGATCTTCCCATGGTAAATCATATACACATAGGACTTCACGAAGTTTCTTGTCAGGTGAAACAACTTCGGGAAACTTTATTAACTCCGAGGTTGATGTGAAATGTGATTTCTCATGGACCGCATTCATTAGGTCGATTTTGGTTGAACGCGGGTCGGTAAAAGACTGCACGGCTTCATAGGCAATTTCATATGGACTCAACGGCATAGCATCACCAAATGAATCTATCTCAGATTTAGAAGGAACGATCCAAGGATCATCATAAATAATGGTGTCTGATGTAATCATATGAATGGATGAAAATGAAGACAATGCGTTGATTGGAGGAAAATGAAAAGTTCCCAGTAAACCGGCATCTTTAACTAATCCTACTCCAACATCCTTGTATGGGATAGTCGTTTTACCGACATGCTGAATACTCTCTGAAGAGGCTGGGTCGGATGAATAGCTTAGGGTTGAGTTAGTTTTTATTTTTCTTGATTTTGAGAGTAGTACGCACCCTCTGCATTAAGCACAGTTCGTACCTGTACGCACTTCTGCTTTGTACACAGAGCATGGCAGCACCTGAGAAAATAGGCTGCTTGCGTACCCTGTCAAAAGTTTAGAAAATTTCCATTTTTTCCTTTTTACCTACTAGATTTTGTTTATAGTTTATTTTTTGCTGCCCAGATCCACTGGTTACCTATCAAAAGTTTTCATCTAAGCTTGTTTCATCAACATCAAGGGTTTTAGTGAAGTTCATAGAAATTCTAGCCCTAGGTTTGATTTTTGTATTGGTCTTGTAGTGACTTTGGCTTTAGAAGTTGTAAAAACCTTGGATATCCCTGGTCTTTTAGGTCTTCTTAGGAGTCGGACCTTTCGTAGAATCCACCTTTGTGAGAAACCTACCTTTGTGTTGTCTCTTTGCGGAATTTCGAGAAGGCTTGTTGGTTAAGCTGTGAATTTCATTCTTAAGAAAAAGAACAAGAGCTTTTTGTTTTTGTTTTTGACTGATTTATGATTCTGCATGAATTAGTCCTTGGTTGAATTGTAACTAGGTAAAACATCCTGGAATTATATTTTGTAGGCTTTTACCTCATTAGATTTTATTTTAGGTAAATTTCTCTTAGATTTGCTTTTAGGTAAATTTCTCTTAGATTTTCATAGATCTTAAAATTAATTTTTGTTAAGTAGTTTTTCATGCTTTGTTAAAATAGGAAAAAATTACAAAAATCTCTTTTTAAGAAAGTTTGTTTTAGTAGTATTTGAAGTCTTTGAAAAGAGAAAGGAAGTTTTCGTGAAATAATTAGTGGTCATGTGTGGTGTGCTTTGGAAAAGATAAAGAGAGTTTTTCTTTGATTTTCATTGTTAAGAAAGTTGTCTTTATAAATTTTGCATTCTCCAACTCTCTTAGCTAGGGAATTCATTGAAAAGGAAAGATTGTTTTGTTTCATCCTAGGTGGATCTTTTTAGTGGATTTGAGTCGAGTCTACACATTATCAGTTTCATCTCCGCTACCTTTTTTCCTAAAGAAAAGCCATAAAAATTAACGCTTAAAGTAAAATTAACTTAGTAACTTTTATTTACTAGGGCTCTGATACACCAACATAGATCAGGCTAGTGTCTTGGAGTAGGAGAGTAATTAACTCTCCAAGACAGTAAAAACAAACAAGTAGCTTATCTTGCTGTAGGATAAATCCAACTGTTACATTTATGCTCTAGGAAAGCTCCTCTTAAAGGAGAAGCACGAGATCGTGTCCGAAGCAGTGAGGGAATCAATCCTCCTTCATTGGGAACGACGCCAGATATGCACGTACTACAAATGGTAAACCTCGGATTGACCATTGTCGAGGAGCCTGGGGTCACTTGTCGGTAAACCTTGGATTATTGTCAAGGAGCCGGCAAGGGGATTGAGCTTGTTACTCTGCCCTTGCGTGCTATCGGATCGTAGACTATTCCCCCAGGTATATTTGTTGCTGTTGGTGACCTTAGTGACTATTATCTCTAGTGTTCTACCCAAGTTGACGGTGGAGGGAAGATCCCACTGTACCTGGAGCAGACGTCGGCTAGACTCACTTGGATTTTCTGGGGGGTTCACTTCACTCGAGACGGTTAAAGTGGAGGAACTTGTGCCAGTCTATTCATTAAGCAGGTTGCCGGGGTAACTGTTCCACTCGCCACTTCTGTACTGAATTCTGCGATGTTGGATTTCATCACCAACTAGTGTTTTCAGTCCGGAAGGTTACTGTTTGTGTGTGGTTTGACGCCCTAGATTATTTAGGCGTGTGATTCGAATTTGTTTGGTTCTTTAGAGACTTTAGGCGGTTTGCTTTGAGATTTTACTTTGTTTGCATGTGCAGTAGTTAAAAGTTTTAACTGTGGCTGAATTACCGACACAGTCCCGTAGACTTCGGGGCCAGTCTCCTGAGGTTGTAACCGTGGCCGATTTGTTGAGGAAGTCTCGTAGACTTTGGGGCCAACCTCCTGAAGACATCCCGGGTCATTACGAAGGTTTGAAAGTCCTCGTAACTCCTAGTGGCAGTAAAGTAGGTTCACCTGAAGAAGGAGAGTCTTCGTTGGTTGATCATCCTGATTACCAAACTCTAGAAATAGGTTATAATCCTGAAGCTATTTTGGTCTCCGAACTTGCTGGTAGTTTTTCATCTACTAGTGATATAGGCGAAGAACCTGAGATATCTGAACCTGTTACTCCAACATCGAGGTTAGTCTCTCCAACTTCTAGTGCTCCTAATTCACCTAGGGTAGAAAGAGTCATCACCGAAAATCTTCCTTCTGGTTTGATAGCTATTGAAGAACTTTCTCCAGAAGAAGAAATAGGCATCCCTATCCCTGAAAATCAACCTACTATTGATCTAAGGGAGCGTGAATCAATTTTTTACAGTCCACCTAGAAGTACTACTTGGTATCTTTCTTTAACTAATTATTTGGACAACTCAGGGTTAAGTTTTTCTCCACCTCGTGCTCCTTATCCACCTAGAGGTTTTATACTCCTGTAAATATGTCTGGTCAGCCGTCCATGTTTACTCAATCGCCTGAATCTTTTTTGTACGGCGGTCCTTCTGTTCCCTCTGGGTATCAGTCACTTTTAGGTACTTTTGCGGGAGCATCTCCTCAACCCATTGAACATGGGTTATTAACTGGAAACAATGGTAAATACCTCTGCTCTTCCTGAAACGAAAACTTCCTTTCTCTTTTCAAAGCCTTCAAACGCTACTAAAACAAACTTTTTTCTCAAAAGAGATTTTGTATTTTTCCTATTTTAACAAAGCATGTAAAACTACTTAACAAAAATCAATTTTAAGATCTATGAAAATCTAAGACCTATTTTTAAGACCTATGGAAATCAAAAAGCAAATCTAAGAGAAACTTACTTAAAAGCAAATCTAATGAGGTAAAAGCCTAAAAAATATAATTTTAGGTTGTTTTACTCGGTTACAATTCAACCAAGGACTAATTCATGCAGAATCATAAATGAGTCAAAAACAAAAGTAAAAAGCTTTTGTTCTTTTTCTTAAGAATGAAATTCACAGCTTAACCAACAAGCCTTCTCGAAATTCTGCAAAGAGACAACACAAAGGTAGGTTTCTCACAAAGGTGGATTTTACGAAAGGTCCGACTCCTAAGAAGACTGAAAAAACCAGGGATATCCAAGGTTTTTACAACTTCTAAAGCCAAAGTCACTACAAGACCAATACAAAAATCAAACCTAGGGCTAGAATTTCTATGAACTTCACTAAAACCCTTGATGCTAATGAAACAAGCTTAGATGAAAACTTTTGACAGGTAACCAGTGGATCTGGGCAGCAAAAAACAAACTATAAACAAAATCTAATAGGTAAAAAAGGAAAAAATGGAATTTTCTAAACTTTTGACAGGGTACGCAGGCAGCCTGTTTGCATAGGTGCGGCCACGCTCTGTGTAAAAAGCATAAGTGCGTACAGGTACGCACTGTGCTTAACGCAGAGGGTGCGTATTGCTCTCAAAATCAAGAAAAATAAAAACTAACTCAACCCTAAGCTATTCCACCCAAATTCACAGTCAATCAGTCAAAAACTAGAAAGAAATCAGATTTTCTCAAATCAAAGTATCAATCAAAAGAGAAATCAATCAAATCCATGGAATCCCCAGTACGTCTTTTCCAGCGCACTCTCATTGGTCTTGCGGCCAAGTGGTACATTGAGTTACCACGGGCCTCTTTTTATAATTTTAGCCAGTTAGCTACCTCATTTTTAACTCATTTTCAGTTGCCGGTCAGATATAATAATGGCACGGAGTTACTAACTTCGTTAAAGCAATCGACGTCCACTTATATTTATGATCATATTCATGAATGGAGACGTCAAAGGCGGTTACTGAAAGTTTTTATCCCGGACCAGATCTTAGCTGAATGGTTTGTTAAATCATTCTTACCGAAGATTACTGAAGACGTAGCTAAGGCCGGAGTAGTTACTGAGGAGCAAGTGATTGCTCAAGCCCAGTACCTTGACTTCGTTTATTCTCAGTCAGGTACGTTACACGAAAAGACCCCAGATCTTCCTAAGTCAAATCAAATCGCTGCTGCTCCTTCGGGGTCTCATGCTGTTGATGGCATGATTGGTACAGTGAACACTAAAAGTAAGAAGAAGTCTTCCAAGAATTCTTCTCATATCATAACCTTGCTTGATTCCCCGATAGGAGATTCTTTTGCAGAGGTTTCCGCCGATGTTCACGTTGTAGATTCATCTACAGCTAAATAAAAATCCGGTGGAAAGAAGAAAGGAAAGAAGAAGAATAAAGCAGACAAAACTCCAAAGGAGAAAACTGAAAAATCGGAAACCAATGACGAAAAACACAAACCTCGATATCCTTGTCTTATTTGTGAAGAGGATCACTTTACAAGAGACTGCCCTCATCGAGCAGAGGTTGCGAAGATTGTCAAAGGTTCCAAAACTCCTGCCGTTTTGAAGGATCCATTTCCAAAGCAGGATAGCAGGATGATAGGTTCTTCCTCGAATGCCAATGAAGAACCCATATTGATGATGTCTCATGTAAGGATTGCGACTCGATCATAAGATTATGGTAGTAAAAGTCCTGTTGATGGCAAAGAAGAAGAATCTTCTCATTCTAATCCATCAACCTCAACTCCCGGTTCCGATCCACTACAGATCGAGAAACCTAACCTGGACTTAGTAATCAAACCGCCCGCGAAGGGTATACTTCGAAAGTCTGCTTTCAATCCACACGCGAGAGTGGCCTAGAATTATAACATTGTTGAGGACTTAGCTATTTCACCCTCAGCAATGTCGGCTTTGGAAGTGCTGCAATCATGCCCAGCACAACGCAAATTACTTTTGTCGGCTATAGGAGCTGTTGATGTTCAGGACACGAACCTAATAATCTTCGATCTAGAAAATAGTACACCGCGTTTGCCTCATCAAATGGCTTTCCAGATCCCAGTGATAGTAAAAAACAGGCCTATTCATCGGACTGTAATTGATGAGGGAGCTTCCACGTGTATTATGTCGATACAGTGTTGGAGATCGCTTGGTTCTCCTTCACTAAATCAATCCCCGAAAATTCTTAAGGCCTTTGATGGTCGTGGGTTTCATCCTTTTGGCATTCTACAGGATTTGCCTATAGGGGTTGAAGGAAAAACCATTAGTCTAGATGTGGAGGTGGTTGATGCCCCTCTAGACTACAACCTTCTCTTGGGTCGAAGTTGGTCTTACGCTATGACAGTGGTCGTTTCATCGGTCTTTCGAGTAATAAAGATTCCACATAATGGAAAGATCGTGACAATAGACCAGCTGGCTTACTTTTCATCCGACCCAGCCTCTTCAGAGAGTATTCAGCATGTCAGTAAAACGACTATCCCATACAAGGATGTTGGAGTAGGATTAGTTAAAGATGCCGGTTTACTGGGAACTTTTCCTCTTCCTCCAATCAACGCATTGTCTTCGTTTGCATCCATTCATATGATTACATCAGACACCATTATTTATGATGATCGTTGGATCGTTCCTTCTGAATCTCAGATAGACTCATTTGGTGATGCTATGTCGTTGAGTCCATATGAAATTGCCTATGAAGCCGTGCAGTCTTTTACCGACCCGCGTTCAACCAAAATCGACCTAATGAATGTGGTCTGTGAGGAATCAATTTTCACATCAACCTCGGAGTTAATAGAATTTCCCGAAGTTGTTCCATCTGACGAGCAACTTCGTGAAGTCCTATGTGTAGATGATTTACCATGGGAAGATCTCCATCACAGATCTTCGTTTTTACGTGAGGATGATCGTTTTTCAAATGATTTCTCATCAATATTTACAACTGAATATGTCAAGGAAGCTCAGAATCCCATGAAACATCCTGATTCAGAGCTGAATCTGGGAAACATCTCTCGAACTATTCCCATTGACATTTCGGTTAAGCCTGGAATTGTTGAGAACATTCATATAGGTGCCTCGTGTATAGATGACGAAATTCAGACATACAAGGCCCTATTTCAAGAATTTCGCGACGTGTTTGCCTGGTCCTATGAGGAAATGCCAGGAATTGATCCCGCGATTGTTTTCCATGAGATCAAGACTTACCCGGATGCTAAACCTGTCTGGCAACGTTTGCGTCAGATTCACCCACGAAAAGTGGTTTCTATTAAAGCAGAAGTTGAGAAATTGTTGAAAGCAGGTTTCATTTATCCGATCCCGTTAACGGATTGGGTATCGAATATTGTTTCGGTTAACAAAAAACAGGGAACAATAAGAATATGCATCGATTATAGGGACATTAATCGATCTTGTCCAAAGGACAACTACCCAACACCCTATATCGATCAAATAATTGATGATTGTGCCAACAGTGAAATATTTTCCTTTATGGACGGTTTTTCCGGTTACAATCAAATCAATATTCTACCTGCCGATCAACATAAAACGACTTTCATTTGTCCATGGGGGAAATTTGCTTATTGCAAGTTACATTTTGGGCTCAAGAATGCCGGAGCAACTTTTCAAAGGGCGATGTCTTATGCGTTTCATGACATCAAACACATTGTGCAACCGTATCTCGATGATTTGCCCACTCATTCATTACATCGAGCTGATCACCTTTTCCATTTACGAGCAATCTTCATGAGGTGTAGGCATTATCGTATTCGGTTGAACCCACACAAATGTGTCTTCTGTATAGAAGTGGGTCGATTATTGGGATTTGTAGTTTCGAAAGCCGACATTCGCGTCGATCCCTCGAAGGCAGAAGCTATCATCAAATTGCCTCCTCCTTCGAGTCTTCGCCAACTCCAAAGTTTGCAGGGGAAAGCAAACTTTTTACGACGATTCATTCCTAACTACGCCGAGGTTACAAAGGGTTTTACACGGTTGTTTAAATAGAACGCTCAATTCTCTTGGGATGAGATAGCTCAGAAATCTTTTGATGCACTCAAGCACGCGTTGACCCATGCAGCGTTGTTGCATCCTCCCAACTACAACCAGGATTACTTTTTGTACCTCGTCGCCTCCCATTCCACCATTGGAATGGTCTTAGTTCAGGAAGATGAATTCAGAATGGAACATGTGATATATTACCTTAGTCGGACGTTAAATCCAACTGAGCTAAAATATTCACATGTGGAGAAATTGGCATTGGCAGCCATTCAAGTTGTCCAACGTTTTCGTCACTACATTTTACTCCGTAAAACTACAGTCATTTCGGATTGCAACCCTATGATCTACATTTTGACTAAACAATTGCTAGGGGACAAGTACTCTAAATGGATTGTTATCCTGCAAGAGTTCGACTTGGAGTTTGAGAAATCTAAGTCTAAGAAATCTTTAGTTTTTGCAGAGTTAATGTGTGACGTCCCGCGTGCTGATACGGAAACTGTGGCAGAGGAGCCCATTGCGGACGAATCTTTGTTTCTAATCAGCACTTTAGATCCGTCGTATGGGGATATCATCGTCTATCTCCAGACCCAATCCTTTCGGCCTGACGTTTCAAAGACGGAACGTCGGAAAATTCGATTCCAGTCCCAACAATACAAAATTATTGGAGATACTCTTTATCGTCATGGGGCGGACTTGGTTTTTCGACATTACTTAACTCACGAAGAAGCTGAAAGGGTTCTAAATGACTGTCACTCTAGAGCATGTGGCGGTCATATGTCTGGGTATGCCACAGCCCAAAAGATATTGTGTGCTGGCTACTTCTGGCTATCCTTGTTTAAAGATTGTATTACTATGGTCTGAAAATGCCACAACTGTCAAGTGTTTGATCGAAAGATGTGCGCTCCACCTGCTCCTCTCCACCCTATAATTGCCGTTGGTCCTTTTGCTAAATGGGGTATCAATTTTATTACATGTAACCCTCACTCGGCCGGGGGGCATGCATATATCATCCTTGCGGTAGATTATTTTACTAAGTGGGCCGAGGCGATGCCTACATTCGAGGCAGATGGCAAGACAACTGCAATTTTCATGTTCAATCATATAATTGCTAGGTTTGGTGTCCCACAAGAGATAATCAGTGACCATGGGTGCCATTTTCGAAACGTTATGATGACAGAACTTACAGGTCAGCTTGGTTTGCATCACGATAGTTCAACTCCTTATTATCCACAAGCAAATGGTCTGGTTGAGTCCATCAACAAAGTTTTAGTTATAATGATCCGACGAATCATTGGTATTCATCAGTCGAATTGGCACAACATGTTATTTTCCGCGCTTTGGGCATACCGAACCTTAGTGAAAACATCAACAGGGTTCACTCCTTTCCAACTAGTTTATGGTTTGGAAGCTGTGCTACCCATTGAATGCGAAATCCCGTCACTGAAAATGGCCATCGAGTTACTTCCAGCTACTTCTGAAGAGGAAAAGCATTTATTATACTTAGCTCAATTAGATGAGAATCGACGTGATGCTGCATTGGCAATCGAGACTCACGCAAAATGTATGAAAGCTTAGTATGATCGAAATGTGACCCCTCGAAATTTTTCGGAAGGAGACCTAGTGTTATTATATGATCAAGCTAATGATAGATTAGGTGCTGGAAAATTTGTTCCTATGTGGCATGGGCCCTATACTGTCAAGCGAAAGCTAGCAAAAGGGGCCTATGAGTTGGTAGACTTTGACAGGGACTCTTTAGGTAAACCCAGAAATGGTCTTTACTTGAAGAGGTATTATGCTTAAATGATGGGTATGGAGATTTTTAGTTAGGTTATTTTTTCTTTCTAGCTGGTGTGTTTGTTAATTTAGACAGTGTGCTTAGCTTAGAGAGTGTGTTTTCATCGTTATTCTGGCTTATCTTGGTTTTACTCTTGATATTGCATATGTCGATGCCTCTCCAAACATACATTGGATTTTCTGATGGTGCTTGTCGTAGTACACAGAATATCTCTTCCGCAGCTTGGGTTCTCTATTCGCCCTCTCACGAGTTAGTTTCTATGCATGGGGTGAGCCTCGGTCAAACAACAAACAACATTGTTGAGTACAGTGCAGTGATTGAGTTATTGTCTGAATCTATTTCATTTGGGATTCAGAGTTTGATAGTGAGGTTGGATTCTGAACTCGTTGTATTACAGCTTAATAAAGTGTATGCCATTAGAAATCCAGTGTTATTAAGGTTATTTTTGAGAGTGCGTCTCTTGGAAAGTGAGTTTGATTACATTGAATATTAGCATATTCCAAGGTCTTTAAATACATTAGCAGATGCAATTGCTTCTCGAATGTTAAATAGACATTTGCAATAATCATACATGTAAATTTAAAAACATTTCATCACACATGTTAAACAAGATAAGCCAGTAATAATGATATATATATAGGAGTGTGTCAAAAATACATTGTCTTCGATCATAGGTTGAAAAACACCTTATGATCGGCAAAAATGATAAGTACAAAAAACCAAAATGTCACATGTGTCTACAAAACGACCATCCAATCACTGGTGATGATCTCTATATGACACCACTGCACGGGCCACCCTACACAAGAACCTCCTAAAAGGTCCTGGGACCGCGACTACATAGCGCTGAAGCCTGATAGGAATATCATCTATGGTAGTCTCCTGTATATCTGTTGTAAGATGCTCTAGGTCATGTTCCAACTCAGCTAACATCTCTGTGGCCTCGTCTTGTGGGGCCGGTGCCGCTGCAACTGGTAGTCTCCTCTCGAAAGGCTGGAGATTGGCTGGACGACGTGGGCCTACATCTGCATTTTGAAAATTATTACTATCAGTTTTGAGACAATATAAAAACAAACAAAAAAAATAGATAGTTTAGAAAACTTGTGGAAAATGAAGTTACCTATATCATCCCATTGTTCTCCCAGTGGAAGAACCATGTTCGGATCTCCACGAAAATCAACTCCAGCATAAGGAAAATCTTGTATAGAAAAGACCTGGTCCTCTAACCAGTGAAAGTACTCCAGAGTAAATCGGACAACCTCCGTTCCCTCATCAGGATGACGTGCCATAACCGCAACCCATCGCATCAATTTGGGCTCTCGAGGAAGCCCAACACCAACAGTGAGCTGCTGTGGGATCAGCATCAGAACCCTCTCTAAGCCAAAACTCACAACTAAAGGCCCATAACCGAAAGTCTTCAGCTGTTTGTTTTTGGCTCTAGTCAGTTGGCCTTTTATATTGGCCAACACAGCATCACACCAGTTGAAAATGGCACCTCGATAGCAATCAATCGCCATCCGCATCTGGGATCCAGCGGCAATATGTAAAGCGGCAACCCCGCAAATTTTGGTAACTGTAAAGGAAATTACCATAAGTTCAGGACGGGATATAGTTTTGATCTCTATCCCCTTCTCCTGAGTCTGAGTGTTACACCACCCTAGTCGGAGACTAGCGATGGACTGGCCACCTAGCCTAGTCCCAAACAGAGTCAAGTGTTTGCCTCTCTTGGGCAAACTAGTGAGAAAGTAGATATCTGCGGGATCCATCTCGAGCTGGTGCCATCCAATATAAAAACATTGGTCCTGAATGTTCCATCTTTCTACCAACCACTCTGGAAATCTCACTTGGGCCCTCATGCCAGGTATGGCCCAGTATTTATAAAGGCCGCATGCCTTCAAAGCATCAATTGATGGTTGATGATTAATGGCGGCCAAATCAACATCTTCTTGCTCTCTCGCGTGCCAATCAAGCATTGTGAACAATCTACACACCATAAAACATCCATTAGAGTCCATGAAATTAAAAAAAAATTGGTCCAATTTGGAGAATTTAGGGTTTGAAAACTCGTTTCGCGGGGTACGCACCCCGCCTTTAGGAACAGAGCGTGGGTACGCAGGTTCCCTTAAGGCAAGGTGCGTACGCCCGACATTTTCCCAACTGAGAAAATGTCGGGGTACGCGGGTCCCTAGTGTGGCACTTGCGTACCCTGAAAGGCGGTTCGTGAAACCCCAAAGCCTCCAAAAAATGAAATCTAGGGCCTAAAAACGAATTCTAAACGGATGAAAATGAAGGGGAGGATGTTGTAGAATACCTGAAAGAGACGGCGTTTGATTTCGACGGTCGGATTCTCCGCAATGTCCACGGGAAGTTTCTTGCCAAAAGCCCTTTTTCTCTCCTCAATAGTAAAATGGTAAAAATGAATTGGTAAAAGCCCTTTTTATAGGTTCTTTAGGTAAATAAATGGTAAATTTGTTTATTTTTCACCAATGAAAAGGTATTTTTCAAAGTATTTTTATCTATCTTCAACAGGTATGAGTAATGTGTTGGTTTTTGTGCAGGATAAAGGATTTTCAGGGAAAATTGTCATTTTTTACAAACAAAAACATCAAAGTCATCTTTAAGCCCTTTTCTGACTTCTAAAACATGAAAAGATTGCCGAGCATTTCTTTTACACTCGTTAAAACAAAATTAAAAAATGATCCTCTTATAGCCCTTTTCTGACCGTAAAAACTTGAAAAGATTACCGGATTTTTGTCGTTTCAAATTTGATATTGGAAATAAAACGACGTGTCCTTGATCACTTTTTACTTTTCAGGTCAGAGATAGTAATCATGAAAGTACTCCTTGGTCGTAAAGATCAAGCGGTTCTCTCAAGTATTATTTTATACTTTTTCGGGCTTGGGAGACACAAATTTACGAAAAAGGTCAACCCTGGAGTCTTCTTAAGTTTTTTCAGACTCTCTAAAATTGAAAAACGCCGAGTTTCTCCTATATTGGACTCGTTAAAAATTCACAATAAAGGACATGTTCGATTACAAATAGGAACATACCACTCCTTCTTAGGGTTCGAATCTAAACTATGTTAGACTCATCCGAAGGATGAGCTTATAATCAAGCAAATGTTATCCTCCTCAAGCTTGTAAAAAATAAAGAGGTACTTGCCAGAAATGGTGGGGGAAAAGAGAGAAAAATGAGCCTATTTGTTATTTGTCTCAGAAAAACCTTATCACCACTCTTGAACACGACACTTTTCATTCACCTGGGTTGGGAAATCCTTTGCCTAACAGTTGATCAAACCACATTGAAAATCTTCAGCCGGTTTCTGGGTATTAACTTTGGGTCAATTATCACCAAGCCATCTGTTGTATCGTTATGTGTTCAAGAGGTCACTGCAAGTAAACCATTCATCTGCAAAATATCTGTCACCCATCTTGACCATCCCTGAGTCAGTCCTTGCAGCTACATTTCTTCAACTTGATCTATGATTTCGTGTTGTGGGCTTGCCTTCAACGGGTCGCTTTCTATCGACATCAGCACATTATCTAGAAAGATGGCCTAGAAATCGTCAGTACCTTGAGATATGCATGCCTCAATGGCAGGTTTCTTGCTTTTGACGATGGTTTACATCATTGACTTTCGATTGAAGGATTCCGTGACATGTTCGACATCAACACATCTACTCATATCTCATGGATTGTACTGGGTACTTTGAGAACCATTGACATCACTCGTGGTCTCTCTCACACTTGTTAACAGTTTACATCATCGACTGGTAATCAAGTGGTTTCTACCATGTTCGACATCAACTCATTTATTCGCATGGATAAAATCATACTATTTCGGGAAGTAGAAATGAAGACCCTGGATCTAGTTTCCGCCATCCAGGCTGCGAGGAGTTTTGTATTCATTATATAGTAGACTAATTATAAACAGATGGCTGCGTCCATATTGTGTCTACATGAGTCTATGATTATGATGTACTGCGAAATCATTCCTATATCAGAGCAGTAGTTAGTTTGTTAGTTAAGTTTTCAATCTGAGTATGGGAATGCCTACCTCAGCGATGATATGATCTCATATATGTATTTTGTGTTGAATATTTGCAGGTTCCAACTGGGCTCTCCACAAAATAATCCTTGAAATGATAAAGTGCTTCACCCTTCCTAGATGATATGAAACCGTAATCTACTACAGGCTTCGCACTTTAGGGGGCAATCTGTTACACTAAAATTTGTCACCATGACTATTTGCAGTCAGTATGACTCCATCAATTGTCATACTGTCCTCCTTGGCAAGTATTATACCTCTGCTCCTCATGTCAAATTCCAAGAAAGAGAGAAAGTCTTTAAAAAGTCAATATAACTCTGGTTACATAGTTTCTCTTACCCTTACCTGCGTGTACGCACCTCAAGTTCATAATACCTGCGTACTTGTACGCTCTGTCTGTAAAGGGGTGGGTGCGTACTCCTATAAAGGTCAAAAGGCACAATATTTACTTCAAAAAAGTTACTTGTGGTCGAATCTAGAGCATTCTAGAAGATGGTTTGACGTGGATTGAGCGCCTCCAGATGGTTCATGCATCCCAAAGAAAGAGGAACTTATCCCATCAAGAGGGGAGCTATCCCTTTGAAAGAGGAGCTTATCCCATTGATGGTGGACCTGATTAACTTCCTCCAAAGCATTATAAATACAGGTATTGGGCCAGAGGGAGGGGAGGTTGAAAGCTGAACATTCCTAAAGGTAGATGCTACTGAAATTAGGACTCCCTTATAGAGCTTGAGAGGATAGATTCCATTCCTTTCTTAGCTTCATTTGGAAGTGGGTGAGCTGATCAAAGTAAAGGAGAACTCTTGCTGGACCTTGGGAGGAACCTGCACAACACTAAGGCACTGGTTGTAATGGTTTCTTTTGTTTCCAATTAATACAATTAAGTTCATTTTTCTCAACAAGTTGTTATATATAATTTGTTTCATAAACTCCTTGGTCTTTATGATGAATATGTTTTATTATATGAGTTATTCAGGTGCTATGTAATCGTTTGCTTGTTAGTGAATGCAGGCTTCAAGGAGAAGGAGCTCATCTGGATCGAAGAGGCTTGGCTGCTACAAACAACGTTGGACTAAAGGTAAGACTTGAACACCTGGTTGCTTTTATTTTAAATGCATATTTAGGGAAAGATAGTGCTTGATTAGTTTACCAGAGCTATGATTTCTTTTTAGTCTTCTTAGAAGTCGGACCTTTCGTAAAATCCACCTTTGTGAGAAACCTACCTTTGTGTTGTTTCTTTGCGGAATTTCGAGAAGGCTTGTTGGTTAAGCTATGAATTTCATTCTTAAGAAAAAGAACAAAAGATTTTTATTTTTGTTTTTGACTGATTTATGATTCTTCATGAATTAGTCCTTGGTTGAATTGTAACTGAGTAAAACATCCTGGAATTATATTTTGTAGGCTTTTACCTCATTAGATTTGCTTTTAGGTAAATTTCTCTTAGATTTTCTTTTAGGTAAATTTCTCTTAGATTTTCATAGATCTTAAAATTGATTTTTGTTAAGTAGTTTTTCATGCTTTGTTAAAATAGGAAAATACAAAATCTCTTTTGAAAAAAAAGTTTGTTTTAGTAGCGTTTGAAGTCTTTGAAAAGAGAAAGGAAGTTTTCGTGAAATAATTAATGGTCTTGTGTTGTGTGCTTTGGAAAAGATAAAGAGAGTTTTTCTTTGATTTTCATTGTTAAGAAAGTTGTCTTTATAAATTTTGCATTCTCCAACTCTCTTAGCTAGGGAATTCATTGAAAAGGAAAGATTGTTTTTTCATCCTAGGTGCATCTTTTTAGTGGATTTGAGTCGAGTCTACACATCATCAGTTTCATCTCTGCTACCTTTTTTCCTAAAGAAAAGCCATAAAAATTAACGCTTAAAGTAAAATTAACTTAGTAACTTTTATTTACTAGGGCTCTGATACACCAACATAGATCAGGCTAGTGTCTTGGAGTAGGAGAGTAATTAACTCTCCAAGACAGTAAAAAAAAACAAGTAGCTTATCTTGCGGTAGGATAAATCCAACTGTTACATTTATGCTCTAGGAATGCTCCTTTTAAAGGAGAAGCACGAGATCGTGTCCGAACCAGTGAGGGAATCAATCCTCCTTCATTGGGAACGATGCCAGATATGCACGTACTACAAACGGTAAACCTCAGATTGACCATTGTCGAGGAGCCTAGGGTCACTTGTCGGTAAACCTTGGATTATTGTTAAGGAGCTGGCAAGGGGATTGAGCTTGTTACTTTGCCCTTGCGTGCTATCGGATCATAGACTATTCCCCCAGGTATATTTGTTGTTGTTGGTGACCTTAGTGACTATTATCTTTAGGGTTCTACCCAAGGTGACGGTGGAGGGAAGATCCCACTGTACCTGGAGCAGACATCGGCTAGACTCACTTGGATTTTCTGGGGGGTTCACTTCACTCGAGACGGCTAAAGTGGAGGAAGTTGTGCCAGTCTATTCATTAAGCAAGTTGTCGGGGTAACTGTTCCACCCGCCACTTCTGTACTGAATTCTGCGATGTTGGATTTCATCACCAACTAGTGTTTTCAGTCCGGAAGGTTACTGTTTGTGTGTGGTTTGACGCCCTAGATTCTTTAGGCGTGTGATTCGAATTTGTCTGGTTCTTTAGAGACTTTAGGCAGTTTTCTTTGAGATTTTACTTTGTTTGCATGTGTAGTAGTTAAAAGTTTTAACTGTGGCTGAATTACCGAGATAGTCCCGTAGACTTCGAGGCCAGTCTCCTAAGGTTGTAACCGTGGCCGATTTGTTGAGGAAGTCCCGTAGACTTCGGGGCCAACCTCCTGAAGACGTCCCGGGTCATTACGAAGGTTTGAAAGTCCTCGTAACTCCTAGTGGCAGTAAAGTAGGTTCACCTGAAGAAGGAGAGTCTTCGTTGGTTGTTCATCCTGATTACCAAACTCTAGAAACAGGTTATAATGCTGAAGCTATTTCGGTTTCCAAAATTGCTGGTAGTTTTTCATCTACTAGTGATATAGGCGAAGAACCTGAGATATCTGAACCTGTTACTCCAACATCAGGGTTGGTCTCTCCAACTTCTAGTGCTCCTGATTCACCTAGGATAGAAAGAGTCATCACCGAAAATCTTCCTTCTGGTTTGATAGCTATTGAAGAACTTGCTCCAGAAGAAGAAATAGGCATCTCTATCCCTAAAAATCAACCTGTTATTGATCTAAGGAAGCGTGAGTCCATTTTTTACAGTCCACCTAGAAGTACTACTTGGTATCTTTCTTTAACTAATTATTTGGAAAACTCAGGGTTAAGTTTTTCTCCACCTCATGCTCCTTATCCACCTATAGGTCTTTATACTCCTGTAAATATGTCTGGTCAGTTGTCCATGTTTACTCAATCGCCTGAATCTTTTTTGTAAGGCGGTCCTTCTGTTCCCTCTGGGTATCAGTCACTTTCTGGTACTTTTGCGGGAGCATCTCCTCAACCCATTGAACATGGGTTATTAACTGGAAACAATGGTAATAAACTTTTGAGCGTAGGAGACATTCTTATGATGTCAGGTTCTATTCCCAATTCTCAACCTCAAGGTGGCCAGTTACCGCCTGGGGGGCAGCCTCAATTAATGCCTGGGGGTCAACCTCAAGGTACACAAATTGTGTCTGGGGGGCAACCTCAAGGACAGTATGTACCCATGGTGCAGTACATTCCTCAAGGTCAACCCCAGCCGCAATATGTACCCAAAGGTCAACCTCAGTATCAATTTATACCTCAAGGTCAACCCCAGTATCAGTACATGCCTCAAGGGTATCTACCCCAAGGTCAGTACTCGAACCAAGGTTTCCAACCACCCCAAGGTCAATCTTATGTTCAAGGTACGGGAAATGTACCTTTCAATTATCAATCCTACCCTCAATCTAGTTATGGATCTCAATATCCTCAACCTGTTATGGGTCAATACCTCGGAATGAGCATAGTGTGGGATCCATCGCAAATTCAACAGGTGTTGCAGCCAAATGTACAGTTGTCATCTCAAACTGGACAACCCTTAGTTTCTGGTTCACCCCAGCAACCAGTCCAGTCTAACATTCAAACCTCTATACCTTCGGTAGTTTCTCAATCTGGGCCTGTTTCGCCTCGTACTCCATCTCAAACGACTGCTGCAACTACCGCAACATCTGTTCAATCTACCCCACTTACTTCTAGAGTATTGACAGCTCTGGTTTCTACTGTCTCTGTATCTACTCCTCAGACATCTTTACCATCGTCTGGATCCACGATTCAAACTACGGTTCAGATGCCTGTAGGACAACCTGGTTTAAGTATGGATGTCACAAGTCAACCACAATTCACTTATCAACCGTACCAGGGACAGTACCAATTCGGTCCTGCTGTTTAGTAGCCAGTTTACCAGTATCAACCATATCCTGGGTACACTTATCAACAATCACAACAACCCCAGTACGGTCCGGTTACTCCTGGTTTTCCGGAAGGATACAATATCTCGAACGCAATTCCTATTCCAAGTTATCACGGATATCCTCCTCCTGGGGCTGGTCTCATGACCCAGAGTTTTAGGGATCCTAATCGGCAGTTACCATTTATCGCAACTTTGGACTTACCAGACTTGTCGCGCCTAACGAACGATCCAATTAATTATCTTTTGTTTTGGCCGCCAATGCCGAACAAGTTGCCTAGTGACATTCCCAAGTTCGAGGGTAAATCTGGAGAGGACCCGTCGAATCATGTGATGACTTACCACCTCTGGTGTGCCTCTAACTCCATCTCGGATGATTCGATCTGCTTATGTCTTTTCCAGCGCACTCTCATTGGTCTTGCGGCCAAGTGGTACATTGAGTTACCACGGGCCTCTTTTTATAATTTTAGCCAGTTAGCTACCTCGTTTTTAACTCATTTTCAGTTGCCGGTCAGATATGATAATGGCACGGAGTTACTAACTTCGTTAAAGCAATCGACGTCCACTTATATTTCCGATCATATTCATGAATGGAGACGTCGAAGGCGGTTAGTGAAAGTTTTTATCCCGGACCAGATCTTAGCTGAATGGTTTGTTAAATCATTGTTACCGAAGATTACTGAAGACGTAGCTAAGGCCGGAGTAGTTACTGAGGAGCAAGTGATTGCTCAAGCCCAGTACCTTGACTTATTTTATACTCAGTCAGGTACGTTACATGAAAAGATCCCAAATCTTCCTAAGTCAAATCAAATCGCTGCTGCTCCTTCGGGATCTCATGCTGCTGATGGCATGATTGGTACGGTGAACACTAAAATTAAGAAGAAGTCTTCCAAGAATTCTTCTCCTATCATAACCTTGCTTGATTCCCCGACAGGAGATTCTTCTGCAGAGGTTTCCGCCGATGTTCACGTTGTAGAGTCATCTACAGCTAAATCAAAATCCGGTGGAAAGAAGAAAGGAAAGAAGAAGAATAAAGCAGACAAAACTCCAAAGGAGAAAACTGAAAAATCGGAAACCAATGACGAAAAACGCAAACCTCGATATCCTTGTCTTATTTGTGAAGAGGATCACTTTACAAGAGACTGCCCTCATCGAGTAGAGGTTGCGAAGATTGTCAATGGTTCCCAAACTCCTGCCGTTTTGAAGGATCCATTTCCAAAGCAGGATAGCAAGATGATAGGTTCTTCCTTGAATGCCAATGAAGAACCCATATTGATGATGTCCAATGTAAGGATTGCGACTCGATCGCAAGATTATGGTAGTAAAAGTCCTACTGATGGCAAAGAAGCAGAATCTTCTCATTCTAATCCATCAACATCAACTCCCAGTTCCGATCCACTACAGCTCGAGAAACCTAACCCGGACTTAGTAATCAAACCGCCCGCCAAGGGTATACTTCGAAAGTCTACTTTCAATCCACATGCGAGAGCGGCCCAAAATTATAACATTGTTGAGGACTTAGCTGTTTCACCCTCAGCAATGTAGGCTTTGGAAGTGCTGCAATCATGCCCAGCACAACGCAAATTACTTTTGTCGGCTATAGGAGCTGTTGATGTTCAGGACCCGAACCTAATAATATTCGATCTAGAAAATAGTACACCGTGTTTTCCTCATCAAATGGCTTTCCAGATCCCAGTGATAGTAAAAAACAAGCCTATTCATCAGACTGTAATTGACGAGGGAGATTCAACGTGTATTATGTCGATACAGTGTTGGAGATCACTTGGTTCTCCTTCACTAAATCAATCCCCGACAATTCTTAAGGCCTTTGATGGCCGTGGGTTTCATCCTTTTGGCATTCTTCAGGATTTGCCTATAGGGGTTGAAGGAAAAACCGTTAGTCTAGAAGTGGAGGTGGTTGATGCCCCTCTAGACTACAACCTTCTCTTGGGTCGAAGTTGGTCTTACGCTATGACAGCGGTCGTTTCATCGGTCTTTCGAGTAATAAAGATTCCACATAATGGCAAGATCGTAACAATAGACCAGCTGGCTTACTTTTCATCCGACCCAGCCTCTTTAGAGAGTATTCAACACTATCCCATACAAGGATGTTGGAGTAGGATTAGTTAAAGATGCCGGTTTACTGGGAACTTTTCCTTTTCCTCCAATCAACGCATTGTCTTCATTTGCATCCATTCATATGATTACATCAGACACCATTGTTTATGATGATCCTTGGATCGTTCTTTCTAAATCTGAGATAGACTCATTTGGTGATGCTATGCCTTTGAGTCCATATGAAATTTCCTATGAAGCCGTGCAGTCTTTTACCGACCCGCGTTCAACCAAAATCGACCAAATGAATGTGGTCTGTGAGGAATCACTTTTCACATCAACCTCGGAGTTAATAGCGTTTCCCGAAGTTGTTTCATATGACGAGCAACTTCGTGAAGTCCTGTGTGTAGACGATTTACCATGGGAAGATCTCCATCAAAGATCTTCGTTTTTACCTGAGGATGATCGTTTTGAAAATAATTTCTCATCAATATTTACAGCTGAATATGTTAAAGAAGCTCAGAATCCAATGAAACATCCAGATTCAGAGCTGAACTTGGGAAACATCTCTCGAACTATTCCCATTGACATTTCGGTTAAGCCTGGAATTGTTGAGAACATTCATATAGGTGCCTCGTGTACAGATGACGAAATTCAGACATACAAGGCCCTATTTCAAGAATTCCGCGACGTGTTTGCCTGGTCCTATGAGGAAATTCCAGGAATTGATCCCGCAATTGTTGTTCATGAGATCAAGACTTACCCGGATGCTAAACCCGTCCGATAACGTTTGCATCAGATTCACCCACGAAAAGCGGCTGCAATTAAAGCAGAAGTTGAGAAACTGTTGAAAGCAGGGTTCATTTATCCGATCCCGTTAACGGATTGGGTATCGAATATTGTTCCAGTTAACAAAAAATAGGGAACAAT
Organism: Pinus tabuliformis; assembly: GCA_031772625.1. Taxonomy (NCBI): domain Eukaryota; kingdom Viridiplantae; phylum Streptophyta; class Pinopsida; order Pinales; family Pinaceae; genus Pinus; species Pinus tabuliformis. The sequence continues at coordinate 511,179,259 of CM062806.1, read as the reverse complement.
AAGAATATGCATCGATTATAGGGACATTAATCGAGCTTGTCCAAAGGACAACTATCCAACACCCTATATCGATCAACTAATTGATGATTGTGTCGGCAGTGAAATATTTTCCTTTATGGACGGTTTTTCCGGTTACAATCAAATCAATATTCAACCTGCCGATCAACCAAAAACGGCTTTCATTTGTCCATGGGGGACATTTGCTTATTGCAAATTAACTTTTGGGCTTAAGAATGCCAGAGCAACTTTTCAAAGGGCGATGTCTTATGCGTTTCATGACATCAAACACATTGTGCAACCGTATCTCGATGATTTGCCTGCTCATTCGTTACATCGCGCTGATCACCTTGTCCATTTACGAGCAATCTTCATGAGGTGTAGGCATTATCGTATTCGGTTGAACCCATACAAATGTGTCTTCTGTATAGAAGTGGGTCGATTACTGGGATTTGTAGTTTCGAAAGCCAGCATTTGTGTCAATCCCTCAAAGGTCGAAGATATCATCAAATTCCCTCCTCCTTCGAGTCTTCGCCAACTCCAAAGTTTGCAGGGGAAAGCAAACTTTTTACGACGATTCATTCCTAACTACGTTGAGGTTACAAAGGGTTTTACAAGGTTGTTGAAACAGGACGCTCAATTCTCTTGGGATGAGATAGCTCAGAAATCTTTTGATGCACTCAAGCACGCGTTGACCCATGCACCGTTGCTGCATCTTCCCAACTACAACCAGGATTACTTTTTGTACCTCATCGCCTCCCATTCCACCATTGGAATGGTCTTAGTTCAGGAAGATGAATTCGGAATGGAACATGTGATATATTACCTTAGTTGGATGTTAAATCCAGCTAAGCTAAAATATTCACATGTGGAGAAATTGGCATTGGCAGCCGTTCAAGCTGTCCAACATTTTCGTCACTACATTTTACTCCGTAAAACTACAGTCATTTTGGATTGAAACCCTATGATCTACATTTTGATTAAACAATTGCTAGGGGGCAAGTACTCTAAATGGATTGTTATCCTGCAAGAGTTTGACTTGGAGTTTGAGAAATCTAAGTCTAAGAAATATTTAGTTTTCGCGGAGTTAATGTGTGAGTTCCCGCGTGCTGACACGGAAACTGTGGCAGAGGAGCCCATTGCGGACGAATCTTTGTTTCTAATCAGCACTTTAGATCCGTGGTATGGGGATATCATCGTCTATCTCCAGACCCAATCCTTTCGTCCCGACGTTTCAAAGACGGAACGTCGGAAAATCCGATTCCAGTCCCAACAGTACAAAATTATTGGAGATACTCTTTATCGCCGTTGGGTAGACTTGGTTTTTTGACGTTGCTTAACTCACGAAGAAGCTGAAAGGGTTTTGAACGACTGTCACTCTGGAGCGCGTGGCGATCATATGTCTAGGTATGCCACAACCCAAAAGATATTGCGCGTTGGCTACTTTTGTCCGTCCTTGTTTAAAGATTGTATTACTGCGGTCCGAAAATGCCACAACTGTAAAGTGTTTGATCGAAAGATGCGCGCTCCACCTGCTCCTCTCCACCCTATAATTGTCGTTGGTCCTTTTGCCAAATGGGGTATCGATTTTATTACATGTAACCCTCACTCGGCTGGGGGGCATGCGTATATCATCCTTGCGGTAGATTATTTTACTAAGTGGGCCGAGGCGATGCCTACATTCGAGGCAGACGGCAAGACAGCTGCAATTTTCGTGTTCAATCATATAATTGCTAGGTTTGGTGTCCCACAAACGATAATCACTGACCATGGGCGCCATTTTCGAAACATTATGATGACAGAACTTACAGGCCAGCTTGGTTTGTGTCACGATAGTTCAACTCCTTATTATCCACAAGCGAATGGTCTGGTTGAGTCCATCAACAAAGTTTTAGTTATCATGATCCGACGAATCATTGGTATTCATCTGTCGAATTGGCACAACATGTTATTTTCAGCGCTTTGGGCGTACCGAACCTCAGTGAAAACATCAACAGGGTTCACTCCTTTCCAACTAGTTTATGGTTTGGAAGCTGTGCCACCCATTGAATGCGAAATCTCGTCACTGCAAATGGCCATCGAGTTACTTCCAGCTACTTCCGAAGAGGAAAAGCGTTTATTATACTTAGCTCAATTAGATGAGAATCGACGTGATGTTGCATTGGCAATCGAGACTCACGCAAAACGTATGAAAGCTTAGTATGATCGAAATGTGACCCCTCGAAATTTTTCGGAAGGAGACCTAGTGTTATTATATGATCAAGCTAATGATAAATTAGGTGCTGGAAAATTCGTTCCTATGTGGCATGGGCCCTATATTGTCAAGTGAAAGCTAGAAAAAGGGGCCTATGAGTTGGTAGACTTTGACGGGGACTCTTTAGGTAAACCCAGAAATGGTCTTTACTTGAAGAGGTATTATGCTTAAATGATGGGTATGGAGATATTTAGTTAGGTTAGTTTTTCTTTCGAGGTGGTGTGTTTGTTAGTTTAGACAGTGTGCTTAACTTAGAGAGTGTGTTTTCGTCGTTATTCTGGCTTATCTTGGTTTTACTCTTGATATTGCAGATGTCGATGCTTCTCCAAACATACATTGGATTTGCTGATGGTGCTTGTCATAGTACACGAAATATCTCTTCCGCATCTTGGGTTATCTATTCGCCCTCTGATGAGTTAGTTTCTATGCATGGGGTGAGCCTCAGTCAAACAACAAACAACATTGCCGAGTACAGTGCAGTGATTGAGTTATTGTCTGCATCTATTTCATTTGGGATTCGGAGTTTGATAGTGAGGTTAGATTTTGAACTAGTTGTATTACAACTTAATAGAGTGTATGCCATTAGAAATCCAGTGTTATTAAGGTTATTTTTGAGAGTGCATCTCTTGGAACGTGAATTTGATTACATTGAATATCAGCATATTCCAAGGTCTTTAAATACATTAGCAGATGCAATTGCTTCTCGAATGTTAAATAGACATTTGCAATAATCATACATGTAAATTTAAAAACATTTCATCACACATGTTAAACAAGATAAGCCGGTAATAATGATATATATATATATATATAGGAGTGTGTCAAAAATACATCGTCTTCGATCATAGGTTGAAAAACACCTTATGATCGGCAAAAATGATAAGTACAAAAAACCAAAATGTCACATGTGTCTACAAAACGACCATCCAATCATTGGTGATGATCTCTATATGACACCACTGCACAGGCCACCCTACACAAGAACCTCCTAAAAGTTCCTGGGACCCCGACTACATAGCGCTGAAGCCTGATAGGAATATCATCTATGGTAGTCTCTGGTATATCTGCTGTAAGACGCTCTAGGTCATGTTCCAACTCAGCTAACGTCTCTGTGGCCTCGTCCTGTGGGGCCGGTGCCGCTGCAACTGGTAGTCTCCTCTCGAAAGGCCAGAGATTGGTTGGGCGACGTGGGCCTACATCTGAATTTTGAAAATTATTACTATCAGTTTTGAGACGATATAAAAAAAAGCAAAAAAAATAGATAGTTTAGAAAACTTGTGGAAAATGAAGTTACCTGTATCATCCCATTGTTCTCCCGGTGGAAGAACCATGTCCGGATCTCCACGAAAATCAACTCCGGCATAAGGAAAATCCTGTATAGAAAAGACCTGGTCCTCTAACCAGTGAAAGTACTCCGGAGTAAATCGGACAACCTCCGTTCCCTCATCAGGATGCCGGGCCATAACCGCAACCCATCGCATCAATTTGGGCTCTCGAGGAAGCCTAACACCAACAGTGAGCTGCTGTGGGATCAGCATCGAAACCCTCTCTAAGCCAAAACTCACAACTAAAGGCCCATAATCGAAAGTCTTCAGTTGTCTGTTTTTGGCTCTAGTCAGTTGGCCTTTTATATTGGCCAACACAGCATCACACTAGTTGAAAATGGTACCTCGATAGCAATCAATCGCCATCCGCATCTGGGATCCAGTGGCAATATGTAAAGCGGCAACCCCGCAAAGTCTGGTAATTGTAAAGGCAATTACCATAAGTTCAGGATGGGATATAGTTTTGATCTCTATCCCCTTCTCCTGAGTCTGAGTGTTACACCACTCTAGTCGGAGACTAGCGATGGACTGGCCACCCGGCCTAGTCCCGAACAGAGTCAAGTGTTCGCCTCTCTTGGGCAAACCAGTGAGAAAGTAGATATCTGCGGGCTCCATCTCGAGCTGTTGCCCTCTAATATAAAAACATTGGTCCTGAACGTTCCATCTTTCTACCAGCCACTCTAGAAATCTCACTTGGGCCCTCATGCTAGGTATGGCCCAGTATTTATAAAGGCCGCATGCCTTCAATGCATCAATTGATGGTTGATGATTAATGGCAGCCAAATCAACATCTTTGTTCTCTCTCTCATGCCAATCAAGCATGGTGAACAATCTACACACCAGAAAACATCCATTAGATTCCATGAAATTAAAAACATTTTGTTCCAATTTGGAGAATTTAGGGTTTGAAAACTCGTTTCGCGGGGTATGCACCCTGCCTTTTGGAACAAAGCATGGGTACGTAGGTTCCCTTAAGGCAAGGTGTGTACGCTTGACATTTTCAAATGAGAAAATATCGGGGTACGCGGGTCCCTAGTGTGGCACCTGCGTACCCCGAGAGGTGGTTCTTGAAACCCCAAAGACTCCAAAAAATGAAATCTAGGGCCTAAAAAAGAATTCTAAACGGATGAAAATCAAGAGGAGGATGTTGTAGAATACCTGAAAGAGACGGTGTTCGATTTCGACGGTTGGATTCTCCGCAATATCCACGGGAAGTTTCTTGCCAAAAGCCCTTTTTCTCTCCTCAACAGTAAAATGGTAAAAATGAATTGGTAAAAGCCCTTTTTATAGGTTTTTTGGGTAAATAAATGGTAAATTTCTTTATTTTTCACCATGAAAAGGTATTTTTCAAAGTATTTTTATCTATCTTCAACAGGTATGAGTAATGTGTTGGTTTTTGTGTAGGATAAAGGATTTTCAGGGAAAATTGTCATTTTTTACAAACAAAAACATCAGAGTCATCTTTAAGCCCTTTTCTGACTCCTAAAACATGAAAAGATTGCTGAGCATTTCTTTTACACTCGTTAAAACGGAATTAAAATACGGTCCTCTTATAGCCCTTTTCTGACCATAAAAACATGAAAAGATTGCCGGATTTTCGTCGTTTCAAATTCGATATTGGAAATAAAACGACGTGTCCTTGATCGCTTTTTACTTTTCAGATCAGAGGCACTAATCATGAAAGTACTCCTTGGTCGTAAAGATCAGGCGGTTCTCTCAAGTATTATTTTGTAATTTTTCGGGCTTGGGAGACACAAATTTATGAAAAAGGTCAACCTTGGAGTCTTCTTAAGTTTTTTCAGACTCTCTAAAATTGAAAAATGTCGAGTTTCTCCTATACTGGACTCATTAAAATTTCACAGTAAAGGACCTGTTCGATTACAAACATGAACGGACCACTCCTTCTTAGGGTTCGAATCTAAACTAAGTTGGACTCATCCAAAGGATGAGCTTATAATCAAGAAAATGTTATCCTCCTCAAGCTTGTAAAAAAAATAAAGATGTACTTGCCAGAAATGGTGGGGGAAAAGAGAGAAAAATGAGCCTATTTGTTATCCTTTGTCTCAGAAAAACCTTATCACCACTCTTGAACACGACACTTTTCATTCACCTGGGTTGGGAAATCCTTTGCCTAATAGTTGATCAAACCACATTGAAAGTCTTCAGCCGGTTTCCGGGTATTAACTTTGGGTCAATTGTCACCAAGCCATCTGTTGTGTCGTTATGTGTTCAAGAGGTCACTGCAAATAAACCATTCATCTGCAAAATACCTGTCATCCATCTTGACCATCCCTGAGTCAGTCCTTACAGCTAAATTTCTTCAACTTGAACTATGATTTCGTGTTGTGGGCTTGCCTACGACGGATCGATTTCTATCGACATCAGCACATTATCTAGAAAGATGATCTAGGAATCGTCAGTACCTTGAAATCTGCATGCCTCAATGGCAGGTTTCTCGACTTTGACAACGGTTTACATCATTGACTTTCGATCGAAGGATTCCGTGACATGTTCGACATCAACACATCTACTCACATCTCATGGATTGTACTGGGTACTTTGAGAACCATTGACATCACTGGTGGTCTCTCTCACACTTGTTAACAGTTTACATCATCGACTCGTAATCAGGTGGTTTCTACCATGTTCGACATCAACTCATTTATTCGCATGGATAGAATCGTACTATTTCGGGAAGTAGAAATGAAGACCCTGGATCTAGTTTCCGCCATCCAGGCTGTGAGGAGTTTTGTATTCATTATATAGTAGACTAATTATAAACAGATGGATGCGTCCATACTGTGTCTACATGAGTCTATGATTATGATGTACTGTGAAATCATTCTTATATCAGAGCAGTAGTTAGTTTGTTAGTTAAGTTTTCAATCTGAGTATGGGAATGCCTACCTCAGCGATGATATGATCTCGTACATGTATTTTGTGTTGAATATTTTCAGGTTCCGACTGGGCTCTCCACAAGATAATCCTTGAAATGATAAAGTGATTCACCCTTCCTAGATGATATGAAACCCTAATCTACTACAGGCTTTGCACTTTAGGGGGCAATCTGTTACACTAAAATTTGTCACCATGACTATTTGCAGTCAGTATGGCTCCATCAATTGTCATACTGTCCTCCTTGGCAAGTCTTATACCTCTGCTCCTCATGTCCAACTCCAAAAAAGAGAGAAAGTCCTTAAAAATCAATATAACTCTGGTTACGCAGTTTCTCTTACCCTTACCTGCGTGTACGCACCTCAAGTTCATAATACCTGCGTACTTGTACGCTCTGTCTGTAAAGGGGTGGGTGCGTACTCCTGTAAAGGTCAAAAGGCGCAAGTTTTACTTCAAAAAAGTTACTTGTGGCCAAATCTAGAGCATTCTAGAAGATGGTTTGACGTGGATTGAGTGCCTCCAGATGGTTCATGCATCCCAAAGAAAGAGGAACTTATCCCATCAAGAGGGGAGCTATCCCTTTGAAAGAGGGGCTTATCTGATTCATGGTGGACCTGATTAACTTCCTCCAAAGCATTATAAATACAGGCATTGGGCCAGAGGGAGGAGAGGTTGAAATCTGAACATTCCTAAGGGTAGATGCTGCTGAAATTAGGACTCCCTTATAGAGCTTGAGAGGATAGATTCCATTCCTTTCTTAGCTTCATTTGGAAGTGGGTGAGCTGATAAAAGTAAAGGAGAACTCTTGCTGGACCCTGGGAGGGACCTGCACAACACCAAGGCACTAGTTGTAATGGTTTCTTTTGTTTCCAATTAATACAATTAAGTTCATTTTTCTCAACAAGTTGTTATATATAATTTGTTTCATAAACTCCTTGGTCTTTATGATGAATATGTTTTATTATATGAGTTATTCAGGTGTTATGTAATCGTTTGCTTGTTAGTGAATGCAGGCTTCAAGGAGAAGGAGCTCAACTGGATCGAAGATGCTTGGCTGCTACAAACAACGTTGGACTAAAGGTAAGACTTGAAAACCTAGTTGCTTTTATTTTAAATGCATATTTAGGGAAAGATAGTGCTTGATTGTTTTGTTTGTCACTAGAAAGCCTTAGCTTCTAGGGAGGTCGGTTTTGTCCACAAAATTGACTCTTTCCGCATGACAGTCATTTCCTTTACTGCAAATTGAGATGCCTGATTTGTGTCTTTTACTGCAATTTAGGTTTTATGAGTAATTCTCTTTCTGCAAAGTGTGATGCTTGATTTACTGCAATTGAGTTTTTTATGAGCAATTTCTTTTCTGCAAAGTGTGTTACCTTTTTCTGCAATAGAGGTTATTTAATTTCCGCAAGTGTGATTTCCTTAGTTTACAATCTTGGTTTGTTATTTTTACTGCAATTGATCTTTTGATATTTTCAAGTGCTAAAATAATCCCCCTCTCTCAATCCAGGTGCTGACAAGGCTTTTCGGCTAGCAAGAAAACACCAAGAAGTGTGATGTTATTCAAAGAACTATCTTAAATTCTGGCAGAAGCTGGGGTCTCTGCTTCACAGAAAAAACACATCTGGGCATCAATTAGAAATCGATAGACTCCTTTGGAAGAAGAGAATCATGAAGAACCATAAAATGTTCCTAGGGAGACCAAGAAGCTATGGATCATGCTTAATGAGGAGAACCCATCAGAAGCAGAGATTGAAGAACACCAACCTGATCCAGCTTGCACTTTAGAGGATGAACAAAGAAAACTTGAGGATTTGCATGATGCACCAGATGTTTCCCATGATTAGCCACTCTAATGAAGCTGTCATCTGATATATATATATTTACTTTCCCTTAGAAGGTACTATTGGAGAGCCCCCTATGGTGAACCACTCTTGTAAAGATCATAATAATCTATTCATGAGAACACTAACATTATTAACTTAAAGAATCTTTCAGTCATTATCTGGGATATTTTTAATAATTCTTCAGGGTAGAGGAACTAGCCAGTAATGATTAATCATTAAAAACATTTCATCCCATCCCAGTAATGATTAATAAGTCTAACGAAGTTGTCATCTGATATATATATTTTTAGTTTCCCTTAGAAGGTACTATTGGAGAGCCTCCTATGGTGCACCACTCTTGTAAAGATCATAATAATCTATTCATGGGAACACTAACATTATTAACTTAAAGAATCTTTCAGTCATTATCTGGGATATTTTTAATAAGTCTTCAGGGTAGAGGAACTAGTAGGTAATGATTAATCATTAAAAACATTTCATCCCATCCCATACTCTTAAGGAGTAAATCTGTCTCCCCACTTATTAAGTAACTTTTGAAGTTAATTACAATCAGAGTTTACAAAATATTTAGGGAGGATAGGATGTCTCGTGATGAGCCGACCTACCATCATCATTAGACGTAACATGCATGACATTACTGCTGCTCGTCACCAATCTAGAGTAATGGCTTTCAACCGAAAAGATGGAAGACAAGAGGTCTCATCACGAACCGTCCTGTTCATCCATGTTACTTCTTGTGAGTGGCACTTTCATCAATTGGTTACGAAGCCAGGAAGTGGCCTCATCTAATTTTTAAATTAAATAAGTTAACTCCGAATCTATATCTAGTGAGTGAGACACAAGGATTTTGCTCGGTTAAAAGACATCCCTGCCAAGGCTATAGATGCATGTTGGGCAACAGGGCCATGTCTATGGTATTAAAATTAATTACATACTAATATTTACTCGGTTATCTTTCTCTTTACCTAAAAATCATCATTTTATTTATTGGAAAATGGTTTTAAGATGATTTGAGCATGATTCTTTGATTTATATCTTTCAAAAGCTAGGAATCTTTAATGATGTCGTACCCTTAGTGGAGTTAATTCTTTGTACTAGATTTAGAAGAAACTTAGTTTTGCATCTAGATGACAACAAATGTAGAGTGTTCAATGAAGAGGTTCTTGATTGGTCCAGGAAGGTGTCATACTATTCTATTTTTATTTCCCTTTTCTGGTATCATAGCTCACCTCAATTATTTATGGTATCTAGAGTGATGAATTGGTTAGTGATGATTACTCACTAGGTGTTGATGGACAAAAATGTGTGTTGATTGTGGCTGCCTCTAAATAAGCACTGCATGACCTAGGAATAGGATTGTTATAGTAGGTGAAGGAATGTTGTGGTAGTCTTCTTGAAATTGCACCTTTTCAACAAACATTTTATTTTTTGATCATGAATGTTAATAAGACTCTCGACAGAAATAAGAGCTCTGAAATCTATGACAAGCAGGAAGTTCATTTGCTACAGGACAATAGGTATGTGATGTATATCATAAAGGTGCAGTACTATTTTTCCATAATGTATGGTACATGGCATTTCTTTCCTGTACCTGATCTTGTTACATTGCAATTTTATCATTCCTGCACTTGATACCTCCATTAGGGTTGTAACCTGGTTTTAGTTGCCACTGTAATAGTGATGTTGCAGACTTGATAAATTCTTTAAAAATGATGACATACCATGATATCTTAATATTTCCTTGATAAGATTTTTTTTGACACTTTTTTTGGGGAGAATAGTTTGATCTTTAAACGTTTCCGCTGCCTTCTTACATGATTTTATAATTCGACTTGCATGAGGACATGCTAGAAGGTTAGCATGGGGGAGTGTTGAGCCTCCATTTTGTACATACTTTCATGTTTTTATTGAATAATTTTATGCATGTTCTAAGTGTCTATAATCATTATTATTCTTTTTACGCATTATTAGGTTATTATTTAGAGGCATTTAGGGTTGATAGTTGTTGATCTATGAATTCTTCTTGTTTCGTTAATTTGAAGAGTATTTAATGTGAAAATGTCATTAATGTTAGGCTCTTTTTTGGCAAGTGCTAGCATTCCTGTACTAGCAGTTCTTGCACCAACAGTTCATGTACCAATAGTTCCTACACCAACGATTCTTGTACCAGTGGTTCCTATACCAACAGTTGTTGTACTAGTAGTGCAAGAACTACAATAGGTAACAATGATGTTAGGAAAGTGGTCTCTGAGGTTGATGGATATCAACCTCACTTGATATATCCTAAGAAAGGATATGGAAGACTTATTAATGGGGCTCTTGGTTATTTGAAAACCCCACTGAAGCATCTGTTGATGCTGTACACTTTATCTTGAAGGAGCTTGTTTGAAACTCAGGAGTTGAAGCACTTCTCTACCCTTCAAGAGGAAGTATTTTTTGCTACAAACAAAGCTTTAGAGAGGTTCCGAGGATGATACTTTGTAGAAACAAAGTCCAAAAGTTGACACATATGAACCACAATTCCGTGAAAGTGGTTGAGATAACAATTGTGAGGATATGATCATTGGGAGTTTTGATTTGATTTATTAATATCGTTTGGGAATTCATGAGCATTTTAAATTGTTATATGAAATTAATCTTGGAATTTTAAGTGGACAATACTCATATCAGAATTAGCTTGAGGAGATTTTATTTGAGGTTCATAAAATGTCCAGCAAATTTCTTTGAGAATATCCCTGATCAAAGAACTTAAATTTATTGATTGAATACTGCAATGTGCATGTGATTCATTTTTGGTAGAAGTACCTTTACATTGGAAAGGAAGTAGTTAATGAATTCCTTAGATTAGTTGTTACTTTATATTTCCTAGTTTTATTTATTTGCAACATAGCAGTAATCTTTTAAGAGGTTTTTGCATTATTTATTTCTTGAATCACTTTATTTTGAATAGGGCTTACATTCCCTTGTCCCCTGGACAATTGAGGAAGACTAACTGTAGGATTCAATTCAACTCTAAAGAGGAGCTAGAAGTAGATTCCCATAGTGTGTTTACTTTTCTTTGAAAAGTCTTGTTCCTTTTTTTCCTGAATGATGCCTTTTTTATTTTCTTGCAAAATCTTGGCTTTTCTTTGACAGATCCTGAGGTCATATTCTAGAATATATTGTGATATGCCTCTAAGTTTACTTACCCGGATTGAAAAAATATATTTTGGTGTAAATCTTGCATTTATACCGCCCGACATTTTGGTGTCGTTTCCAGGGTGGCGTTATAGGATAAGGCCTCAACGATTTGTAATTATTTTCCCTTTCCTTCGCAATTGAATTTCTAGATTAGTGAGATTCCCTTGACTTTCTGAAGCATACTGGACGACATTCCCAGAGAGATCACAAGCCAGGTTTTCCTTTCTGCAAATGAGTGATTTCCTTTACTGCAAAGTGTGATGCCTGATTTGTTTCTTTTACTGCAATTTAGTTTTTATGAGTAATTTTTCTTTCTGCAAAGTGTGATGCTTGATTTACTGCAATTGAGTTTTTTATGAGAAATTTCTTTTACTGCAAAGTGTGTTACTTTTTTTTTGCAATAGAGGTTATTTAATTTCCGCAAGTGTGATTTCCTTAGTTTACAATCTTGGTTTGTTATTTTTACTGCAATTGATCTTTTGAGTTTTTGAGGTGATAAAATAAACCCCCACTCTCAATCCAGGTACTGACAAGACTTTCTAGCTAGTAGGAAAATACCAGAAATGTGATTCTACTCAAAGAACCATCTCAAATTCTAGCAGAAGCTGGGGTCTCTGCTTCACAGAAATAACACATCTTGGTATCAATTAGAAATAGGTCTACTCCTTTGGAAGAAGAGAATCATAAAGAACCAAAAGATATTCCTAGGTAGACCAAGAAGCTATGGATCATGCTTGATGAGGAGAAGCCATCATAAGCATAGATTGAAGAACACTAACCTGATCCAGCCTGCACTTTAGAGGATGAACAAAGAAAATTGGAGGATTTTCATAATGCACCAAATGTTGCCCATGAATCAAATGACCAAGAGTATATGGATCCCATATAATCTTGGTTTCAGATGACTGTCAACATTCATCCCTCCCTCATCATTCAACAATTTGCAGCATCACATCAGTTATTGCAGCTGGTACCTCATGTTCTGGTATTTTCTCGCATATACTTTCTAAATTTGAACATGAATATGATTATCCTCTTTTTGTGCACTTGTTTGCACTAGAAGTCCTCTTATACTTAAAAGGGAGTCTTCCACTTCTTAGTGTTAACTATGGTAGAAGAATAAAGAAATGCCATGAATAAAGTTGTTACAATGATGCAATTGGGGTTTTTAATTTCAAAGCATGGCCACTGAAACTGCTTTTGATCCACATCGATTGTTAACACACACATTTGTGACAAATATTGTTGAGTATGATTCACTCTAATACCTCATGATTTTGCAAAAAAGTAACCATGATTAACCACTCTAATGAAGTTGTCATCTGAGATATATATTTTCAATTTCCCTTAGAAGGCACTATTGGAGAGCCCTCTATGGTGCACCACTCTTGTAAAGATCATAATAAGCTATTCATGAGAACACTAGCATTATTAACTTATAGAATCTTTTAGTCATTATCTGGAATATTTTAATAAGTATTTAGGGGAGAGGAACTAGCCAGTAATGATTAGTCATTAACAACCTTTTACACCATCCCATAATCTTAAGGAGTAGATCTGTCTCCCCACTTATTAAGTAAACTTTGAAGTTAATTACAATCAAAGTACACAAATTTATTAATGGGAGGATAGGAGGTCTCGTGATGAGTCGACCTACCATGATCATGAGACCTAACATGCATGACATTATTGCTGGTGGTCACCAATTTAGAGTAATGGCTTTCAATCGAAAAGCTGGAAGACAAGAGATCTCATCACGAGTCAGCATGTTCATCCATGTTACTTCTTGTGAGTGGCACTACCATCAGCTGGTTACCAAGCAAGGACAATCCCCTCATCTAATATTTAAATTAAATAATATAACTTTGAATCTATATCTAGTAAGTGGGATACAGGCATTTTGTTGGGTTAAAAGACATCCCTGCCAAGGCTATAGACGCATGTGGGTAGTAGGACCATGTCTATGGTATTAAAATTAATTTCATACCAATATTTACTTGGTTATCTTTCTCTTTCCCTAAAAATCATCATTTTATTTCTTAGACAATGGTTATAAGATTATTCGAGCATGATGCTTTGAGTTCTATCTTTCAAAAATTAGGAATATTTAATGATGTGGTACCCTTAGTGTAGGTAATTCTTTGTATTGGATTTAGAAGAAATTCACTTTTACATCTAGATGAAAAAAAAATTTAGAGTGTTCAATGAAGAGGTTTGTTGATTGGTCCAGGAAGGTTTCATACTATTCTATTATTATTTCCCTTTTCTAGTATCAGAGCTCGCCTCAATTATTTATGGTATTTAGAGTGATGAATTGCTCACTAGGTGTTGATGGAAAACAATGTGTGTTGATTGTGGTTGCCTCTTAATAAGCACTACATGACCTAGGTGCAAGATTGTTATAGTAGGTGTAGGAAACTTGTGGTAGTCTTCTCGAAATTGCACCTTTTCAGAAAACATTTGATATTTTGATCATGAATGTTAATAAGACTCTCGGCAGAAATAAGAGCTTTGAAATCTATGACAAGAAGGGATTTCATTTCAAACAAGACAATAGGATGTGATGTCTATCATAAAGGTGAAGTACTCTTTTTTCATAATATGTGGTACAAAGCATTTCTTTCCCGTACCTGATCTTGTTACATTGCAATTTTATCATTCCTGCACATGATACCTTCATCAGGGTTGTAACTTGGTTTTAGTTGCCACTATAATAGTGATGTTGCAGACTTGATGAATTATTTAAAAATTATTACATACCATGATATCTTAATATTTCATTTCTAAGATTTTTGCTAACACTTTTGTTGTGGAGCATAGTTTGATCTTTAAATGTTTCCTCTTCCTTCTTCCATTATTTTATAATTCAGCTTGCATGAGGACATGCAAGAAGGTCAACGTGGGAGAGTGTTGAACCTCCATTATTTCCAGATTTTCATGATTTTATTGAATAATTTTATGCTTATACTAAGTGTATATAATCATTATTATTCTTTTTATGCATTATTAAGTTATTATTTAGAGGCATTTAGAGTTGATATTTGTTGATCTATGAACTCTTCTTGTTTTGTTAATTTGAAGAGTATTTAACGTGAAAATGTCATTAATGTTAGGCTCTTTTGTGGTAGGTGTTAACATTCTTGTACTAGCATTTCTTGTACCAACAGTTCCTGTACCAGGATTTCTTACACCAACAGTTCATGTACCAGTGGTTCCTATACTAGCAATGCAAGAACTGCAATAGGTAATAATGATGTTAGGAAAGTGGTCTCTGAGGCTGATGGATATCAACCTCACTTGATAGCTCCTAAGAAAGGATATCGAAGACTTATTGATGGGGCTCTTGGTTATTTCGAAAGCCCCACTGAAGAATCTGTTGATGCGATACCCTTTATCTTGAGGGAACTTGTTTGAAATGTAGGAGTTGAAGCGCTTCTCTACCCTTCAAGCAGAAGTAGTTGCTACTGCAAACGAAGCTTTAGAGAGGTTCTGAGGATGATCCTTTGCAGAAATAGAGTTCAGAAGTTGACACATATCAACCACATTTCCGTGAAAGGAATGGAGGTAAAAATTGTGAGGATATGATCATTGAGAGTTCTGATTCGATTTATTAATATTGTTTGGGAATTCATGAGAATTTTAAATTGTTATCTGAAATTAATCCTGGAATTTTAAGAGGACAATAGTCATATCAGAATTAGTTTGAGGAGATTTTATTTCAAGTTCATAAAATGTCCAACAAAACTTTTTTAGAATATCCTTGATCAAAGAACTTAAATTTCTTGATTTAATACTGCAATGTGCATGTGATTTCTTTTCAGTAGAAGTACATTTACATTGAAAAAGAAGCAGTTAATGACTTCCTTAGATTAGTTGTTAATTTATGTTTCCTAGTTTTATTTCTTTGCAAGATAGCAGTAATATTTTAAGAGGTTTTTGCATTCTTTATTTCTTGAATCACTTTCTTTTGAATGGGGCCTACATTCCCTTTTCCCTTGGACAACTGAGGAAGACTTACTGCAGGATTCAACTCAATCCAGAAGAGGAGCTAGAAGTAGAATCCTGAAGTGTGTTTACTTCGCTTTGAAAAGTCTTGTTCCTCTTTTTCCTGAATGATGCCTTTTTTAATTTCTTGCAAAATCTTGGTTTTTATTTGACAGATCCCTGTTGTTCTATTGGGGCTTGACCCAAGTTCGGAGTTGATTTAGCCAAACAAATCCCCGTACTACTGGCCCTTTCGGCAACAGTCTATGGAGCGTGGACTCAGGTCTCACCCAAAGTAGTATGGGAGGGTGTTAGAACCAGGTTTCCGCACCCTGGAGATGTCTGATGGCTTCTAGAGGTCCATGGTTCGACCCTGCGCGCACATCGCTACATGCACTTTCCGTGTCTTGAGGCCTAAGATGCTGCCTTCGTGCAGCCCTACTCGGGGCACGAACGCTGATATTACCCAAGTTCTTTCGAGTGTTCCACTGTTAGTTGATTATTTTAGCTTACTTGCGAGCTTTAAGTTATACTTAACAATATAAATCATTCATACAGGTGTGCCTAGTAAATAGACAATATATTTGCAATTCAAATCAAACATGCATTAATCCAAAAATAGATACAGAAATTGATGCCAAAATTCTCTTTATTAATATATTCTTTGGTTACAGACTCGACTCCGCCCTGCTCACTCAGCTGCAGGGGTTTGCGCACTCAGCCGCAGACTACTAGGCCTCTGCACAGTCAAATGTAGGGGTTTGTGCACTCAGCTGCGGACTACTAGGCCTCTGTGCACTCAGCTGTAGAGCCTTCTCCTACTCTATGACCCAAAGACACCCTTAGCTACTTAGACTCTTTCTATCCCTCTACTCTGCTTCGCTATTTTAAGCTATGCTTAGCTACCTCTTACATTAGAGCCTCACTCATTTTATACAATCCCATGGTCGTGCACCATGGGTAGGCTGACATTACATTACAAAACTAGGGCAGAAAACCCTATGAATCTAACATACTTTCGAGCCCACAATTCGCGGGGCTTTACAACATCATTTTGTCAAAACATGGGCTTTGAGCCCCAAAACATGCCTTGGGGGTATTCCATGCCCAACAAGCCCCCAACACAAACATCGTGACTCGCCCTCAAGTGACTCTGTCAGCACAACGATCTTGGCACGAAGTTCCTCCAACTATCCTTGAACTGTGCTAAGGTCAGAAGCACACTGAGCCATTTCTTGTTGAATCTGCTGCATCCGCTGTTCTGAGACTTCTGTGTTTAGGGTGCTTCTTTGAATTAACATGTGCATCCCCTATATGTGCCTAAGCTTTTCTTCGATGTTTTCCGTCATAGTGAAAGCATCATCAATCCACGGCTGGATGCACGCCTTGACAACTGCCTCCTTATGTCGCACCGCATCCACATGCTCCTTCAGTGCCTTGGCTTGCTGCATCCTCATAAGCCACTAGGTGAGGACTACTATCTGTGCAGTTTCTTAGACATTGTCGTACTGCTGCTAGAGTTCTCGCACCTCTGTCTCCAGGCACTGGATGTTGGGGTCCTCCTACAGAGTTGTGAGGACCTTAAGTGCTTGCTCCAACAAAGTGGTGCAGTCTTGCACTACACCTCAGATTTCTTCCAGTCCCGCTGCAATAGTGCTAGCGCATTGTTCTCTGAATTTCGGGGGAGTGGAAGGCTGCACCTTTAACTGCAGCTTGGCGATCTGAAGATTCAGTTCCAACTGAACCTTGGTTGTCTCTTCTCTGGCCTCGCAGACTCTTATTTCTAACCTGTGGATCCACACCTCTACTAGTATATCTGTTGGGATGGTCAGCTCTAGGACATGTCGGCAAGCATCATCTACCACCTGCACCAACTGTTGACTTTGTGACACCAATTCGTCATGCTGCAAGCTAAGTTGTTCCATGTTTATCTTTTTCTCGCAGAGAACTTGGATCGCACAGCTCTCCCTAGCGCGCAACTCTACCGTTATCCCATCCTGTAGCAAATATGGTGTTTCACGTGGGAGGGAAGCCAGATTAAGGCCAAGGCCTATCGGCCCCATTCACAGTCACTAGGGCCCCTTCCAGCAACACTATTGTGTTTGCCATCCGTGCGCGCAACATCTGCTCTGCTGCTGAGGTTCCTAATGCGATGTGGGTTGACAGGGTACCCTCCTGAGGGGGCACACCTATAACTCCTGCAACTGGGCCCTGAGGGCCCCCAACACAGTCTAGTGCTCCTGCATGAAATCCTGAAGGGCCTCGTTTGTGACATTGCGCACCATCTCGCCAATGTCATGCAGATCACCTTCGATTAGGGTGATCGGGTGAATGGACAATTTCGAGGCCTTGACCTTCTTCCTTGACCCTACTCATTCTGCCGCATGTGGGCAGTTCAACTGCATGGGCGCATTCCCTAGGTCCACGCTCCCTTCTCCAGTTTCTTCTTCCTATGCATCCTACCCTTGCGAGGATGTTGCTTGGTCCTCGTCTGCCTTCCTAGTTGCTTCCTCTACCTCCTATGCTGCTGTTGCTGCTTCTGTAGCCTTTTTCTGCTCAGCAGCCTTCTGTGCCACTTCCTGCGTTACTTGTACCTTAGCTACTGCTTTTTCCTGCCACCTTTTCTCGGCCAACTGTGTGATGCACAACTTGGAATCATCCTTCTTCTTCTGCATTGCCGCCTTTTCAAGTTCTCCAAGGTATGGGGTGTGCCATTCCAGAGGCCATGTCTCCAAGACAGTGAAAATGGTGTCATCAGTGGCTACAAAAGTTAGCCTCATCCACTGCTTCATCGGATCGTTGCACGCTCTGATAAATATGTTGTGCATGTGTTATTTGAATTCTGAAAAACTCTGTAGACTATTGTACACTGTGGGTGACAGGCGCGCCCTCCAGTTGATCCACATCCAGATGTTCATTTCCATGAGCACCCAGAAGATCTTACTGTAGCGAATCCTTTTTACATCCTTCGTGGCCTAGAACGAAGCGTACTTCACGACCTCCAGTAATTTTCTGTCAATGTTGGGGAATTGACTGTCCTCTGGTAGTTCCCATGCTACGAGCACTATGGATAGCAAAAACCACACATAGTGGAAGGTTTTACCCTACCCCTGGGCTTCGCGACAATTTTTCAAAAATTCTATGCAGAGGAATTCAGAATAGTTAAACTGGACCCCCTCTGCGCACTGCTTGGATAGTGCGACCACCAGCTCTGGTAACTCATCAGCGCGGTACTTCCGCATAACTTTGTCAGTCAAGATTTGGGTTGCTACGCGTACCCCTTTGTACTTGATGTTGGAGATGGCGTAGCTCCTCTTTATAGAAAATTTTAGGGGCGAATGTTCGCCCTTTGGCGAAATTAAGGGGTTTTAAATGTTTAGTGGGCGAATATTTTGTATCATAGTACATTTTTACAAATCACCTCAAATAACCCACCTTATTTTAAGGGGGAGGGTAAAAAAGGTAAATTTAGCCCTTGAAATTAGGAGTTACAACCTTCCATTCCCCCATTTTCAAGAATAGATTTTATTTAAGTGAATCCATTCCCCCATTTTCAAGAATAGGTTTTATTTAAGTGAATCCTATGGGCCAAATACCATATTTATAAAAGAGGTATGGTAAATTAATAAAAATATAAATAAATGAGAGGTATGGTAAATAAATAAAACATTTTTTATATTTACTCCATAAGTCACCTTATATACATGCAAGGGTGTAAACAAATAAAAATATAAGTAAAATCGAGGTATGGTAAATAAATAAAATGTTTTTTTATACTTACTCAAAAGGTATGGTAAATAAATAAAAATATAAATAAACTAGACGTATGGTAAATAAATAAAACCTCTTTTTATATTTAGTCCATAACCCTCATTCTATTTATGAAGGCTCAAGAAAGAGGTTTTATTTAAGTGAATCCTATGGGCCAAATACCATATTTGTAAAAGAGGTATGGTAAATTAATAAAAATATAAATAAACGAGAGTTATGGTAAACAAATAAAACATTTTTTTATATTTACTCCATAAGTCACCATATTTACGAACACTCAAAAAATGTGTTATATTTAGGTGAAACCTATGGGAAAAATACTATGGGACAAATACCATGGACTAGATTGTTATTAATACCATGCAAAAAAATATTATTAACCATAAAAATAAAAATGGCACATGGTATTGACCCATGGTATTCACCAAAATGGCACATGGTATTGACCCATGGTATTCACCTGAAATGTAGCCTATTTAAATGGGGGAATTAAACCAACATAGATCCATCTTTACTCTGGATCTACTAACCCCCGAGAGGTATCAAATATCGTGATATGCAAACTAGCATAGAGTGAAAAAATATTTGATCCTGGGGCTTGGTGGATCAAGAGTAAAAATGGATGTTGTAATTTAATGTATGTTAAACATCTTAGCTTGGTTAAAATAAAAAATAAAATAAAAATCAACTATTAATTTTATTAATTTTTATAAATTACTAATAGTAATTTTTAAGCTCCAGGTTTATGATAACCCATGGTATTGACCCATGGTAATACCAAGATCTTACAAGATTTTATAATTGAGTAAAATATTCCCCATGCCTAGTGAGAGATTCACCAAAAAATTATATATACATATTATATTATTGATAAAATCGCCTTCCATTTTTCCTATATACCATGGAGATTCGCCCATTTATTATACAAATAAATTTAGGGGGGTTCTTAAAATTTTCATTGCTCCTCTTCTTATTCTCGAGCTTGTACTTTGTCTTCATGGCTTCTGTAAGGGCCAAATCACTGCCCTTTCCTTCGGCTATGGTCGCAGGGTCCTTTCCTTTGTAGGGAAGCCGAGAAATGTGGTGAATTAGGTCTGCCATGATGCGGATAGGCTCTTCCATCCATAGATACCCATCATGTACCAGGAAAATCAAGTGCTTGATGCTGAAAATTGTTATGGGCACGGGGTTGAAATGCGACACCCATAATAAGTTCAATAGCCCGGCCTTTTGCACATCGCGCAGTCACTTTCGTGGCTCTAACGTTGTCACCACCCCCATGGTGTTCTGCTTCATGAGGTTCCTAGTCTTTAGGTGAGGGAACTTCTTGCAGTCAGCGAGGTCCCAATCTTCAAACTTCATGGTTGGCATGCAGCCCACGTCCGTTCCTTCAAACACAATGCCATCTGGGAGGAGCGGGGTCTAGAGTGAACTCTTGGTTTCATCCAGGTCCTTTGGCACTTTGGTCTTCCCTTTCTGTGGAGGGACATATGTGGGTACTTTTTTCACGGAGTCTGTAGGTTGAATATCCTCCTCCATGCCTTTTTTTTCTTCCTCTATGATGATAAGGGCCTACAAATCTTCTTCTTCCTCATCTGTTTCTATCGTGACAACTTTCCCCTTCTCCACCATTGATAGTTTGCTACGCAGCAGGTTCATCAGGGACATGCGTACAGGGGCCATTGCGTGTTTATCCTTCTTGGGCCTTGGCGTACGCAGTGATTTGGGGATCTCTGCTACAACCCCAGAACCTTTGGTAACATCTTCCACATTTAGGGCCTGTGCAACCTCTCCGGTGGTTACTTCTTCGATTCGCAAACCATCCTTAGTTGATGTCATTGTATCTCGGCTGTAATCTATCACTTGCGAATTCAGGGGCTCAAAGAATGCTCGACTCACAATGCTCAGGGCTCTGCTCAAATGCTCAATTCTCAAATTACCAAGTGTTGTTTGTTGGGTAGTTGTTTGTGTTTTATAGCGCCTTTTGAATTCGAATTCGACCGTTCCCCCCAATTTTGGTTTTTTAATGCTTTCTTGGCGGTAGATTTTCCCAAATATTGCCCATAAATCGCGTCTTAAATGCCCGCCGCCCGCTCCATTTGGCTTCAAGTCAAGCATCCCATCGTGAATAGTGACTCCAATGGTCACTTTCTAGCCAACTCGTGCGGGAGCATAGCCCTCTGTGCGCGGTCGCGGACCTGTGACGCTCTGCTTCTACGCACATCTCCCATATTGCACAGCTTTTGGGAAAAATAGTTTATAGTCCCGCTCTCCCTTCCAACTGCCTGGAGTGCTAAGACTGTCCTTTCTATGGCTAATCAGGTGGTTGCACCACTCATGTGGGGCTCCATCCTATCCTCTATCATGGTTTGCGGAGACTCCCTACCTTCTATTGTCGTGGTCTTCATCACGCACTTCACCATTTGCAGTGTGCTACCGTGATCACTATGCTTACCAATATGCGTTCCAAGCCAAGGCATCAGACTAACCAATTCACTGCGATAGTTCCCAACTATGTCACTATGAGTGTGCGCACCTTGCCTTACCATCGTAGTTTTTTCGACGAGAAACTCCTCCTTTATTTCATCCTTCAGATTTTTTACTTCTACGTCCATAAAGCGCTTTTTTTCCATAACCGTAACCTTTTTTTTCCAGTTCACGGAGTCTAAGGTTTCCATGTTGGATTCCTTCCTCCAGTCCAATGTGTTATGTTTCACGCAACTATATGATCTCTCCTTTCTAGGCTTTGCGAACAAACATATCTATGGGTCCTACTGTGCGTGGTCTAGGCTTTGCATGCTCCAGCGGGATTACAGCCTCTGCTTCATACTTTATCTTTAGAAGTTACCGCGCGGTCAGGGTTTTGCACATGGTCCTATAAACCCATAGAGCCATTGGTACACAGAAGTCCTAGTTGGTGCATTTCACATGGTGGATTGTGTTTAGTACTTCACATACTGTGCTAAAGGCTTCCACGTGGACCATTTTTGGCGTGCTTGGTCTTATCATACTTTGTTTTTCGTGCCATCATCTAGCCTGCTCCTGCTTGTTGGTCTTGTTTCCTATCGTGAGGACATTGTGCATTCGTGCGGGTTGCGTACCATATGCTCGTACCCATCTGGAGAGGTGGGAACAAAGGTTGTTTCGTCCATTGTACCTGGCTTTCATCCACATCTTAGGCTTTCCAAACTGCATGAGCATCATTTTCCTGCATTCCCACCAGTCCTTAAAATTTTGTTGGTGTGTACCCCACCACCTTGCCGGTGTAGCGCGTAGTGCCCATTTCAGAGCGTGGAAACGCTGCTGTTCTGGTACTTATTTCTCAAATTTTTTTAGGAAATCCTCTACATCATTCAACCCGTCATACCTAGGTAGATTTCTTGCTTCCATTGCTACACAACGTAGTGACCTTATCATCATGTTGTAGTTGAGCGTGGTTACTTCGTGTAACCGGTTCTACCATCTTTCTATCTCCTCGTCTGAATCTGAGATGTAGGAGCTTTCGTGCTCCCATGAAATCCTCCTATCGACCGTTGGATTCACCCAATTCTGCTCTCATGTGGTTATCTTGTAGATATAGTCTAGATCGTCATCATTGCCGCAGTCGCGCGGCAGCTTGGTGTAGCGCAATCCTTCCGCAGGGTCTAAAGGGACCACTATGCGTAATGATTTTTTTCTCAAAAATCATCTTGCACTTCTTTAGGTTTATCACTCCATTCATGTTAGTAGCCCAATCTATTCCTAGTAGCGCGGGATAGGGATTTTTGTCATCAACTATTTCTATCACTTTGAAATCTGCAAGCACGCTCACACCTTCGATATCTACCATTATTGCTTGCAATCTTCCCATCAGTAGGATCTTTTGTTGTTTCGCCATTCACAATTGAATAGGAGACCATTGCAACACGGGCTTGCCCATGCGGTCCCACATTTTCTTTGGCAAGATGTTCGCATCTAATCCTAGATCCAAAATTATCTGATCCATCTCATATTCTTCGATTTTTGCAGTCAATATCATCTCCCTTCCTGTTCGTGTTGTGTGTTTTCTGAGCTTCCAGACTATGCGAGGTTCTCCTAATCCAACACATCTAGTGATGAGTTCTTGCAGTCCCTTCACAGCTTTATTGTCGTGCAGTAGCTTCATGCATGTCTCCAGAAAGGTATGAGCATTGATGGGTCCATCAATGGGTTCTAGTTTGTTTTTACTACCTGAAGTGGAGGCCTCCGTGAAGCTCTTCTTAGCTTCCGTAAATGTCTCCCTCGTGCTCTCTAGATCGAATATTGGTTCCTTCGTTGGAGCCTTGCAAACCTAGACACTCTCTTCCGGCTATTTACCTTTGTCATCTCTTGCCGTGATGCCACTTCAGAGCACGACATTTACATTTGGGTCCTCCTCGCACGGCTCAGACCTCATCATTTGTAGGTTTTGAGTTGGGGGAGGTTGGAGTGTTCCTTTATCGCGCAACCTCACTATCAGTGTGGGGTAGTCCTCCATCTCATGATCAAACTGGGTAAAATATAAAGATGATGCTCTCGTCAGATTTGTAAAATCACGGGCATAATGCCCTAGCCCTCCGCAATTGTATCAAATCAGCTGTTTGCGACCCCTTCCTGGTCCCAATCCACCTTGACCTCGTCCGTGCCCTTGAAATCCAGTGCGCACCATCCCTGTATTTTGATTGAGGGCTCACAGTTTAGTCTGAACTTTGTAGGTAGGATTCTGATCCATCATCAGTTCATAACTTCTACAGGTATGCTCATCGTGGCCTACTAACCTGCAAAAGTTACAGAACAACTGCTGGGACATCTGCATATACTTCTGCAATAGATGGTAGTTATCTGTAGCATGCTTCCTTCCTATCTGAAAAATCATGCACCATAATTCAGGTGTTGTGCTTGGTCCTGCTTGTTCCTCTAGTCTCATTGGTATCAGCCCTCCTTCCACCAGGTAGTTCGCGAAGACTGGACAATGGTCCTTGTCACGTCCTTGGCTTTTTCACTTTATTACCATACCTCCTCATGTGCGTCTAGGTGAGTTGTTCGGTCTTGTTTCAAACTCTGCATCTCAAGACACAAACTTTTCAACTGAACATGGATCTGTTGGACTCCCTGGTTAGGATCTTGTATCGAGGTTTCATGCAGTCTCATTGTGATTTCTAAGGTTTCAGCCTGAGTGGATAGCTTCTGTTGTGACAACGCAGTCCTTAGATGCAGCGTTAGTGACACTACAAACCACACATGGTGTTGCCCATCCGCCAAGGTCATATTGGCTTCACGAATTATACACTTTAGTCTTTGATCCAGCTCCTAGGGAGTCTCACCTTGAAGCATCGCGATTTCCTTAAATATGATAATTAAATATGTCTCTGATTTTGGCCTGCTAAATTCCCTTTTTAGTGCGGCTTGGATGTCTACGATCCCTGCGTTTGGGTTGTCATTGGAATGCTTAATGTACCACGCTAGTGCGTGATCCTGTAAAGCACTGACTAGCGTTGCTTTCTTGATGTTTTTATCCATGACCCCCTGCTCTTCCTATACAGCCTTTACTACGAACCAAAATTGGTTCGAATCTTCATTCCCTACTCCTTTGAATACGAGCAACTTTATTGCGCTTGCCATATTGAACCATGGTGGTGGCGGAGGTGGTGTGGGTGAATATGGGGGTGAAGATGGTGAAACTGGTGGTGGTGTGGGTGGGGATGGTAGGCACAAAATTTGTTGTCTTATCAAACTGATCGCACTTCTAGGTGAAAATTTCGTGAGCTCCTCCTCACTCTCCCACAGAGGTGAAATCAAGGGACTAGTCTCTAATTCTTTACTACCTCCATTTCTATAGATCCTCCCACTTCATGTGGCCCCAAAAATCAATTTATTCGCATAACCCGCTTTTCACACAGTAGCATTTTAATCCAAGTGTTCAAATATTTAATGTACTTACCTCATGGTCCTTTGAGGAAGCATCGTTCTACCTCCCTGTAGCTGACTGATGTATCTACTATGAACTCAATGATAAACCATTCTATAATTCAATCGATAGAATGGTCCACAGCGCACGTGATCTTATCTTCCGATGCTTCTAGTCTGTACACCAACTCTGGAGTCCACACAATAGGTTTGTTTGTCGAGCACACCTTCCCTAATTTTCTGCTAGCTTCGTGATCCACTCGTACAATTCATAGGGGAAGGATGAAAAGAAAATTTCATGGACTTCCATATATAAGTAGCGCTCTAACCATTGTTCCTTCGATACTTTCAGATTCCTATTTTCCTGTGCCGCGAACTCGTGAATCTTTCTGTCCAACCACACTTCAATTTATTTCTTTATTGGATTCCAATGACACGACATCAGACATCTCTTATGCAAATCCTTGTACCAGCAATGAAACCATTTGTTGGGTTATTGGGGCCTAACCTAGGTTTGGAGTTGATTTAGCCAAACAAATCCTGGTACTACTTGCCATTTCGACAACAGTCCATGACGCGGGGATTGTAGTCTCAGCCGAAGTAGTATGGGAGGGTGCTAGAACCGGGTTTCTGCACCCTGGAGATGTCTGATAGTTTCTAGAGGTCCGCAATTTGACCCTATGCACACGTCACTAGGCGCACTTTCTGTGTCCCACAGCCTAAGATGTTGCCTTCGCGCAGCCCTACTCGGGGCCTGAACGTTGATATTACACAAGTTCTTACGAGCATTCCACTGTTAGATGATTATTTTAGCCTACTTGCGAGCTTTAAGTTATACTTAACAATATAAATCATTCATACGGGTTCGTGCAGTAAATAGATAGTATATTTGCAATTCAAATCAAGCATGCATTAATCCAAAAACAGATACACAAACCCACGCACTTAGACGCGGACTACTAGGCCTCTGTGCACTCAGCTGCAGAGTCTTCTCCTACTCTATGACCTGAAGACACCCTTAGTTACTCAGACTCTTTCTATCCCTCTACTCTGCTTTGCTATTCTAAGCTATGCTTAGCTACCCCTTACATTAGAGCCTCGCTCTTTTTATACAATCCCATGGTTCGCAGACCATGGGTAGGCCGACATTACATTACAAACTATGGTGGACAACCCTATGACTCTAACATACTTTCGTGCCTACAATTCGTGGGGCTTTACAACACCATTTGGTCAAAACATGGGCTTTGAGCCCCAAAACATGCCTCGGGTGGTTTCCATGCCCAACAATCCTTGAGGTTGTATTCTGGCATATATTGTGCTACACCTCTAAGTTTACTTACACAGATTAAGAAATTAAATGTTCGTGTAAATCTTTCATTTATACCACCTGAAAATGTGGAATAGCTCGAAAGACCTCTTTCAAAACATCAGAGACCATAGGAAGTTGGCACTGAACGAAAATCTTAGAAAAATAAAAAATGGAGCTCTCGTTAAGGGCAAATCCAGAAGGCCCTATGTGCAGACTTCTTAATGGAGCAAGAAGGTCACTAGTAGGTAGATCAATGAGCCAATTTTTAGTGACAAAAAATGAGTTGTGATCATTGATATTGGTATATTGAGAAGAAGATATATTTCCCACAGGGAGATCAAGACTGACAGGGAGTCTAGTTTCAGAGGGAGCAACCCTATGGAAGCTAGTACTTCAAGATCTGGGGAGATTAGACTCATTATTTTAGTATTTGCAGCAGCATTGCAAAATTAGCAACAGAGTAGTAGCAAGAACAATATGAGTAGATCAGATTTATCTCATGTATGAAAAACCTTGAGGAGAAAGGAAATGGATAGAGACTTGGTGTTTGAGAGGGAGCATGAATTACCTCTCAACATGCAGCCTTAGCAAGTTGTGGAGCAACCACAATTGGCGATGTAGAGAGGAGACTGAGTGGAGACATCCATTCAAGAAGAGGCCTCTAGTAGGTTGGAATTTCGATCCAACTGGGAAGAAGGAGCACATACAGCCATACCTCCAGATGTGAGGTGGGGTGATATGAAACCTTAATCCGAGATTTTCATAAATTGGAGAGGATCCATTGAGGTGTTTTTTTGTTGCATGGATCAATGTATTGCTACGGGGCCCACAATATTCAGTAGCAGGATGATTAATGTTAGTCAGATACTAAGGAGTGTAGAGTAGAGTTGACAACAGAGCAGGAGGCTCAGTAATAGAGTCAGCAACAACACAATTTTCCTAGTAGATAGTTGTAGACACAGTTGATTCATTTTATTTTGTTTAGATTCTTTTTTATTGCAGATGTTGCAGTAGCAATGAAAATAATGACAAGAGTTGCATGAAGAACATTCCAAAGGTACCAACCTGGGATAGAGTTGGATTTATTTCTTTTTGAGAGGAAGTGTTGAAAATAGCAACAAGAAATGTTAAAAATAACATCAATAAAAATCCTAATTTAATTTTTCCTTGAATTAAATTGGGAATTAAAATGTAATTCCACATCTCATGAGAACTTGTAATATTTAACTAAGTTAATTTGACTTAGTTAGCTCAGTTAATTTGGGTTGAGGGTCTAACTAGGGTCATGTAGAGTGTCTCCTACAATTAGGAGCACTATTTGAGTTTGTTTTGAGTTGTAATTGTTTAATTCATTCTAAATGCATTAAAGTCAGTTAAACTAGTTCAAACTGATGGAGGAATTTGTGGGAGGTCCAGTAGTGGGGTGTAGCTTGCAGTAGTGGGGTGTAACTTGCAGTAGTGTGGTGTAACCTAAAGTAATGGGGTGTAACTTGCAGCAGTGGGGTGTAACCTGTCGAATAGTGGGGTGTTTCCTGCAGTGATCAACAGTAAACTAAAGATTCACTATGGTTAACTCATGCATGTCAGATCAGAGAAATACCCAGTTGAGATTAGAGTTTAGGGACAATGTACTATCATTTGTAAAATCATATAAATTAAACAGATGGTGCATGCAATCAGAATAAGGCCTAAAATAAATCATTCCTTAATTAGAAAACTCACTAATTTTAGCCATTTGAATTTCCTTTAAAAGGAGGAATGAAGGCACAAGTTTAATCATTGTTTTGGTGAGTATGACTTGGTGAGCACGAGTCGGTGAGCCCAAGTTGGTGAGACCAAGCAATAGGAAGCATAAGTTTGTGCATGGATCTTTTGAAAGAAAGGTGTGCCAAGAGAATCTTGTAAATAGGTTGGAAGTGAGATAAATAGAGATAGCGTAGAGGTTGCTTGGGATTGAGAAAAGAATTGTAATCTTCTCATATTTTCTGATTAATGAAATATATAGATAACAGGGGTTTTTAGCTGTGAATTTCCCCAGAAAATCAGTGTGTTATGTGTGATTAAATTTTTTCTCGCATATGCTTCGTGATTCCATCAATCGTTTATTGTTTATGCTGATGAGTAGAGTAGATTCAAGTCAATTGTTCTAGCGTATTACAATTTATAGTTTGAATCTACAAGGAATTTCTACAAATGACTAGCAAGATAGTAGACTATAGTTCTCGAGACTCTCCCTATGGATCAAATGAGAAACTTGGTATTGGGCACTCTTCTAACTTAACAGACACATTGACAATTTTGAAAGAAAAAATAAGGAGTTTTAAAGCGGATAATGACAAAATCATGCACGTAGAAGAGAAAGAAGCATAAGTGTTGGGCATGGAATACCCCTACAGTAGGTTTTCGGGGTTAAAGCCCAAGTTTTGGTCAAAGATGTTGTAAAACTCTACGAATTGTGGGCATAGAGCGTGAAGTGTACAATTGAGTCATAGGGTTGTCCGCCCTAAACACTGTATTGAAAACTAGTGTAAATTCGGCCTACCAATGGTCTGCGGACCATGGTATTGTATAAATAGAGAGAGGCTCTAAGTTGTAAAGAGAGTAGTTTATAAGATGAGTAGCGAAGGAATGGTTCAAGCTTAGAGTAGAATTCTAAGTGTCTTGGGTTGTTGTAGTAGGAAGAGACTTTGTAGCTGAGTGCGCAGAGGCCTAGTAGAGTCCACAGCTGAGTGCGTAGGGCGGTGTTGAGTTTGTAAGAAAGATTGAAGATTAATAAAAGAGAAGTTGATTCCTATCCCTGTGTATTTGCTATGCATTATCTTCTTTATGTTTGCATTCATTTATGTATTGCGTGCACTGTTATGATTGCTGAATATGCTGTAATAACCCTAAATCTTGCACACACGAGTTAAGTAATCAGTTAATTAGCAAGGATCTTGGATATTATATGGGTCGCACCCCAAGTAGGGTTGCGCGGAAGCTGCACCACAGGTCATGAAGGGGTCACAAGTGCATGTAGTGACAGGTCAGACCATAGACCTCTAGAAGCCCATTAGACATCCCTAGGGTGTGGAAACCTGGTTCTAGCACCCTCCCATACTACTTCAGGTGAGACCTCAGTTTGCGCTCCACGAAATGTTGCCGAAAGGACCGGTAGTACCGTGATTTGCTTGGCTAAATCACCTCTCAACTTGGGTAAAGCCCATACAAGCCAATAATGGTTCAGTTTTCAGGACCGGATCTACATAAAGGATTTCTGATGTCATGCCACTGGAATCCTACAAAGAAAGAAATTGAAGAGTGGTTGGACAAGAAGATTTATGAGTTCTCGGCACAGGAAAATAGAAATCCGCGAGTATCTAAGGAACAGTGGTTGGATCGCTACTTGTACCCTAAAATCCACGAAATTTCTTTGCATCTTTTCTGTCTGAGCTGTATGAGTGGATCGTGAAGTTAGCAGACAGCTAAGGAAGGTGTAGGCTCGACAAACCAATAGTGTGGACTTCGGAACTAGTACACAGACTAGAAGCCTTAGAAGATAAGATAGTGTGAGTTGTGGACCACTGGCTCGACCGAATAATAGCAGGATTTATCGCTAAGTTCACTGTAGACACGACCATCAACTACAATAAGGCAAAGTGACATTTTCTCAAGGGACCGCAAGGTAAGTATATTAAATCTTTGAACACTTTGATTAAGATGTTGTTGTGTGAAAAGTGGTTTATGCGAATAAATTAATGTTTGGAACTACGCGAAGCAGAAGGATCTACAGAAGCGGAAGTAGTGAAGAATTAGAAAACAGTCCCTTAATTTCACCCTCGCGGGAGAGCGAGGACGAGCTCATGAAGGTTTCTCTGAGAAGCAAGTTCAGTTTGATAAGGCAACAAATTTCGCGTCTACCGCCCCCACCCACACCGCTAGCCGCTTCACCCTGATCACCTCCATCTCCAACCACTCCACCTCCGCCACCTCCATAGTTCAGTATTGCAAGTGCGATCAAGCTGCTGGTGTTCAGAGGAGTAGGAAATGAAGATCTGGACCAATTCTGGTTCGTGGTAAGAGCAGTATGGGAAGCACAAGGTGTCATGGATGATAATATCAAAAAGGCTATGATGGTGAGTGCATTGTAGGATCGCACATCAACGTGGTATATCAAGAATTCTATTGACCACCCAAATGTAGGAATTGTAGAGATCCAGACCGCGCTGAACAGGGAATTTAGCAGGCCAAAATTAGAGACACAATTAATCATCGGGTTTAAGGAGATCACGATGCTCTTGGGCGAGACCCCCTGGGATTTGGACCAAAGGCTGAAGAGTACGATATGCGAAGCCAATATGACGTTAACAGATGCACAACATCGTGCATGGTTTGTGGCCTCACTTACGCCACACTTAAGGACGACGTTGTCACAGCAAAAAATTTCCACCCAGGCCAAAGCATTGGAGATGGCAATGAGGTTGCATGAGACCCCTATACAAGACCCTAGATTGGGAGTCCAACAGATCCACGTGTAGCTACAGAATCTATGTCTGGAAATGTAGAGTTTGAAACAGGATAGGGCACCTCAGCCAGAGGTGCGCGAGGAAGTATGGTGCATAAAATGCAAGGGCCAGGGCCACGACAAAGATCACTATCCAGTGTTCGTGAACTACTTGGCAGGAGGAGGGCCAATGCCATTAAGACCGGAGGCACAAGCGGGGCCGAGCGCAATGTCTGCGTTATGGTGCGCAATCTGCCAGATAGGAGGAAAACATACCATAGATAATTGTCATCTATTGCAGAATTATACGTAGACGTCCTAGCAGTTGTTTTGTAATTTCTGCAGGTCGATAGGCCATGACGAACACACCTGTCGAAGCTATTAACTAATGATGGATCAAAATCCTACCTACAAGGTGCAGGCTGAAACACGAGCCATTGATCTAAATGTAGGGATGGCGCGCGCTGGGTTTCAGGGGTGTGGTCCGAGTCGAGGTGTAATGGGACCAGGAAGGGGTCACGGCCAGATAATTTGTTACAATTGCGGAGGGCCAAGGCATTATGACCGCAATTGTACAAACCCGACTAGGATATCATGTTGGTACTGTAATCAGTTTGATCATGAGGTGAAAGATTTCCCTTTGCTAATAGCGAAGATGCACAAAAAGGGGGTACTCCAGCCCCCTCTAACCTAGAATTTACAAATGATGAGGTCTGAACCGTGCGAAGAAGACCCAAATGTAAACATGATGCTCAAGAGTGGTGTGACAATGAGAGATGATAAAGGGAAGCAGCCAGAAGAAAGTGCATGGGTTCTCAAGGCTCCTACAAAGGAACCCGAGTTTGATTTAGAACACGCAAAGGAGACATTCATGGAAGCTAAGAAGAGCTTCACTGAGGTCTCCACTTCAGGTAGTAAGGATCAACTAGAACCAGGGATGGATCCTTCAATGCTCACTACCTTTCTATAGAGATGCATAAAACTATTGTGCGACAACAAGGCAGTCAAAGGGCTATAGGAACTTATCACTAGGTGCACGGG
The DNA here is from genome assembly GCA_031772625.1 of Pinus tabuliformis. Taxonomy (NCBI): domain Eukaryota; kingdom Viridiplantae; phylum Streptophyta; class Pinopsida; order Pinales; family Pinaceae; genus Pinus; species Pinus tabuliformis. The sequence goes on along the minus strand of CM062806.1, from coordinate 511,147,269 downwards.
GTCAAGAGAACCATGTGTGGTCCGAGAACTTGGAAAACATGCATTGCGCACAGGAAGGGAGAAAAGGTTGACTGCACAAGTAGGTGAGTACAAAATGGATCGGGTAATCCTGGATCTGGGTTCAGACGCAAATGTACTACCAAAGCAAACATGGGAACGCATGGGCAGACCCACGTTACAGTGGTCCCCTATTCAGTTACGAATGGCGAACCAATAGAAGATTTTGCCCATGGGAAGATTGCAAGGGGTAACAGTTGATATTGAAGGCATGAGCGTGCAGGCGGATTTTGAAGTGATAGAGATTGTCGATGACAGCAATCCCTATCCCGCGCTACTAGGAATAGACTAGGCTACCGATATGAACAGAGTCATAAATCTGAAGAAGCACAAAATGATCTTTGAGAAAAAGTCACTATGCGTGGTAGTACCACTAGACCCAGCCGAGGGAACACGATACACTGAACCGATGCGCGATGATGATAGTGATGACGATCTCAACTGTATCTACAAGATAACTACACAAGGAGAGGATTGGGTGAATTCGATGACAGTTGGAAGGACTTCGTGGGAGCAGGAAAGCTCCTGCACTTCAGATTCCGACGAAGAGAGAGCAATGGCAGAATTGGCTACATGAAGTGACAACACTAAACTGCAACATGATGATCAGATCATTGCATTGCATAACAACAGAGGCAAGGGAGCTGCCGACATATGATGGATTGACAGCGGTGGATGGATTTCTGAATAAATTTGAAAGTGCAGTACCAAAACATCAGCGGCTCAATGCACTAAAGTGGGCACTGCGCGCAACACTCGCACGATGGTGGGATACGCATCAAGGAACTTTTGAAGATTGGTGCGGATGTAGAAGGATGATGCACCTATGTTTTGGAAAACCCCAACTTCGAACGAAAGCCAATCAGCTGGGGCGAAACAACTTGTGCACCCACCTTTCCCAATGGATACAGATATATGTTGTACAGTCTGCACGAGTGCACACCACCCCCAGCCTAGAGAATCAGAACAAACCATAGCAGTAAGAAAGGCGACGTGTGTTACTAATTCTCCATGACAAAGCATTCCATAGGGTGCGCGGAGTACTGAACAAGGTTTACCAGATGAAACGAACTGATTGGGACCTACGTGTGCCAGCGATTCGATGGGCCTATAGGACCACATACAAAAACCTAAGCTCAGAAATGATTCCAAAGATGCGAATCATAGTAGAACCTGAGATTTTTGAAGGGAATACCAAAAGGAATCAACACGTAATAGCCCATGTAGTTATGACAGTGTGTGAAGACCAAGATGAAGGAATCACATAGTTATGCGATGACGACCATATAAGGATTTGGGAAGCCATCCGACGAGGGAACCTTAGGCTTCATGAACTTGAAGAAGATGGGGTACAATTAAGGAAGAGAGGCATGTTGATGGACACGGAGATCAGAAGACTAGAAAGTAGGGTCACACAAGCATGTCTCGCCGATAAACCAAGAATGACAAGGCAAGATATGGATGGTCATACCACTGCATTAGAATATTGTTGCCAAGAATTTATGACTCTGCTACCATGGTTGAGACCGCACCTTACCAAACGCAGTAACAAGGGGAGCACACCACATGAGGTAGAACGCACTGCGCCAGCTGTCGCGAGGGAAATTGAGGAGTTTCCACAGACTAGACTAGAAGGCAATTGGAGTCTCACACAGATGGTGCGACCACCTGACTAGCCGTAGGGAGCACAGTCTCAGTGCTCCAGACAGTTGAAAGAGAGCATGGGACTCTAAAAGAGTCTGTTTTGGAACTGTGCAGTGAGGGAGGTGCGCACAGAATCAACATGGTACAAGGTTCGCACCCACAAATGTGGGGGCTGCGCTACCACGCAAGTAAACTAGGAAGTAACCATTGACATCATTGTTCATGACGAGATGTCCAATTTAAGGCAAAAGGGAGCAGGCAGTGGACAATTATGACATGAATTAAGAGCTAGATTTGGGACGATCTACCACCAAGAATGCATTAATGACTCAAAAGTGGGGGGAATGGTCAAATTCAAATTCAAAAGATGCTATAAAACTCCTAAGGATAGCCACGAGACAACACTTTTTCGGTTGAGATTTGAGCTAGTACGAAGAGCACAGAGTGTTGAGCGTCAAGTGGTATTTGAGCCCCCAAGTTCGCGAACCACCATAGATAGTTCGAACGGGATGAAAACTACCAGGAGAAGTGTTAGTTTTGTAGAGAGTACCACTGAGGAAGCTGCGCAGAGCCCTACGATGCAGGTGGGGGATGCACCAAAAATTACAAAATCACCTCAGACGTCGAGGCCCAAGAAGAAGAAACAGGCAGCAAGACCAGTCCGCATGTCCCCGCGAAATCCACGATTTGGTAAACTTTCCATGGAAGAAAATGGAAAGGCTGTCAACCTTGAGACAGATGATGAGGAGGAGGACCTCTAGACTCTCGTAGATGAAATAGAGGCAGTGAAGAAATTGAAGAAGACATCTAGCTGGTGCGTGCTACAACAAAATTGCCCGAGTACGTTCCTCCGCGGAAAGCGAAAGCTAAAATACCCAAGGATTTGGATGCCACTAAGAGCGCGCTCCAAACCCCGCTCCTCCTAGATGGGATTCTGTTTGAAGGCTCGGTCCTAGGTTGTGTGCCCACGATGAAATTTGAAGACTGGGACCTCGCGGACAACGAAAAGTTCCCACATTTGGAGACTAAGAACCTCATGAAATAGAGCAAGGAGGGGTCAGTTACAACGCTAGAGCTACAGAAATGGCTGCGCGGTGTGGAGAAGGCCAGGCTACTCCACCTACTATGGATTCCACACTTTCACCACACACTGATCACAATCTTTGTCATCAGGCAGCTGCTTTGCCTGGTGCACGATGGGTACTTATGGCTGGAGGAGCCTATTCCCATCACGGTGGAGCTTATCCACAGGATTTCCTGGCTTCCCTGTAAGGGACAAGACCCCACAGAGATAGCTGGCAAAAGCGGAGATTTGGCGCTCGTAGAGGCCATGAAGAAGAAGTATAAATTGGAAAAAAAGAAGAGAGGCTACGCAATCAGTAGCATTAAAGACAAAGGGGTGTGCATCGCCACCCAACTACTGGCCGAGAAGGTGATGAGAAAATGTCGAGGAGACAAGGTACTAGTGTCGGTCGTTGCACTGGCAGAATAATGCACAGAGGGGGTCCAATTCAACTGGTTCAAACTCCTCTGTGAACAATTCCTCACCAACTGCAAGGAAGTTCAAGAGCAGGGCAAGACCTTCCACTACACATGGTTGCTCTTATCCATTTTATTGATGACAGGGGAACTTCTTGAGGATAGTCGGTTCCCTCATCTTGAACAGGACTTGCCAGAGGCGGTAAAATATGCATTGCTCTGGGCTATGAAGGACACCACCCGGATCCGCGAGACTAAATTCTTTTGGGTGCTCATGGAGGCGAGGATCCAGATGTGGATTAGCAGGAGGCCACGTCTATCCCCCACAATGTACAACAGTCTGCAGAGCATTGCAGACTTCAAGGCGGATATGCACAATGTGTATATCAAGGTGCATAAGGATCTGACGCAAAACTAGACCAAGCTTCCTTTCATCACAATTGATGATGCCATATTCTCCGTGCTCGAATCATGACCTCCCAAGTGGTGCGCCTCAGATCTAGCAGAAAGGGATAGAATAGTAGCACAGAAGCAGAAGGTGGAAACCAAGTTGCGTGTCAAAAATTTGGCCCAGCAAAGGCGCAACAAACAGGTGACCGCAGAGGTAAGGGCCATCTGCGAAGTAGCAATGGCAGCCGCAAAATAGGCAAAGGCCACCGAAAGAACAGAAACAACACAAGAAACAGGAGCCACCATGACGTAGGAGGAAGGGGGCCAGAACGTGTCTACAGGACAGGGAACAGATACAACAAAAGGCATGGAACCGAGCACGACATCCACCCAATTGAAATGGCCACACGTTGCGGAGTGGTCAGGTCCACAAAAGAAGGCCAAGGCTTCCAAACTGGACATCGAGCCAATTAAATTAACAGAAGGTGAAATCTATGACATTTGCGACACAGTTCGCAAGGTCACCCGGGAATCGCTCCAAGAAGCAATGACGGAGCAACAGAATGTGTTGGGGGCCCTAAGGGCATAGCTACAGGAACTTTAGGTGCAGCCCTCACAGGAAGAAGCAGTAGCTGCCTACGGAGCCATAGGTACATCAGCAGTGGAGCAGCTGCTGCACGCAAAATTGGCCAACACCATAGTGCTACCGGACACAATGCTCACAGCGAAAAGCGAGGAGGACAGAGCTGTGGTGGGCAGGATCAAGGGACTTGGCCTAAAATTGGCTGCCCTTCCACGGGATACATTATATCAGCTGCAAGACGGAGTGACAGTAGAACTCTGCGGTAGGGGAGGACTCGCAGTACAGATGCTTAGCGAATATAAAATCAACTTTGAGCAGCTTAGTCTACAGTGTGATGAAGTGCTTGCGTAGAATCAGCAGATGGAGCAAATGGTACCAAGATTTGATTGGCTAAATCACCTTTGAACTCGGGTCAGGCCCATACAAGCCAACAATAGGTCAATGCAGTAATCCTTGAGAGTTTGTCAAAATTGTAGAGATAGGGACCACTTTGAATTAGTCATGGAAAAGAGGCTAGAACTAATGGGGCATATGGCAATATATCTCATGGTGGGCATAGGTCTCATAGGTATGACACGGTTAGAGATCGCAGACTCTTACATACTCTGGTTAGGAGAGGTGATGGACAAAAGTAATATTCTAGTTTTGGTTCTAACAGACACTATGATTGTCATCGTTATAACCCCTACAAGAGGAGTGAGAGGGGATACTTTTCATATGAGTTCAATAAAGCTAAGCCACCTACTTTTGATGGGTATTTGAAGAAGTCAGAGTATGTAGAGGCTTGGTTACTTGGGATGAAGAAATTATTTGAGTTGCATGAGTACACACAAAATATAAATGCCATTATAGTTATCTTTAGCCTCAAAGGGAATGCAGACATCTGGTGGTAACATGTGAAGTAGGTTAGAGACATTAGGATGTAAGACTTGAGTTGACATGAATTCAAGAGACTCTTTAGGAATAAATACTTGTCAGAAAGGTACTATGATAGAAAATTTGAGTTTTATAAGCTAAATATGGGATCGATGATAGAAGAGGAGTATACGACTAAGTTCCTAGAGTTATTGAGGTATTTACCATATCATAAGGATGAAAAAACCAAAGTTTAGATATTTGTCAATGGATTTCCATTAGCAATTAGTGATCAGATTTAGTATGATTTGATCTGAACTTAAACAGGAACAAAAAAATTGTATATATATATATATACAAAGATGCAACAGAAATAACACTTCATTTCATTAATATCAAATACTGAAATATGCTTACAAATAGAATGGAAATAAGACTAGCTCGAGCGATGGTAGCTTATCTCTAAGAAGTTATGTGGCGGCTACATGCCTTTGAACTATGTTACAATGAGGCTTGAAGGCCTATTTATTATTTAGAAACAATGGAAAACCCTAAACATCCAAAAACCTAATCCTAGGAGATGAAGCACCAAAACTATGGGCCCCGTTTGGGTAAATTGGTACATCAACTTCCCAGGGTCGTAACTTTGGCAAATGATTGTCATTTGACGCGTAAAATACCTTGTTAGAAATATCTATCCAAGGAATAGAATTTATAAGTGGACAATATCAATCTATAGCACATGTTGGCCCCGGTTTTCCAAAAAAACATCGTTTAGGGTGTCAAAATTCCTCCAGAAGTTCAGGACCCAAAAAATTACCAAAAATCGTAAATTGTGCTACAACTAAGGAAACTGAAAACCTGAAAGAGACAGTGGTGGGGGTCCTAGTGGAATAGGCAGGTGTCCACCAACATTCTCCTAGATTAATCCTTCCCGCTTAGGAAGCAATGGTTCCCATTACGTTGAGTGCTTCCATGATATGGAGAAACTTCTACTGAACTTGGTCCCTCGTGAGCCACTTGCCTTGGTGCAGGAGTTGGTTAGCTTTGACAACCTGCTATAGTTGGATCTTATGTTGGTGAGTATTCTTGATCTGCATGTCCATAATCTGATCAGTTGTGTCATATTCCATGCAGTCTAGGCTTAACTTTGTTTGTGTGAGTTGTTTTGCAATGTCTGATGTGTCCAGTAGTGGTAGGAAGTATGGTCAAAGGTACTCCACATTGAACACTAGGTGTAGGCCAAGGAATGGGGGAATGTTGAGCTCAAAACCATTTTCTCCCACTACCTTGGTAATGGTGTAAGGACCATATCAAAGTGGTATGAGATTTTGATGGGCTTAGGTAAGGTGTTCTTTCTACAAATCCAACCAAACTTTGTCACCCACATGAAACTTGTGTAGCACCTGATGTTGATCATGTTGCTGCTTGTACTTGGCATTTGAATTCTCCAAGATTTCATGAACCTATTGGTGGATGTGTTGGATGCGGCCAATAAATCTAGTGGCTTTATTAACCTCGAACAATACATGTGTGGATTTTGTTTTTGTAGTCGCATGACGCATGGCAACATCAATTAGACACAATTGTTGAAATCCTAGACCCGCTTGAAAGGGACTATGACTACTTGAGTTATGGAGAGATTTATTATAAATTTGTTGCACATATGGAAGACTCCCATCCTAGGAGTTTTACATGTGGTGTATGCACACTATCGTCCTATTTATGACCTCCGTATGGCCATCAATCTGGGGATGGAAGGTAGATCAATTGGTGAGCTTGGTGTCCAATATTGTCTAGAGGCTTGACCAGAATTTGATTAGGAACCTATTATCCCAATTTGATATAATGGTCTGCGAGATCCCAACATGTACCCATACACATTCAAAGAAGAGTTTGGTAGTGTCCTCTACTGTGATACTCTACTTAGAGGCTACCAATATATCCATCTTAGAAAATCTATCCATGACCACAAATACACAATCATTACCATGCTTGTTATAAGGGAAGCCAAACATATAGTCCATGGAGATGGATTGCCACACTTGGATGGGAGAACACAGAAGAGTGTACAAGCCTTTCTTCTTGATGGATGGATTGGTGATGGCATAGGAACTGTAGGATATGACATATTTCTCAACATTCAATCTGAGTTTGGGAAAATAAAAGTACTTTTGTAGTACAACCATAGTTTTCTCCACCCCAAAGTGTCCTATGACTCGACTGTAGTGTGCCTCCTAAATCAACTTGGAACAATTTTTTGAAGGAACACAAAGGTGGCCCAAGTAGCATAATAATTCATCTTGGAGGTGGAAATCAAGAACTTACTTTCCATGTACTAGCATCTAGTATGTGGAGGTGAGCTTTGGATCAGTTTTGTATAGTTGCGGCAATCCTGAGGTCTCATGACCACAAGGGTTGATAACAGTATTCAGTGTTGCAACTTGGGGCCAACTGAGGTAGTCTGAAACATGATTGGTGTTGCCCTTTTTGTATTTAATGTTCAAGTGGAACTGTAGCAAAAATGTAGACCACTTTTGATGGCGATCGTTCGGCAACTTCCCTTTTTTCTATATAAACTAAAGAGGTTGGTGATCGATGTGGATGACCATCTCCTTCCCAAAAATGTAATGCTTCCATTTTCTGAAACCCTGCACAATGGAATACATCCCTTTATCATATCTGGGTTACTTCTGAATTGTATCAGAAAGTGTCTCACTATCATAGGCCACCAGATGTCTGTGCTGGGTGAGGACTGTACCAATAGCATAGTCTAAGGCCTCTATCTCGATTTTAAATGGGTGTTGTAGGTTTGGGAGTGTGAGTACTGGTGCAGATAAAAGGTGGTGCTTCAACTCATGAACACCTTCTGTTGGGACTCGGACCAAGAAAACTTTTCTTTCTCCCCGCCCTTAATAATCTGATTCAAAACCAAGTGATATGGGAGAATCCCAACACGGACCTCCGATAAAAATTTCCAAGGCCCAAAAAGTTACGAAGCTTCATTTGAGTGGTCAGAGCTGGCCAATCCCGAATGACTTGGATCTTAGTCGGATCTACATGAATTCCACATTCATCTATGATGTAACCCAAATATTGGACCTGGCTCATGCCAAGGTGCATTTCTCCAAGTTGGCACACAATTTGTGCTGCCGAAGTGTTTGAAGGACTTGTCGAATGTGTTTCAAGTGTTATTCCCAACTCTTGCTTAAGATGAGGATTTCGTCCAGATAAACAACCACGAATGAGTTGGTGAAGGGTCACAAGATGTCATCCATTGTCGTCATAAAAGTAGCAGAGGCATTTTTCAACCCTAAGGGCATAACTAACCATTCAAAAAGGCCTTCCTTGGATTTGAAGGCGACTTCCATACATCTGTGGGCTCTATTGGAACCTAGTGATAGATCTTGTTAAAATACTTGGCAACCTTGAGTTGGTCTAGAAGGTCATCAATCCTTTGGATTGGATAAGTTTTCTTGACAGTGATTTTGTTTAGTTCTCGATAATCAATGGAGAGCCTACAGGTCCCATCATTCTTCTCTACAAGTATAATCGGGCTCCCACAAGGTGAGGAACTTGGTCAGATGTGCCCTTTTTGTATCAACTACTGGATTTTCTACTTGATCTCTTCATTTTCTAAAATGAAGCGACCCACATATCGGCCCATTGGGGAGAGGTGTTCTGGGAGACAGATCGATCAGATGCTTGACCTAATAGTGAAAGGGTACCCATGTGGGTGAGGAGAAGATGTCCTTGGATTCTTCCACAACCATATCCATCTACTTCTGCTACGTGGAGGGTCCTGTTGTTGTAGGGAAAAGTATCCGATTCGGATGACCCTATCCCACTCTAAGGGTGATAGTACCTCAGCAACAACTGTAAACAAAACTACTTAAGGTTTACTTCTTTATGAAAGCAAGAGAGAATGAAGAAATGCATTAATCGTTGCCTTGCACTTAATATTTACTCCAATCTCTTCTCTTTGCTGCTTGCTCCTAGCTCTTTGCTCTTTTGCTGGCCCAGCTACAATGAGATCCTGCAAAATAACAAAGAAGGAAACTACAAGAAGCATGCATTCATAACTGATTCAAGGATTAGCATAGATCAAATATACAATCATCACAATACATCATTGAAACAAATTCATATAGAAGAACCTCAATAGCTTTTATTAATGGAAGAAGTAAAGTTCTGAGAAGGTTACAACCATTGAAGGCCCCAATCCAGCAACACCTCCCAGCAGAAAGAATTTCTCCTCTTCACCTCCTTCAAGCAATCACCCAATAGTTCTATAGTGAAACCAACAGCATATCATTACTTTACACAAAATTCCAGCCTCCTGAGCTCATAGGAGAGAGCTCAATATATAGATGAATTGAGAAAGGATGAGTCAGCTTGCAACTGATGTGTAGCTGCCTTGTGTCCTCTCTCTCTTCAGTTGATCTTCAGTTCTTGAGTCCACTTGGAGAACCTTGCTTCCACTTGGAGAAACAGAGCCTCTGACTCATCACAAGGCGAAATCCCTGATCCAAGTGTCATTTTTGGAAGATTCCAGAGCAATGACTCAGTGTGCCACTTGTCCCATCTCGCTCAGCGCAGGTGGCCTTTGTTCTACCTACTTTGCAACGCAGGTACACCATGGAGGAGTTGAGTTTCAGCGCAGAAGCCTAGTGGAGCACCTGCTTTGATTTCAGGATTGCTTGTTTTTTAGTTTTTTCAGGTGGAGAACTAATCTGAGAGCTGTTGGTTTGCTGACCTTGTTCCTCTAGGGGTAGGAACATCATGTTTAGGGACTTTGGATCCCCTGGATTATTGACAATTCATGCCTGATGTTGCAAGGCACAAAATTGTCTATAACAGATGCCCCCTAAAGTATGAGGTCGTTTATCGGGTGAAATGCTTTATTAGGAGGATCCGAAGTTCATTCAATCTGCTGAGAAGTGTCCTGTAATAAGATACAATACAATACATTATTTTTCATACTTTTTCATGATCTAGCTGAGGCGGGCATTCCCATGCTCAGCTTTATAAATTCATTTCGGTACATAGAACAGACGATCGTCTGATGGTAGACTGATAATTCTCTGCTGAAATTATCATCCTTTGAGAAGGATGATCATCTGCTGCAATGATGTACACATCAAATGTCTTTATATCCTGAATATATATCGCAGCCCGGATGGATGAAACTAGATCCGGGGTCTTCAATCTCTTCCGATCTTCACTCGATGTACAAGTCGATCCATGTGAGAATTTCTTGAAGTCGAACATGGAAAGACATCGCTTGATTACCGGTCAATGATGCAAACCGTTAACAAGCGCGAGAGGAATCACCGATAAGGATGATGACCCTCAAGGTACAGCAGTACAATTCACATGGTGGGAATAGAGGACTTGGCGTCGACCACCATGCAAAATCTTCTGGTCGAAGGTCATTGATGTATACCTGTCGCCGGAAGTGAGAAACTTGCCATTGAGGCATGCAAGCTTCAAAGTACTCAAGGGGTTGTTCCTAGATCAAGTCCTTGGATAATGAGCTGATGTCGACAAGGAGCGATCCGTCAAAGGAGGGCCTTAATGAATCCCACATCAGTGACACAGAACGGAGCTAGTGATTGTGATGAGGTGAAAACAAACTGTGATGTATGATTCAGGGTGGCGGTCATGAAATGGATGAAGGACAATGTATGGCAGTGGATGGGACACGGTTGACTCTTTGTAGAACAACATCTCTTGAACATATAACGACACTGATGTGATGGATCGGTAGCATTACCCCAAATGTGGATGGTGTGGCGAGGACCATGGTGATGAGACCGGTGAATGAAACAACCCAACCCGATGTGATACAAAGGACAAAGTGTCATGTTCAAGAGCGACTTGCTACCATTAAAGCTGTGAAGTTCTCCCAATTTTTCCCCAGTCATTGCTGACCAGTACCTCTTTATTTTTGTCAAGCTTGAGGAGGATAACATATGCTTGTTCTATAACCTGCCCTTCGGGCAAGCCCATCGCTATGTTTTAATGAGCCTAGCGATAGGGAAACTCGTTCTTGTCTAAAGACAAGTTTGTCGCTATTTAATGAATTTAACGAGTCTAACGACAAGGATAACTCGGTCCTTTTCATTTTTAGAGAGTATGAGAAGGTACATAAAGTCAACTCCAGAATTCCTTTTTCGTCATCTAATCCCTTAAGTCCGAAAAAGTATAAAACAATACAGAAGGGATGAGTTTTCGGTACTTTTAACGAGCCGAACAAAACAAGCGCTCGATATTTTTGTGCAATAATCCCTCAGGTCCAAAAAGATTAAAATCTAAAGGAGGGATAGCTCTTCCTGTCGTTTAACGAGCTGGAAGGCCAAAACTCGGCAAACTTTTCATATTTTACGAGTCAGTGAAAAGAGCTCAAAGAAGACTCGTCTTTTGAGGAACGAGTGATGAACAGGGCAGCAGCAGATTCCAGGTACAGGTTGGAATATTCCAATCACGGCAGTGTCACAAGGATGGCTTAGTGAAATCACTCTTCGCAGCTGTTCCTCAAAATGGGTAAACAAACATATGGAGATGAACGATTGGCCAAATGAACGGATGGAGGTGAGACTGTAAGAACACGACCAAGGGCTTTAATATGGCTGTCAAAGGTTACAATTACCAAGGTTATTTACCGGGATGGGTTCGTTTTTTAACGAGCTTGAACACTGCTCAAACTTATGTTTATTTTTTAACGAGCATGAACTATGTGCTAAAACTGCTCGGAGATAAGTTTGCATGCCCCTAGTATAATAATGTAAATCGAGGTGCATGCCCCCCAAGCTTCATTGCATCCAACTCGGTGGTTGGAATGAAGGTTTACCTCGGGGATTTGTTTCATTTTTTAATGAGGTTGACACAAGATAGGAACTATCCTCGACTCCTTGTTTCATTTTTTAACGAGGTTGACACAAGATAAGAACCGTCCTCGGAGCCCACTGTATTTACAGTATTTCTATTAGGGCGATGATCCATGTCGACAAAATATTTAGGAATCTTCCGAATCCAACCAGAAGATTGGATTAGATTTCATTTTGTAGGTTTCCACCGTGGCCACTCCCGCCAGATTATTTGGAGGCGGTAGGGAGAAAGTACCCATTAAGGCAGGGTCTTTTAGGAGGCCTACTCCGATATTTTGGAGCGAATTATTCCTTCCATGGATCATTGGAATGCTTTCCGTAACTTGTGGACTGCTGGGGAGAAAAGTTTGTTGGTCGACGATTGTAATTCCTCCTTGGAAGGGAAATGCAATCTTCCTGAAGTAGGTCGACACAACTGCGGCCATGGCATAGATCCATGGTCTTCCAAGTAGGATGTTGTAATCGAGGTTTCCATCAATTACTTCAACATCAATTCCTACTGTTTTGCCCCCCAGTTCAACTTGCAAGTTACTTAAAATCCCGTATGGAGTGTATGATCGTCCATCAAATGCTTTTAACGTCGTTGACGATTTCGACAAGGGTGGTGAGCCTAAATCTTTCCAGCAACTCATCGACATAAGACATGTAGATGCCCCCTCATCAATAATTGTTCGATGAACAGTTTTGTTGAGGGCTTTCACTTGAATAAGGAAAGCTAGTTGAGCTGGTAACTGAGGGTCATATCCTTTATGATCAAATGCCACAAGATTGGAATCCATTGGGCCAATCCCACCTATTGCTGATAATAAAGCTTGCTCTTGGGAGGGGCAATTTTGTGGTACCTCAAGTGTCGACATAGTGGACGGCGATTGGGCCAGGTCCTTTACTATATTATAATTCTGTGCTCCTTTGGCACGAGGATTAAATGTCGATTTGTGTACTACTCCCTTTGGCGACTTTATCATTGGCTCAGGAACGATGGTTGGCACAACTTCGGTCAAAGTTGTTGTTGAACTACTAGGTCGTTCATTAACCTTGTTGTTCGACAGCTTTGGATTCCCGTAATCTTTACTCTTTGTCAAAGCATTATTCTGTTGCTTTGAGGTAGACAACATAAGCACTTGGATCCAGAAGCATTTTGATTAGCAACCAAATTTTGACTTGGATTAGGAAACGGATCAGTCCATACTGCTGGGGTTTCTGAACTCTTGAAGAGTTTCTTAACTTCAGCTATATGTGGAGAATATTTCGTCCAATGATCCTCATCGCATATATGACACCCTGTCGGGGGTTTCCTTTTTCTCCCTGTCTTTTTCTTCTTGCCCCCTGGTTGCTTCAGTTTTTTGCCCTTGTCGGTCGACATGGCATTTACTTCCGAGGAAAGAAGTTCTTCATTTGCATTTTGACTAGAAATTTTGTGCTTTCCAATCACGCCATTACCGGCGCGAGTGTCATTGTTTGATTTAGGAGGAGGAGGAATTGAGAATTCCGGTCTAGGGGCGTCAGGTATTTTGTCGTAGAGCGTGCCAGAATGAGTATAGACCAAGTCTAGATATTGCGCACGAGCGATAACTTGCTCTTCCGTTACGACTCCTCCCTTTGCCACATCTTCCGTTATAGCGGGAAGTAACGACTTGATAAACCATTCAGCTAATAGTTGATCAGGAACGTACGTTTTTACCATCCTACGACGATGTCACCACTCATGTATATGATCAGATATGTGGGTGGCAGTCGTCTGTTTGAAATTGGTAAGGAGTTCTGTTCCCGTTTCATACCTTATCGGTAATTGAAAATGGGTTAAAAAGGTTGTGGCTAAGGTACTGAAGTTGTCGAACGAAGCTCTAGGCAATTCAATGTACCATTTTTCCGCTGGACCCGTTAACGTCCTCTGAAAGAGGCGAAGTCTTATCGAATCATCATTCAGGGTGTTCGATGAACAGCATAGATGGAATGTCATCACATGATTTGACGGATCTTCACCCGGATTTCCATTAAATTTAGGAATGTCTGATGGAAGTTTATGCGGAATCGCTGGCCACCAAGGGGCATAAGTAATTGGATCATTCATCAGCCGGTTTAGATCTGGTAATTCTAGAGTTGCTACAAAGGGCAACTGTTGATTCAGGTTAGGCGAAGCATATCTAGGATAAGATGGAATCGCCTGAGCAGTGGGTCTTTGCATACCAACATAATGTTGGCAACTTTGACAAGGTTGATGGGCATAACCATTATAGTATGGTTGCCCATTACTTACAAAGACTTGTTGCTCAGGTCCTTGACATGATTGCTGGAATGGCGGTTGTTGAGTTTGAACCAGCTCTGGTTGTTGGACCATTTGCTGATGCCCAATACTAGATGATTGACCAAGATGAGGAGTCACAGTACTTGTTTGATCCTGAGTCGCTCCGGATAAGGAGGCACTGACCTAAGGTTGCGATTGAGATGTCGAGACAAGAGGCTGTTGTCTGGCAACCTGAGAAACTTGGGGTTGACATACAGTAGGCAGCACTTGTACTTGCTACGCAATCACCATACCAGGTATAGTGGCAACATTCGACACAGGGTGGACTGGTTGCATTGAATATGCAACTCTTGGTTGCTGAGGCAGTATTGGTACCCAACCGCTGGATGTAATTCCAGTTTGACCTGAATTTTGTTGTAAACTCCCATATGGTTGTTCTCCAGGGGGGGACAATGAAAAGGCATACTGTCCTCCATATGGTGGCAATCCAGTACTTAAAGGGTAGATTGGCCTTTGAAGACACGTTGGATTGATTTGTTGAGTTTCAACATAAGAAGTACCAGATGATAATCTGGACGAAGAAATAGGAACTAACCATGTCATCGTCCCTGATGGGACTCCGGCTTGCTGTTGACAATTTGCCAGGACAGATGGTATACCAGCAAACATCGTTGGAGTAGCAGCAGGAGGCTCTGCTGCTGCTGTGTCGGACGACACAGTCCTAGATGTCGACGGTTGTTCAGACATATCTAGTCTATCCAAAAGATTTCTTAGCGATTCTACAGGAACTTCCACTTGTGGTGGACTAACTTCGAATATCAACGAGGGAAGGGTGATGATTATTCCGCTTAAAATAAATTTTATAACGACGCTTTAGACACAACTTGCTTTTTCAGTTTTAAAGAGTCGAGAAAAAGCTAAAGATGACTCTAGTCTCCTTCGATGTTTTAACGAGCCCGAAGTGACAAATGCTCGGATGGACTTTTTCAGTTATAGAGTTTGAAAAAGGCCAAAAGAAACTGCTCTGGAGATCTAGGCAGAGGGTGTGCCAAACCTTTCGCAAAACCACAGAATACGTTTTACGGTACGGGTGGTCGATCTTCGTGAATGTTGTGTTCACTGCATTGCGATCAGTAGGGCGGCCGACACGACTTCCTATGGATAAAAGATATATGCATATAGGGGTCTCCCAATATATACGCGACGGTACATGGGAGCACAAGTCCGTATTAGTGCCACCGACTCTCAGGAGGAATCACCCACCTTCGTCGAGATCGACAGTCACTATGTTTAACGACGCCGGAACACGTCTCTAACTTAGACCTCTATGTGTTTGCGTTATGTTTCAAAGCGTTGTTAGGTTCATTCAATATATTTTAAGTTGATCTTTTTTAAAGTTTGCCTTTCAAGGTTCACCACGAGATGTTTGATACAAATTCCTAAATGCAGTCTAAGATGAGAAGCAAGCTTTTTCAATATTTTCGACTTATGAAAATCTTAACTACTGAGGGAAAAGAAAGACATCATCTTTTCACATAGATCATGAAGCACACACTAATGCACTTTCTCCTAAATCAACATGCAAACTGTCAAATGCAAAATGCACAATGCAAGTATTTCTTTTCTCTTCCTTAATGTTGATGTATTACAAAAAGAAAGCTGTTATATAACTTTGAATTCAATTTCAAGTGAAAGCAAACAAGCTTGTCCAAAATGAAAAGACACCTTAAGATTTACTTGTTTTGACACTAGAATATACAAATTCAAACCATATCACGAAAGAAAAAGCTCAATCAGCTATGAACAACAAACAAACTAACTCTTAAGATCAGAAAGACACCTATCACAGGTTTAGATCTAAGAGGCCACAACAAGACTAGTTCACTTTCGTTATGGGAAAATGTAAATGATGTAAGAAATACAAAAGAACAAGTACAATTTCATTATATAACAGAGGCGGAATGATGGCAAGTAAGGTTGGTTTCAGAATAGGTACAAGACTGGTAACTGGCTGCAAAATCTATAGTGAAAACAGGCAAGAAAAAGGGAGGAAACCCCAAATGCACAAGGCAAAATTGGGCCAACGCAGGTGCTGCACAGCCAGTCTGTCTCTTAGCGCAGGTAGCCCCTTCGGGACCTGCGTTGCAAAGCAGGTAGCCTGTGTACTACCTGCTTTGGAAAATGAAAGTTGCGTTTTCACAGTTTCCGGGTCACAATTTTCTCAAAAATTCATAGTTTTTGCTCAAATCAGAAGCTATCAGTCAAGCACAAACTAAGGGATGACAAGGAAGATGAAAAGCTATCACTAAGAGCTTACAAGGATCCTTGTAGATCAGCTCTTCAAATCATGAAAATGCTCAGAAATGAGCTAGAGTAGCTGCCCTCTACTTCGCTTTTGATATAGTCAAAAACTTTTCGATTTGGTACTCTTTTGTTCAGGAAATGAATAGCAAAATACTACAAACAATCAAACAGATACGATCCCCAGCGGAGTTGCCAGTTTGTTGTAGGGAAAAGTATCTGATTCGGATGACCCTATCCCACTCTAAGGGTGATAGTACCTCAGCAACAACTGTAAACAAAACTACTTAAGGTTTACTTCTTTATGAAAGCAAGAGAGAATGAAGAAATGCATTAACCGTTGCCTTGCGCTTAATATTTACTCCAATCTCTTCTCTTTGTTGCTTGCTCCTAGCTCTTTGCTCTTTTGCTGGCCCAGCTACAATGAGATCCTGCAAAATAACAAAGAAGGAAACTACAAGAAGCATGCATTCATAATTGTACCCCCCCTCACGCATGAATTAACAATAAAGCCGCCTAAGGGAGTAGTCCACAAGTCGACATTCAATCCTCGCGCCAGAGCGGCGCAACACTATAATGTAGTGGAGGATTTGGCCCAATCGCCATCTGCTATGTCGACTCTTGAGGTACTACAAAATTGCCCATCCCAAAGGCAGGCATTGTTATCTGCAATTGGTGGAGTGGATCCTAAAGATTCCAATCTTGTATCCTTTGATCACAAAGGATATGATCCTCAGTTACCAGCGCAATTAGCTTTCCTTATTCAAGTGAAAGCACTCAACAAAACTGTTCATAGAACGATTATTGATGAGGGTGCATCGACATGTATCATGTCGATGAGTTGCTGGAAAACTCTTGGATCTCCAACCTTGTCGTGATCTTTGACGACATTGAAAGCATTTGACGGTAGGTCGTACACTCCGTACGGTATCCTAAATAACTTTAAGGTTGAACTAGGAGGAAAAACAGTGGAGATTGATGTTGAAGTCATTGATGGCAATCTTGACTATAACATTCTACTGGGAAGACCATGGATATATGCCATGGCAGCTGTAGTGTCGACATATTTTAGTAAGATCGCATTCCCATTTGAAGGAGGGATTACGATCGTCGACCAACAGAGTTTCCTCCCTAATGGTTCACAAGTTACTGGAAGCATTCCCCTGATCCATGGGAGCGACCATTCAATAAAAGATATAGGAGTAGGCTTGCTAAAAGATCCCACAATGATGGGAACTTTCGCATTGCCACCTCTGTTCCATGAAGGGAATATCCCGTTTGTAGCAACATGCAACATGGTATCTTCGTCGAAGGTCGCAGAAGACGAAGTCGTCATGGATCATCAAGTGGTTTTGCCCCCTAGCCCTATTGAAATATTGTAGCAATCAATGTTTCAGGCATGGGAGGCGAGCCCAAAAGAACGCTCGTCAAGCGTTTGGGTAGATAGGTCCGAAGAATATGGTACCCCATTAGATCCATGGTCAAAAGTTCATGGGACTGACGAAGGAATCTTACAATCAATGATGATTGAGGGGGCACCATGGAATGATAACCACCATCGTTCCCTTCTTCCAGAATGTGAAGAAGAAACTCATCACGACCTATACCACCCTTCAGTGTTTGAATTCCTAACAAATACTGTAAATACGGTGGGTTCAGAGAGAAACCTCTCCAATATTGAAGAGACCATAGCCATAAATATCTCGACAAAATCTGATGTTGTTGAGAACATTCATGTCGGCAAAAGTTGTTCCCCTTCAGAACTGGAAATATATAGTGCTCTCTTTCGCGAATTTAGAGATGTCTTTGCATGGTCATATGATGAAATGCCAGGCATTGACTCGAGCATAGTTGAACATGAAATTAAAATGTATCCTGATGTCAAACCAGTAAAACAACGACTTCGGCAAGTACATCCGAAGAAATCCGCTGCCATTAAGGCGGAAGTTGAAAAACTCCTCCATGCTGGATTCATCTACCCGGTTCCTCTAACCGATTGGGTATCGAATATTGTCCCTGTTATGAAAAAATAAGGGACGATAAGAGTGTGTGTCGACTATAGGGATGTAAACAAAGCTTGTCCAAAGGACAACTACCCTACACCCTTCATCGACCAGATAATTGATGAATGCGCCGGATGTGAAATCTTTTCATTTATGGATGGATTTTCCGGGTATAATCAAATAAATATCCGCCCAGAGGACCAGTCTAAGACTGCATTCATCTGTCCGTGGGGCACATTCGCTTATCGAAAATTACCCTTTGGTTTAAAGAACGCAGGGGCGACGTTTCAGAGGGCAATGAATTATGCCTTCCACGACATCAAGAACATCGTTCAACCTTACCTCGACGATCTTCCGGCTCATTCGCGGAAGCAGACTGATCATCCGCGTCATTTGAGAGCGATATTTCTACGTTGCCGACATTATAAGATAAGACTCAATCCACATAAATGTGTGTTTTGCGTCGGCTCTGGTCGCTTACTTGGATTTGTGGTTTCTAAGGACGGGATTCGTCTCGACCCCTGTAAGGTTCAGGCAATCATTAATTTGCCTCCACCTTCAAATTTGCTTCAGATTCAGAAACTCCAAGGGAAAGCAAACTTTCTGAGGAGGTTCATTCCTAATTACGCAGAACTTGCCAAAGGTTATACTCGTCTTTTGAAAAAGGATGTACCTTTTGTCTGGGACCAGGTTGCGCAAGCTTCCTTTGACGCTCTAAAAGATTGTCTAGTAAGAGCGTCATTAATGTACGCCCCAGACTATCAAAGAGATTTTAACCTGTATCTTGCTGCAGCAGATACGACCATTGCGATGGTCTTAGTGCAAGAAGTCGATGGAATAGAACATCCTATTTATTATTTAAGTAAAAACTTAAATAACACAGAAAGTAAATATTCCTATGTTGAAAAACTAGCGCTTGTTGCTGTTCAAGCGATTCAAAGGTTTCGACATTATGTCCTCTTTAGGAAAACTACCGTTTTGTCAGATTGCAATCCCATGACATATATACTATCGCGACAGTTGCTTGGGGGCAAATATTCAAAATGGATAGCCATCCTTCAAGAGTTCGATTTAGATTTTGTAAAATCCAAATCGAAGAAAGCCCTAGTTTTCGCGGAATTATTATGCGATCTCCCATCGTCGTCCAACGATGATACATCAGAAGAGTCAATCGTGGATGAAAATTTGTTTCTGATATCAGTAAGCGATGAGTGGTATGGAGACATCATTGTTTATCTCCAAACCCAAAAGTTTAGGCCTAATACCTCACACTCGGAACGGAAACGTATACGATACCAATCTAAAGACTACATGATCGTCGGTGATACACTTTACCGTCGTGGCATCGATACGGTTCTGAGGAGGTGCCTTACCCATGAGGAGGCCGAAAAAGCCCTGAATGATTTTCATTCAGGCGCGTGCGGGGGGCATCAATCTGGATATGCAACAGCACAAAAAATCTTACGAGCAGGATACTTCTGGCCAACTATGTTTAAAGATTGCATAATAGCTGTCAGAAGTTGCCATGCATGTCAGATCTTTGATAGCAAAACCAGAAGACCACCCGCACCCTTACAGCCGATAGTTGCTGTTGGGCCCTTCTCCAAGTGGGGCATCGATTTCATGCAATGTAACCCCACCTCGACCGGGGGGCATGGGTATATTATAGTCGCTGTTGACTATTTTACCAAATGGGCCGAGGCGATGCCTACATTGGATAACACTGGTGAAACAGCTGCCCTTTTATTTTTCAATCATGTAGTCGCCAGGTTCGGCGTACCGCAAGCTATAGTGACAGATCATGGATCGCATTTTCGCAATCACATGATGATCGAATTAGCTGCCAAATTAGGGCTATCTCACGACAGCTCTACTCCGTATTATCCACAAGCCAACGGACAAGTTGAGGCAATCAACAAGGTCCTGAAGCGTATGTTGCAAAGGATGATCGGGGTTCATAAAAGAAGATGGCATCTAATCCTATACTCAGCACTATGGGCTTACCGAACCTCGGTAAAAAACGCCACTGGGTTCACACCATTCCAATTGGTGTATGGCCTGGAGGCAGTTTTACCGATCCAGTGCGAAATTTCGTCTCTTAAACTCGCAATTGACCTCCTCCCCGGAACCTCAGAAGAAGAGGCTCGTTTCTTGGAATTGATCCAGTTGGATGAAAACCGTCGTGACGCCGCTTTGGCGAACGAGGCTCATAAGAAACGAGTCAAAGCGCAGTTCGACAAGAATGTCAAACCGCGCAACTTCTCTGAGGGTGACTTGGTTTTGCTTTACGACCAAGAATCCGATAAATTAGGAGCAGGGAAATTTCAGTCCTTATGGATGGGTCCCTATATTGTTAAAAGGGTGTTAGCAAAAGGAGGCTACGAGTTAATGGATTATGACGGAATACCATTGGCGCAACCCCGAAACGGGTTGTACCTCAAGCGTTACTATGCTTAAATAGTAACCTGAGTGCTTTTGTTGTATTTTGTTTTCGCTAAAATGTTTGTTTCGGTAGTAATCCACCCTTCTCGTTTGTTGCAGATGTCGAATTATTCTGACACATATGTAGGATATGCCGACGGAGCGAGTCGTAGTACGCGGAATTTGTCTTCCGCTGCCTGGGCCATTTTTGATCCAAGCGGCGAGTTAGTGAGTTTCAGAGGTGTGTGTATTGGACGGTCGACAAACAATATCGCTGAGTATAGTGCGTTGATCGAACTCCTCTCTGATACCATTGCTCATGGTATACGCCGACTAATTGTCAGGCTAGACTCACAACTTGTGATACTACAGCTCACTGGTATATATTCAGTCCGCAATCCAGCTATTTATCGTATGTTTCTAAGAGTTAAGATTTGGAAAGAGAGTTTGATTCAATTCAATACCAACATATTTCCAGAAACTTGAACACATTAACAGATTCATTGGCAAACTATGTATTAGATAGACATTTACAACATATATAAAAAGAGATGCATCGGTGCTATGTAAGTGGATCACAAATAAACTGAAATAAACTCCGAAAATCAAAATATATAAAGCTGTTTATAGTTTGTACATAATGTGCTGTAATCAAAACAAAATTGGTCATACGACCTAGGACTCAAAAAGATGCTAGGGGGCACCCTAGCCTAGTGGTGCTCATGAAAGTACGTCACGGTCTGTGCGATCATGCGCAAGAGACGAGTCCATCGTCTAGGCACGCCGATGGTGTGTCGCTGCAACTGTAAAGGTAACTCGTCAATCTGTACATCCGGAAGGCCACGAGTAAGGCTCTCAACCTGCTCCTGCACAGCTGCAAGTATCTCAGTATCACCAAGGTCGCGAATAACAACTCTCCTAGCAGGCTCTGCTGCTGGGGCAGCAACTGGCGACCGTGGACGAGCTACTGGACGAACAGGACCAACATCTACATGCACCCAAGAGTTTGATCAGTTTTGAACAGTAAACATCATGAATGAAAACAATAAACAGTGATATGGTCAGAGATTTTACCAATAGCACCCCATTGCTCGCCATCCGGAAGCACCAAGTCCGGATCACCTCGGTAGTCCATACCCACGTATGGATACTCAGAAAATGCCATCTCCTGACGCTCGAACCACCTGAAGAAGGACTCAGTGAATGTAAGATGAGGTTGACCAGCATGCCGGGACATATGGTCGACCCACCTCTGCATGCGTGGCTCGGTCGGAGAAGGCACATCAAGCAAGATGTACTGAGGCTGCATCAATGGGATTTTCTCCAAGACAAAGGCAGTGAGAATAGAACCAAATCCAAAGTTCTTCAGCCCCCCATCCTTTACCTTGGTCAATTGACTTTTCATCTGAACAAGTACTGCATCACACCAGTTAAACACTTTCGGTTGGAGACACTCCAAGGCGTGCTGCATATAAGATCTGTTGGCAACATGCAAAGCTGCACTACCGGCCATCCTACAAATAGTAAACAGAATGGATCTGAGAGACCTGTCAGTGATGTCACGGATATTGATCTTGCCGTCTTTGCTCGGCTGTGAACCTTCCCGGCAATACTGACGGATATAGTCTCTGGTGGAAGTAGTCCCTCGAGCCGTACCTGACAAAGAAATGGGAGCACCCCGCCTTGACAACCCAGTCAAGAAGTACATGTCCTCTATGGTCAAGGGGAAGGACTTCCCCCTAATCTGGAATACTTGGTTAACAGGATCCCAAGCATCTAGCATATACTGCAGTAAAGAAATCTGTGCTCTCATGCTAGAGATACGGAAGAACTTCAGCAGGCCACAGTTCCGAAGCGCGTTCACCGTGACTGGGTCATGGAGTGCAACCATGTCCTCTGCTTCATGTTCTCGTTCTCGCCATGTAAGGGACATTTTGTCCAAAGTTCCCTACAATCAAACAAGAGAATGAGTAAGTTCCTGAATTTGATGAAAATCTGGCGAAAAAAACATCAAAAAACTCATGCAAACTCAGTTTTTTTAGGCCCAGCGCACGCAGAGAGTGTTCCCCCTGCTCTGTAATTCAGTTTGCCTCAAAGCTGACTGGAATACAGCGCAGGTTTCGAAAGGGGAACCTGCGCTGATGCCAGGGCGCCCTAATGGAACCCCTGGGGCCCAGAAACACTGAAAAACAGGCATGAAACTGAAAAAGGAAACCATGAAACTGAAGGGCTAAGGTTTAGCTCCTACCTGGTCCAAACGGCGCCGAAAATCGTCCACAGAATCTCCCGGAATCAGCTGGTGAAAATCAAGGAAGAAGAGGCACCTCCAGAGCTCCAACAAGCAAAATGCAAATGAAATGGTAAATGAGAGGTAAAAACCCCTTTTTATGACTTTTTACACCGTTTAAAGTTAAATATTAGGGTTATATTCTCGTTTTCATGCAATTATTATCCATTTCTAACCAAATTTGTTGCAGCAATTGATAATGAAGTACTACATTTGAAAAGAGAAAAGCTAATGAAAGTAAATTTGACCATGAATCGAGCAGTTTTACCACGGAATTTATGCTCGTTAAAAAATAGAAAAGTGTGAGCAAAGTTTTTCGCCAAAGTTCAAGCTCATTAAGAAATGAACCTGTCTCGGTAAATAACCATTGCGATCGTAAATTTATAAGCCTTAAAAGCCTTGGTCGTGTTCTCATCCATCACCTCCATTTCATTTGGCCGATCGTCCACCCCCATGTGTGTTTACCTATTTTGAGGAACAGCTGCGAAGAGTGATTTCACCTAGCCCTCCTTGTAACACTACCGTGATTGGAAAATTCCAATTTGTACCTGGAATCAGTTGCTATCCTTTTTTATCACTCGTTCCTCAAAAGACGAGTCTTCTTTGAGCTCTTTTCACTGACTCGTAAAATATGAAAAGTTTGCCGAGTTTTTTGGCCTTCTAGCTCGTTAAACGACCGAAAGCTATCCCTCCTCTGGATTTTAATCTTTTGGACCTGAGGGATTATTACACAAAAAGATCGAGCGCTTGTCTTGTTCGGCTCGTAAAAGTACCGAATAGCCATCCCTTCTGTATTGTTTTATACTTTTTCGGACTTAAGGGATTAGATGACGAAAAAGGAATTATGGAGTTGACTTTCCGTACCTTTTTAGACTCTTTAAAAATGAAAAGGACCGAGTTTTCCTTGTCGTTAGACTCGTTAAAATGATTAAATAGCGACAAACTTGTCTTTAGACGAGAACGAGTTTCCCTATCGCTAGGCTCGTTAAATCTTAGCGATGGGCTTGCCCGAAGGGCAGGTTATAGAACAAGCATATGTTATCCTCCTCAAGCTTGACAAAAATAAAGAGGTACTGGTCAGAAATGACTGGGGAAAAATTGGGAGAACATCAAAGTTTAGAGGTAGCAAGTCACTCTTGAACATGACACTTTTCCTCCGTATCACATCGGGTTGGGTTGTCTCATTCACCGGTCTCGTCACCATGGTCCTCGCCACACCATCCATTTGGGGTAATGCTACCGATCCATCGCATCAGTGTCGTTATATGTTCAAGAGGGGTCATTCAGAAAGTGTCAACCGTGTCCCATCCACTACCATACATTTTCCTTCATCCATTTCATGATCGCCACCCTGAATCATATGTCACAGTTTGTTTCCACCTCCACTAAATCATTAGCTCCGTTCCGTGTCATTGATGTGGGATTCATTAAGGCCCTCCTTTGACGGATCGCTTCTTGTCGACGTCAGCTCATTATCCAAGAAGTCGATCTAGGAACACCCCCATCAGTGCTTTGAAGCTTGCATGCCTCAATGGAAAGTTTCTGACTTCCGGCGACAGGTATACATCAATGACCTTCGACCAGAAGATTTTGCGTGGCGTTCGACGCCAAGTCCTTTATTCACGCCACGTGAATTGTACTGCCGTACCTTGAGGGTCATCGTCATTATTGGTGATTCCTCTTGCGCTTGTTAACGGTTTTCATTATTGACCGGTAATCAAGCGATGTCTTTCCATGTTCGACTTCAGCGTAATTCTCACATGGATCGACTTGTACTTAGAGTGAAGATCGAACGAGTTTGAAGACCCCGGATCTAGTTTCATCCATCCGGGCTGCGATATATATTCAGGAAACATAAAAGCATTTGCCATGTACATCATTGCAGCAGATGATCATCCTCCTCAAAGGATGATAATTTTAGCGGAAGATTATCAGTCTGTCTTCAGACGATCGTCTGTCATATGTACCAAAATGTATTTATAAAAGCTGAGCATGGGAATGCCCGCCTCGGCTAGATCATGAAAATAATGATGAATGAAATATAATGTATTGTATTGTATTGTATTACAGGGCACTCTCCTCAGCACTGGAATGAACTTCGGACCCTCTAGCTAAAGCATTTCACCCGATTAACGGCCTCATACTTTAGGGGGCAACTGTTATAGACATTTTTGTGCCTCGCGTCAAGGAGTAGGGAATGTCGATAATTACAGGGATCCTCAGTCCCTAAACATGTTGTTCTTACCCCTAAAAGAACAAGGTCATCAATCAACAGCACTTCCAATCAGTTCTCCACCTGAAAACACTTCAGGACAGGCTTATTTTGGATCATGTCAGCTGCTTAACTGAGCTTCTGTGCTGTATTTCACCTGTCCCACTCTGTACCTGCGCTGGGCGAGATTGGCCAAGTGGCACAGTCATCCTGCAAGGTGTCAGTTGCCCAGGAAGCTTCCAAACTGACACTTGGGTCATGAGATTCGCCCTGTGATGAGTAAGAGGTACTTAATCACCATGTGTAAGCAAGGATCTCTAAGTGGACACAGGAACTGAAGATTAACTGAAGATGGAGAGGACACAAGGCAGCTTCATGTCAGTCTCAAGCTGACTCATCCTTTTCTCTTCTCTCCTATATATAGAGCTCTTCTATGAGGTCTAAGGAGGCGGGGAATTTTGTATAAGCAAGGAGGTGCTGTTGGTATACTGCCAGGATTATTGGGTGATTGTTTTACTAGAGGTGAAGAAGAGAGTTCTTGCTGCCGAGGAGGTGCTGCTGGATTGGAGCCAACATCATTGGTTGTAACTTCCTCTGGAACCCTGTTACTTTCTATCAATAAAGTTTGCATGTTCTTCTATATACTTGTTTTACATAGATGCTTTTGTGTTTACATGTATATTTGATGCAACCTAATCCATGCTTCAGTTATGATTGCTTGTATCTCGTAGTTTGCTCCCTTTTGTTGTGCAGATTCTGTGTGTAGCTGGATCGGCTTGGAGAGCAAAGAGCTGGGAATCGGATACAAAGCGAGAAGGATAAGGATCGACTAAGCGCAAGACACCAGGTTGGTTGACCCTCTTTCCATTCTCTCTGTGCTTTCATAAAGATGAACATGAAAACTTTGTCATTCAGTTGTTTCTAAAGTCTGTCACCTTTAGAAAGGGTTAGTGTCATCCGCATCGGATACTTTTCCCCACAACACCATGGTTCACGAACCATGGTATTGTAAAATAAAAAGTTATATATAAAGGAGTCATAGCGAGTCTAGGAGAGAATCTAAGAATTGAAGATCATTGTATGGGAAAGTAGTCCGAGACAAGAAAGTTTGTTTCCTCTACTTAGGTGAAGGGAAAGGATCCTCTTGTTGAGTGTGCAGAGGCCTTGTTAAGTTCGCCGAGTGCGTGGGCCGCTGGAGCTGTGTGCGCAGGGAAGAAGCGCCTGTAACAAAAGGAATTATATCTAATAAAGACTGTTTTCGAACCATAATTGTGTATCTGTACGTTTGTAATTTCTTACACAATTTATATACATTCACTATGTTATCTAAATTTATATAAAGAAATGTTTAAGTCATGTATGAAAGTAGTAGATCTATTCATTTACTTGATACTATGAATGTTAAAACACTTTGCGAAGGGTTAGATTTTATTTCTGCAAGTTACTACAATTATATGTATTTTAAGGGTTATCATTCGTGAAGGTTGGGAATAAGCCATAGAAATCACAGGAACCCATCACACTGACCTGTGGATGAAAAACCTGGTTTTGTCATCCCCAATACTACTTCGGGTGAGACTACAGCCTATGCTACGCGAGCTTTTACCGAAAGGGCCAACAGTGTAGGCTTTGTTGGTTGGTGCAACTAACTTTTAACCTGGGTCAAGACCCCTCAAGCCAAAAATTCCCTCTCGTCCTTTTGTTCAAAGTAGGTTTCCTACCAGAACTTGACGTGTGGGGCAGCTTTGAGAAGTGCAAAAGTAATCTTTTTTTGATTGGAAAAGTCATGAACAAAAAAATATTCTTTCAATAGATTCAACCATTTATCTACGACATCTGCATCTATATAGACCTCAAATATGGAAATTTCAAAGTTAACTTGTACCTTAAAAGGAGTGGTTCCTCCAAAGTGGCTACTGGATGAAGATGCATCGCTTGTGGGTAGTCGTCGAAGGATCTAGGAAAAGTTATCCATCATTGCTTTCCTCTGCCGTTTGAGGGCTTCTTCGAGCAAGATTTTGAAAGGATATCCTACCCCCTCATCTTTCTTCTCTTCTACCATGGGAGGCCATTTGGATTTGCGAGGTTGGTCTTGCAAAGGTTTGAGAAGTTTGATCCCTAACTCCTTATATCCCAACCTCGTTTGGGACATGCAAAGAAAAATAGACAAAGAGAGGATCGACTTTGATATCACTGATCTGAACTTAAACAAGAACATAAAAAATTATAGATATATCCATAAATACAAATATGCAATAGAAATAGCACTTCATTTCATTAATATGAAATACTGAAATATGTTTACAAACATAATGGAAATAAGACTAGCTCGAGCAATGGTAGCTTATCTATAAGAAGAGATGTGGTGGCTACATGCCTCTGAAATGTGTTACAATGAGGCTTGGAGGCCTATTTATTATTGAGAAACAATGGAAAATCCTAAACATCCAAAAACCTAACCCTAGGAGATGAAGTGCAAAAACTATGGCCCCGTTTGGGTAAATTGGTACATTAACTTCCTGGGGTCGCAACTTTGGCATACAATCTCTGTTTGATGTGCACCATACCTCGTTAGAAATATCCATTTGAGGACTACAACTTTCGAGTGGCCAACATCAATCCATGGCCCATGTTGGCCCCGGTTTTCCTAAAAAATGCTGTTTAGGGCCTCAAAACAACTCCAGAAGTTCAGGACTTGAAAATTTGCCAAAAATAATAAACTATGCTACAACTAAGGAAACTGATGAACTAAAAGAGACAGTGGTGGGGGTCCAAGTGGAATAGGAAGGTGGCCACCAACATCCACCTGGATCATGATGAGCCTCGGTCACTTGAGGAACTTATTGGGAAATTGAAGCATTGCTATGAATAGTCAAAGCGTAAGACAAAATATCAACAAGGATGGAAAGGGAAAGATAAAGGTAAATGGAATCCAAAAAGAAGAAGGCCTCAGAATGCAGAAGAGATAGAGAAATAATGCACCATAAAAGAAGTTAAACGTAGTTAAATAGGGACATAAGTCATAGTAGCAAAATAGTGGTGATGGTACATGACAGTTCGAGTGTTGGACATGTGGTATAGAACATCTTAAGAGAGATTGTCTACAAAATCACGGTGGTAGTCCTCAAATTTACAATCCACAGGAAGCATAGACAGTTTCGGATGTTAGCCAAAGCATTCCATGGATTTATGCAGCGTTGGATAACAATCAGGCAGATCATCAGGCATCTATCATTAAGGTGGACGGTAACATTTCTGATCAAGTTGTTTCTATTTTGATTAACCCTGGATCTAATTATACTTATGTTAATCTTGACTTGGTGGATAAATATGGTTTGAATAAAGAAGTACATGTAGAATCATGATTAGTAAAATTGGCTATAGGTACAAAGAAGAGAGTTCATCATTGGGTAACATCTTGTGCTTTTGAGTTGAATGGTATGCCTACATCAACACATTTTAATGTATTGATGTTGGGATCATACAATATGTTGTTGTGTATGGACTAGTTGTACCTTCATAGGACCAAAGCGGATTGTTATGACAAATCCATTGAGTGCTTGGATGAAAATGGAGAACAGAGAGTGTTACAGGGTAAGAAGAAGGTAACATCAGTTAGAATGGTGGCAGCTATGTAGGAAAAGCACAATCACATAAAAGGGTGTGTGTTATTTGTAGTGCATGTTTCTAGTGATAAAGGTAAGGATGTTGAGGATGTAAAGTTATTGAGAAGGTACCCGATATTACAAAAGTTTTAGGAATATTTCCCACATAGATTTCAGAGTTGTCACCTCACAAAAAAGTGGATTTTTCTATTGAGTTGGTACGAGGGGTAGTGCCAGAAACAAAGGCACCTTACAGGATGAGCACACTGGAGTTAGTAGAGTTGAAGTTGCAATTGGAGGAAATGCTTGACAAGGGATACATTAGGCCATGTGTATCACCTTTCAATGCACTCTATTATTTGTAAAGAACAAGGAAGGTACTCTAAGGTCATGCATCAATTACAGGCAATTAAACAAGGTGCCCATGAAGAAAAAATATCCATTGTCGAGGATTGATGAGTTTTTTGATCAGCTAAAGGGAGTAGAAATGTTATCAAAGATTTATCTGAGATCAAGATATCATCATGTATGAATTAAAGAATAGTACATTTACAAGACATCTTTTCGGACCAGGTACAGGCATTATGAGTTTGTTGTAGTTCCATTTGGTTTGATTAATTCTCCAGCTACCTTTATGTGCTTGATGAATAGTGTGTTTTGTCCTTATCTGGACAAGTTTGTTATTGTATTCATTGATGACATATTGATATAATATATAAAAAAGGAATAACATACCGAGCATTTAGCAGTAGTGTTGAGGTTGCTAACACAGCATCAATTGTATGCTAAGCTTAGAAAATGTAGTTTCTTTCAGACAAAGGTACATTACTTGGGGCATGTTGTCTCCAAGGAAGGCATATCATTGGATCCAGATAAGATAATGGTTATCATGGAGTTGGAATCTCCTTAAAATGTAGATGAGGTAATATCATTCATGGGGTCAGAAGGTCGCTATAGCAGGTTCATCAAGAATTTATCTTGCATTGCATATGCTATCACATCACTACAAAGGAAAGCAAGGAAATTTGAATTGACAGAGGAATGTGTAGAAATTTTTGAGTAGTTAAAGTTGTTGACAAATGCTCCAGTGTCAAGGATTGCATATTTGGACAAAGAGTTTGTGGTATGTACGAATTCTTGCAAGAGATCAAGACTTGGTGGAGTTATTATGCAGGAAGGATAGATAGTATGTTATGATTCATGAAAACTGAATGAGCATAAGCATAATTACCGACACATGATCTTGATCTGGTGACGATCATCTATGTGTTGAAGATATGGAGGAACTATCTTCTTGGCAGGAGTTTTGTATTGAAGAGTGATCATAGTGGGTTGAGATACTTGTTTGATCCACTGGATTTGAATGCTAGAAAAGTTATATGGGTGGCCAGGATCAGTGAGTTCGAATTTGAGATCAGGTACATCAAGGGTAAGGAGAACAGGGTTGCATATGCTCTTAGGAGGTGGGTACATGTGAATCATATAGTAGTTATGATTTGTTATGGGACAAACTTACATGATTAGATCTTACGGGCAGGTCAGTAGGATGACAGGTACATGTAGCTTATGCATAGATTACAATAGGGTAAAAGTTCAGGATCTGGACTATCATCTCATAGCATATGGTTTGATTAGATTTAGGGACAGGATATATGTGTTAGACAATAGTGAGCTCAGTAAGACTATTAATGAGATCCAATATTGCAGCAAGGATGTTACAACTCCTAGGGCTACCAACTTTACTTCATCAACCTGGACTTCATACAAACTTGGAGGTGATAGTGTTGTATACACAGTGGATGCAATGGTCTACTCTTGTCACTTTTCAACTACAGTGATAGACCATGAGGGTTTTTCAAACCAATCTGCCTACCAAATAGAAAAGGGAAAACTATTCTTAATGCAGAAAGGAAATGTTGCCTACTCTAGGAAATGAAAATGTTGAATTGGAAAGTACTATAAAGTGACATGAGATCATCTAGCTAAGAATCTAAACATATTTCTTAAAAAAGAGACCTAACTTAACCTTTCATATAACATCTAGTTATTTGGACTAAATAAGCATGGAAATTATCCTTACAAATTGCATAAAAACCTTTTTGATTTTCAACTTTATGAATGTAAATGCTAATTGAAACTAATTTGATCTTTGGAAGGGGAGACATGTATGGGGAAATAGGTATAGAATGGTGTTGAGGGTATGGAAGCCAAGTGGAGGCATAACCTAATCTCAAATTATCATTTCTACTCAATTCAAGCTTAAAGTAGGCTACTACAAGGTTTCCTATAGTAATACAGGATGTCCAAGTTCTACTACATGATGCCCTATTTTACGACAGGAAACAGGTCGAAAGCTATAGGGATGTAAGAAAGGTAGAATGAAGTGTGGGAAGGGTGTCTGATGGGGGAATAAGGCCCACAGGAGGTGCACACTACCCAAGGCTCAAATCAAGTCTTCAAGATGGTTGGACTTGCTGAAAGAAAATGTCCACTTTGCTACAAAATAGAAATTCAAATTAGGATTTGGTGGACTTTGGTAGCGTAGGTGGAGAAGACTTCGATGAGGCTGGTGAGATGAGGTCTCCCTAGAGATCAAAAACTCCTGCAACAATATACATTATTTTCTTCATTTCTACACAACTTCATTTATATATGGAAAGATGAGTTGAATTTAGGAAAAAGAGAGTTATTAATAGCTAATGGCTAAGTCTATGAATGGAAGTGCTTCTAAACCATAGCAAACTCAAGAAACCAAAATGATAATTGCAGGTACTTCTAAGGAATTGAGAAACAATGATATATGAAACAAGAAATCCTAAGTTACGTAGTGATCAAACAATAAATATGTTTTTGGGTTGTGAGAACGGAACCCTCAAAACATGATCCTGTAAGTGAGATGAGGCAGAGGCCACTACCACAAGATTTTATGAAGTATTTACTTTCACTATTGTACCATTAATATATATGTTCGCAAATGGAAGCAAACTAAGTAATCATCCAAATACTTGCAGATTGAAAACATAGAAGCCACTTCAACAGCTAACAATGAATGTAATATAAGCATACATATAAAAAAAGAGGAACCTTTGTTGCTAGGGTTGGGCCCTAACCCAATAGCTTTACCCCTATGAGGCAACTGAGTGCTGGATCAAGGGAATGCTTCTCATTCTTATCAAAATGTCAAAAATACGTAAGAGTAATAAGACACAATGTCTTAGCTCGAAAACTCTTCTTGGCTACAAAAAATTTCGAATCCTTGTGAGGCCCTAGGACTTCTCATTTGTACAAATAAAGCCATCAACAACTTCCTTAAAATTAGGGAGGATTGGCTCCCAAACTTGAGATTAACTTGTCTTCAACTATCATTGGCTTGGCTTCCAATGACCTTGGTGGGCTTGGCTGCTTGTAACTCCGAGCTGATGAGATCTAGTGGAGGAATCTTCGAGTGATTGAGGAGTTAAGGAGGGAGATCCAATCTCCCAAAATCTCTATTTCTTGTCTACTTCGATTTACTGCACTTAAATTACCCAAAATTGCCCCAAATCCTGCAATTAATGCTCATTAGGCCACATGACATAACATCTCATCTTTACCCTTCTAACTAGAAAAATATAAAAAAATATGTAAACAAATGTGAAAAAAGTTTATTTAAATAAGCTCGAGAGTGGCATTAAGTTCCATTTAATTTATTTATTGATGAGCCTCAGCATCACCCCCCTACTAAAAGTGTTTCTCATCTTCTGAGCAACTTAATCTATGTCCATGTCTTTCATTACTCTTGTGGCCTCTCTGTCATCCCAGGCTTCTGTTGATGTAGCCTCCTCTTATGGATAAAATCATGCATGCTTCTCTATTTCCCCATGCTGCTTTCTTTCTTGTTCCTCCTTTCTTCCTTTTAACATACCCAATAGCAATGGTGGACTAAGTTTAGTTTATTTTGAGTCTCTGTAGTGCATTCTTATACAATGGGGTTCTTTCTAGCGCATCTCTCATTCTTTCAGGGGAATGATACTTCCTGATCCTTAGACTCTATGGTAGGGTGCCCCATCTCCTTTGGCATGCTTTCTGGCTTTCATCCCCTAGCAATCTCAAGGTGTCTTCAAAATGAGTGACTGCTTGCTCTTGTGTAGCTAGGTATCTTGGTGCAAGATGAGGATCATTGGTGATGATGTTGTGGGTGCTAACGACAGCCATGGAATTGACCTATTCTGCATTGATGTAAAGGGGATCTTTTTCTTCTCTTTCCAACATCCTCTTTACTTCCTTAGCCCTAGCCTCCTCATGACTCATCCATGATGCAAGGGCCATTAGTTGTAAGTCCCCCAACTTTGCATTGGGGTCCCACACATTCAATTTTATTAATGCCAAGTTGTGTAAGTAGAATTCAGAAATTTTTGCCTTATCCTCCTGGGTGCTTTGGTCACAGAGCTCAATCAACTTCCTATAGTCTTGGAATGGTACAGTCCCTCATTGTGCTAGGGTCTTTATCTGAAATTGCAGCCATTGATATTTTAAGTACAAGGCATATGAATTTGGTGGCATCCTGCACTAGAGTGCCTCCATAGAGAGGCTTTCCATAGTGGCCAATTGGCTCTCTTTTTCCTATACCTACCTCCCCAGCCATGTGTTTTTAGCCTCTAGTTGAGACTTCATAACTCTTTCCCTCTCTCTTATCCTGCTCAACTCTCTTCCCATATCTAGTATCTTCTCTTCCATGTGGCCCACATCCTCTACATTCTTTGGTTTAGCAATTTTCATCCAGCGATGTGTCCTTTCTCTCTCCTTCTCAAGCTCAAAGAAGAGAGGGATGGAAAATTTTGGTGGTATTACTCTACCTCCTTCAATGAATCTGTAATAGGAGTTGAGATTGGGTTGTGGGCTAGGTTCTTGCAACTCTTGGGATTCTCCCTTTAATGCCTTTGGAGCATCTTCCTCCTCCAGTACTTTTGTTGCTACTTCCTTTCTTTTCCTTTATCCTTGTTGTCCTTCCTGCTACTTTTTCTGTGTTTCCTGTAGTGCTAATAGAGTTTCCTGTAGGACTATTTGTGCTTCTTGTAGGAGGATTTTTCCTTTTTAAAATGGGGTCAAATACTATTTGATTTTCTTTGTTGAGGTGGACCTCGTGACAGGCCTCCTAACATAGGTGATTGGCAATTTTGGGGAAGCATGTTTTGATGTGCCCTCTTCACCTTTCATTTCGAGGGAGGCTAGTTTTTCTTGTCCTTTTGGTAAGTCTTCAATGATGATAGGAGTCTTGGTAGGTGTTTGTGGTCTCCCCTATTTGATTCTAGTTCTCCTCGTTGTTTTGAAATATAGGAGAGTCTACCTTTGCCTTTTTCCTATTGACTTTATGGCTGTGCTTAGGGCAGTCAAGGAAGTAGTTGCTTCCTTCTATGTGGGTTCAGGAGACACTCTTGAAGATTCCTCCCCTTCCTTGGTATGTTTTTTAGGGCTTGCATCATCCTTTTTTCTTCTTCCCCACTGTTCTCTTCTCCTTCGTCTTCTTTCTCTATTTTATTTTCTCTGCCTCCTCTTTCTTTCATTCTTCCTCTTCTTCTTCAGGTTCTTCCCCTTCTTCTTTGGGTTTTTCCTCTTCTTCTTCAAGTTCTTCTCCTTCTTCTTCCTCCTCACCACTAGAGGTTGGGTGCCTCTCATATTTAATTGCTTCAATTACAGCCTCCCTGTCCATGTCCCTAAATGTGGACCATAGAATAGGGACCCTTAACTGGCTCAAGGCATCTTCTAGAATGAGCTTGATTAGTCCATGATGTGCCAACTATTGATGTTTTCCTTCCTGTACCTTTACGCTCATATATATTATTGATTGCAACAACAAGTAGGGCACATTATGTCTTCTGTGAAGGGGTAACTCTTCTCCAAATTTAATTCATGGAGGAGTCTAAATTGGTAACCATAGAGCCTTCCTTCACAAGAAATATACTTGAGAATGTGATAAATTACTTCATCCCAAGAATAGGGAAGGCTCTCCCTTCTAATCTCATTTTTTTCTTCAATTGGCTCTTCATCTCTCAAGAAAACGTTCTTCTTAGTATAAGTGTTGCTAGCTTTATCCTCCTTTCTCCATTGAATTCCTAGAGGAAGTGTAGTGTTTATGCTAATTATTTAAGGGGTAATTGTTACTAATAATCCTCTCACCACAGAAGTAACACTGACTCTAGCCTGAGTGATCCGGATTTAAACAGGAACGCAACAAATTACAGAGATAACCATAAACACAAAGATGCAGCAGAAATAATACTTCATTTCATTAATGTAAAATAATGAGATATGCTTACAAATAGAAAATGGAAAAAAACAGCCAGGGTGATGGTAATAGAAAATGGAAATAAACCGCTAGGGCGATGGTAGCTTATCTCTGAGAAGAGATGTGGTGGCTACATGCTTCTGAACTGTGTTACAATGAGGCTTGAAGGCCTATTTATTTTTGAGAAACAATGGAAAACCCTAAACATCCAAAAACCTAACCCTAGAAGATGAAATGCCAAAATGTGGGCCCCGTTTGGGTAAATTGGTACATCAACTTCCCAGGGTCGTAACTTTGGCATACGATCTCCGTTTGACGCATACAATATCTTGTTAGAAAGATATATCCGAGAACTACGACTTTGGGAAGAGCAACATTGGTCCATGGACCGATGTTGCTCCTAGTTTTCCCAAAAGACCTCATTTAGGGCCTCAAAACGACTCCAGAAGTTTTGGACTCGAAAAACTGCTAAAAATAATAAACTATGCTACAATTAAGGAAACTGAAAAGCTGAAAGAAACAATGGTGGGGGTCAAGTGGACTTGGCGGGTGGCCAGAAATATCCACCTAGATCACTGAGGGGTGAGTGACATCGCAAATTCCCAAGCTACATCATCATCATATCCTCTAAGAAGCTCGAAGAATCCAAGCCTTTGATGCCTTCTAAATATCTCTACCACATGGGGATGGAGGTGTATTATGGATGTCCCTATGGGCTCCCTTCTATTGAAACCTCCTATCATTTTCTCCTCTCTAGGAAGCTAAATATAGGTAGTTTGATGTATTAGCTCTAGATATTTCCAAGGTTACTGTGCGTTTAGGGTTTAGCAGGGTGATGACTACAATTCTTTCTTTATCCCCACACAGTTCCTCCACACAATTCTATCTATCCCCATGCCCATTGTAATTACTAGAAAAAAAATGCATATTTCTTTTTCTTTTTCTCTTTCCTATCTATCAAGTCAAAACACAGAGGATATGGGCCACCTACCTTTCACTGTGATGCCCTGGGTGAGGATAATTTTTGAATATCTGGGCCCTAGGCACCCCCTTGCAAAGTTTTTTGACAATTCCCACTATTTCACGTAGTTCTCTATGTT
Organism: Pinus tabuliformis; assembly: GCA_031772625.1. Classification (NCBI taxonomy): domain Eukaryota; kingdom Viridiplantae; phylum Streptophyta; class Pinopsida; order Pinales; family Pinaceae; genus Pinus; species Pinus tabuliformis. The sequence goes on along the minus strand of CM062806.1, from coordinate 511,110,932 downwards.
TCCTGTATGTGTTCCCTATAGGATGGTCAAAAATAGTGTTGGGCATGGAATCCCCCCATAGCAGGTTTTGGGGCTCAAAGCCCAAGTTTTGGTCAAAGATGTTGTAAAACTCTGCGAATTGCAGGTGCGGAGCGCGAAGTGTACAATTGAGTCATAGGGTTGTCCACCCTAAACATTGTATTGTAAACTAGTGTAAAGTCGACCTACCCATGGTCCGCGGACCATGGGATTGTATAAATAGAGTGAGGCTCTAAGTTGTAAAGATAGTGATGGATAGAGAGAGCAATGAAAGAATGGTTCGAGCTTAGATTAGAATTCTAAGTGTCTTGCATTGTAGTAGTAGGAAGAGGCTCTATAGCTGAGTGCATAGAGGTCGAGTAGAGTCCGCAGCTGAGTGCGCAGACCCCTGCTGCTGAGTGCGCAGGGCAGAGTTGAGTCTGTAATCGAGACAAAAAGCTAATAAAGAGAAGTTGATTCCTAATTCTATGTAATTATTGTGCATTATCTTCTTTATGTTTAAATTCATTTATGTATCACGTGCACTAATATGATTGTTGAATACGTTGTAATAACCATAAATCTTACACACACAAGTTAAGTAATCGATTAATTAGCGAGAAACTTGGGTGTTATGTGGGTTGCGCCCCGAGTGGGGTTGCGTAGAAGCTACACCACAGGTCACGAAGGGATCGCAAGTGTGAACAGAGACAGGTTAGACTGCGGACCTCCAAAATCCCATTAGATATCCCAAGGGTGTGGAAACCTGGTTCTATCACCCTCCCATACTACTTTGAGTGAGACGTCAGTTCGCGCTCCATGGACTGTTGTCGAAAGGGCCAGCAGTACTGGGATTTGCTTGGCTAAATCAACTCTGAACCTGAATCAGGCCCCACTAAGCCAACAAATGGTTTTGTTTCAGAGATCAGGATCTGCATAAAGGATGTCTGATGTCATGCAATTGGAACCCTACAAAGAAAGAAATTGAAGAGTGATTGGACAAGAAGATTCACTAGTTCACAGCGCAAGAAAACATAAACCATGAGTATCTAAGGAACAGTGATTGGATCGCTACTTGTACACAAATCCATGAAATTTTCTTTGCATCTTTTCCATCTCAGCTATATGAGTGGATCACAAAGTTAGCAAATAGCCAGGGAAGGTGTAGGCTCGACAAACCAATAGTGTGGACTTCAGAACTAGAGAGCAGACTAGAAGCATTAGAAGAGAAGATAGCGGGAGCTGTGGACCACTGGCTCGACCAAATAATAGGAGGATTTATCATTGAGCTCGCGGTAGACACGATCGTTAGCTACAACGAGGTAGAGCGAATTTTTCTCAAGGGACCACGAGGTAAGTATGTTAAATATTTGAACACTTGGATTAAGATGTTATTGTGTGAAAAGTGGGTTATGAAAATAAATTAATGTTTGGGACTACGTGGAGTGGAAAGACCCACAGAGGCGGAAGTAGTGAAGGATTAGAAAACAGTCCCTCAATTTCACCCTCGCAGGAGATCAAGGATGAGCTCATGGAGGTTTCTCCGAGAAGCACGGTCAGTTTGATAAGGCAGCGAATTCCGTGTTTACCACCTCCACCGACACCGCCACCCACTTCACCCCCATCACCCCCATCTCCACCCACTCCACCTTCTCCACCTCCACATTTTAGTATGGCGAGCGCGATTAAACTACCAGTATTCAGAGGAGTAGGGAATGAAGATCCAGACCAATTCTGGATCGTAGTAAGAGCAGTATGGAAAGTGCAGGGCATCGTGGATGATAATATAAAAAAGCTATGGTGGTGAGTGCACTGCAGGATCATGCATTAACATGATATATCAAGCATTCTAATGACCACCTAGATGCAGGAATTGCAGAGATCCAGACCACATTGAACAGGGAATTTAGCAGGCCAAAATCAAAGACACAATCAATCATTGGGTTTAAAGAGATCGCAATGCTCCTGGGCGAGACCCCCTAGGATCTAGACCAAAGGCTAAAGAGTACGATCCATGAAGCCAATATGATGTTAACGGAAGCACAACATCATGCATGGTTTGTGGCCTCACTTATGCCACACTTAAGAATGGCGTTGTCACAACAAAAAATTTCCACCCAGGCCGAAGCGTTGGAGAAGGCAATGAGGTTGCATGAGACCCCTATACAAGACCCTGGATTGTGTGTCCAACAGATCCATGCGCAGCTACAGAATTTGTGTCTGGAAATGCAGAGCTTGAAACAGGATAGAGCACCTCGGCTAGATGCGTACGAGGAAGTATGGTGCATAAAATGCAAGGGCCAAGGCCACGACAAAGATCACTGCCCAGTGTTTACGAACTACTTGGCAGGAGGAGGGCCAATGCCATTAAGACCGGAGGCATAGGCAGGGCTGAGCACAGCGTCTACGTTATGGTGCGTGATCTACCAGATAGGAGGAAAACATACCATAGATAATTGTCATCTGTTTCAAAAGTACACACATGCGTCCCAATAGTTGTTTTGTAATTTCTGCAAGTCAGTAGGCCATGACGAATGCACCTGGTGAAGCTATGAACTGATGATGGATCGGACTCTTGCCTACAAGGTGTAGGCTGAAACGCGAGCCCTCGACCCAAATGCAGGGATTATGCACGCTAGGTTTCAGGGGCACGGTCGGGTTCGAGGTGGAATGGGACTAGGAAGGGGTCGCGGCTAGATAATTTGTTACAATTCCGGAGGGCCAGGGCATTATGCCTGCGATTGTATGAACCCGACTAGGATATCATGTTTGTACGGTAATTAGTTTGATCATGAGGTGGAAGATTGCCCTTCCCTAATAGCGGAGATGCGCGAAAAGGGGGTACTCCAGCCCCCTTCGACACAGAATTTACAAATGATGAGCTCTGAACCATGCAAAGAAGAACCAAATGCAAACATGATGCTCAGGAGTGGTGTGACAATGGTAGATTATTAAGGGAAACATCTAGAAGAGAGCACGTGGGTTCGGAAGGATCTAACAAAGGAACCCAAGTTTGATTTATAACGTGCAAAGGAGACAATCATGGAAGCTAAGAAGAGCTTCACGGAGGCCTCCACTTCAGGTAGTAAGGATCAAATAGAACCAGGGATGGATCCTTCAATGCTCACTACCTTTCTGGAGACATGCATGAAACTTTTGTGAGACATTGAAGTAGTCAAAGGGCTACAAGAACTTATCACTAGGTGCGCGGGGTCAGGAGAACCACGTGTGGTCCGAAAACTAGGAAAGCATGCATTGCGCATAGTAAAGGATATGAGGTTGACTGCGCAAATAGGTGAGTACGAAATGGATCAGGTAATATTGGACCCAGGTTTAGATGCAAATGTACTACCAAAGCAAACGTGGGAACATGGGAAGACTCGTGTTGCAATGGTCCCCTATTTAGTTACGAATGGTGAACCAACAGAAGATTTTTCCCATGGGAAGATTGCAAGGGGTGACAGTCGATATTGAAGGTGCAAGCGCGCAGGCAGATTTTGAAGTGATAGAGATTATCGATGACAGCAATCCCTATCCCACGCTACTAGGAATAAACTGGGCTACCAATATGAACGGAGTCATAAATATGAAAAAGCGCAAAATGACATTTGAGAAAAAGTCACTATGCATGGTAGTACCACTAGACCCGGCTGAGGGAACGCGATACATCGAACCAGTGTGCGACAACGATAGTGATGACGATCTCAGCTGTATCTACAAGATAACTACACAAGGACAGGATTGGGTGAATCCGTCGACAAATGGAAGGGTTTCGTGGGAGAGCGAAAGCTCATGCACTTCAGATTAAGACGAAGAGATAGAGTGATGGCAGAATCGACTACACGAAGTCATAACACTAAACTGCAACATGATGATCAGGTCATTGCGTTGCATAACAACAGAGGCAAGGGAGCTGCTGACATATGATGGATTAACAACGGTGGATGGATTTTTGAATAAATTTGAAACTGCAGTACCAGAATAGCAGTGTTTTGATGTGCTAAAATGAGCATTGCGCGCAACACTTGCACAATGGTGGGATATGAATCAAGGGACTTTTAAATATTGGCGCTGATGTAGAAGGATGATGCACCTACATTTTGGAAAACCACAACTTTGAACGAAAGCCAATCAACTGGGGTGGAACAAATTGCATGCCCACCTTTCCTGATGGATACAGATATATGTTGTACAGTCTGCATAAGCGCACACCACCCCCAACCTAGAGAATCAAAACAAACCACAGCAGCAGGAAAGGTGACGCACATTACCAATTCTCCATGACGAAGCATTCCATAGGGTGTGCAGAGTACTGAACAAGGTTTACCAGACGAAACGAACTGATTGGGACCTGCGCGTGCCAGCGGTTCGATGGGCCTATAGGACCATGTGCAAAAACCTGAGTGCAAAAATGATTCCAAAGGTGCGAAACATAGTAGAACCCGAGATTTTTGAAGGGAATACCAAAAGAAATCCACACGTAATAGGCCCCGTAGTTATGACAACGCGCGAAGACCAGTACGGAGGAATCACACAACTACGCAAGGATGACCATATAAGGATTCGGGAAGCCATTCAACGAGGGAACCTTAGACTTCGCGAACTCAAAGAAGATCGAGTATGATTAAGGAAGAAAAGCATGTTGATGGATGTTGAGATCAAAAGACTAGAAAACAGGGTCACGCAAGCATGTCTCGCCGATAAACCAAGAATGAAAAGGCAAGATATGGATGGTCATACCACTGCATTAGAAGATTGTTGCTGAGAATTTATGACTCTACTACCATGGTTGAGACTGCACCTTACCAAACGCAGTAACAAGGGGAGCGCACCACATGAGGTAGAATGCGTTGCGCCGGATGTCGCGAGGGAAATTGAGGAGTGTCCATGGACTAGACTAGAAGGCGAATTGGAGTCTTGCACAGATGGTGTGACCACCTGACTAGCCATAGGGAGCACAATCTCAGTGCTCCAGACAGTTGAAAGAGAGCACGGGACTCTAAAAGAGTTTGTTTTGGAACTGTGCAGTGAGGGAGGTGCGTGCTGAGTCAACATGGTACAAGGTTTGCACCCACGCATTGGGGGCTGCGCTGCCACATGGGTAGGCTAGGAAGTAACCATTGACATCACTGTTCATGACGAGATGTCCAATTTAAGGCAAAAGGGAGTGGGCGGCGGGCAATTAAGACACGAATTAAGAGCTAGATTTGGGATGATCTGCCGCCAAGAATGCATTAATGAATCAGAAATGGGGGGAACGGTCAAATTCAAATTCAAAAGACGCTATAAAACTCCCAAGGCTAGCCACGAGACAACACTTGTTCATTTGATATTTGAGCTATTACGAAGAGCACAGAGTGTTGAGTGCCAAGCGGTATTTGAACCCCAAAGTTTGTGAAAAACCATAGATAGTTCAAACAAAATGACAACTACCAAGAGAAGTGTGGGTTTTGTAGACAATACCACCAAGGAAGCCATGCAGAGCCCTATAGTGTAGGTGGGGGATGCACCGGAAATCCTGAAATCACCTCGGACGGTGAGGCCCAAGAAGGATACACAAGCAACGAGACCAGTCCACATGTCCCCACGAAATCTGCGGTTTGGAAAACTTTCCATGGAAGAAAAGGGCAAGGCTGTTGTTGGGAAAAGTATCCATTCGGAATGCCCCTATCCCACTCTAAGGTGTGATAGTGCCTTAGCAACAAACAAGGAAAACTATTTTCGTATTCTTCCTTATAAAATGTAAATGAAGAGGAAGGATGTAACTAACCTGTGTCTTTCGCTACTTTGTTGATCCACTCGCTCTTCTCTTTGTTCGTTTCCCGCTGCCTGCTCCCTCACTGGTCCAGCTTCGCCAAGTTCCTGCAAGATCACAGAAGAGAGAAACTACACAAAAGACATAGATTTACATTCATAACTAGTTTAGGATCAGATATAAACTAAATATGCAAATATAACAAAGCATCATTGATATACAAGCATATAGGAGAAACTCAAATAGTTTTATTGATATGATAAGAAAGTCCAAGAGGACATACAACCAAGTGAGTCCCGATCTAGCATCTACCTCCCAGCAAAGGAATCCCTTCCTCTCCTCCAACAAAGCATAAATCACCCAATGCACTAATCTCAATCTGAAACCAACAGCAATTCTCTGCAAAGTACAAAATTCCAGCCTCTGGATCTCTGGGATGAGGGATCCATATATAGATGTGAACAGAGAGGATGAGTCAGCTTATGTTTTGACTTGTGGCTTCTCTCTGTCAGTTCTTGCTTCCACTTGGAGGCTGAGAGCCTCTTACTCATCACTGGTCGAATTCATTGAGGCAAGTGTCATTGAGGAAGATTCTGGAAGCTTCCAGTGTCTGTACACCTCGCGGAATGATACTGCCATTTGGAATTTCTCGCTCAGCGCACCCTGGTAGTGCATTTAGGTGCGTTGCAACGCACCTAGCTAGTGTACTGGGGTGCATTGCAACGCAAGCAGCTAGTAGAGCATCTGAATTGATCCTGAATTGACTATTTCTAAGTGGTTTTTGGTGGAGAACTTCTGGGAGAAGCTGTCATTGGTTGACCTTGTTCCTTTAGGGGCAAGAACAACTCTTTTAGGGACTTTGGATCCCTTGGATTATGGACATTTCATGCTCAATGCTGTAAGGCACAAAAATGTCTATAACAGTTGCCCCCTAAAGTATGAGGCCGTTTATCGGGTGAAATGCTTTATTAGGAGGATCCAAAGTTATTTCAATGCTGGGAGGAGACCTGTAATAAGATACAATACAATACATTATTTTTTATACTTTTTTCATGATCTAGCTGAGGCGGGCATTCCCATGCTCAGCTTTATAAATTCATTTTTCTGTACATAGAACAGACAATCGTCTGATGGTAGACTGATGATTTTGATGAAATCATCATCCTTTTGGTAGGATGATTATCTGTGCTGCAATGTTGTACATTTCAATGTCTTTATTTTTCCTAAATATATATCGCAGCCCGGATGGATGAAACTAGATCCGGGGTCTTCAATCTTGTCCGATCTTCACTCTAAGTACAAGTCGATCCATGTGAGAAATGTTCTAAAGTCGAACATGGAAAGACATCACTTGATTACCAGTCAATGATGTAAACTGTTAACAAGTGCGAGAGGAATCACCGATAATGATAATGACCCTCAAGGTACTGCAGTACAATTCACGTTGTGTGAATAAAGGACTTGGCGTCGAACACCACGCAAAATCTTTCGATCGAAGGTCATTGATGTATACCTGTCGCCGGAAGTGAGAAACTTGCCATTGAGGCATGCATGCTTCAAAGTACTAAAGCGGGTGTTCCTAGATCAACTTCTTGGATAATGAGCTGATGTTGACAAGAAGCGATTCATCAAAGGAGGGCCTTAATGTATCCCACATCAGTGACACGGAATGGAGCAAATGATTTTGATGGAGGTGAAAACGATCTGATGATATATGGTTCAGGGTGGCGGTCATGAAAGAATGAAGGATAATGTACGGTAGTGGATGGGACACGGTTGACTTCTCTGGAGGACTTCTCTTGAACATATCGGCGACACTTATGTGATGGATTGGTAGCATTTACCCCAAAGATGGATGGTATGGCGAGACCATGGTGATGTGACCGGCGAATGAAACAACCCAACCCGACTCAGGCACAGAGCGGAAGTGTCATGTTCAAGAGCGACTTGCTACCAATAAAAGTTCTTTGAGTTTCTTCCCAATTTTTCCCCAGTCATTGCTAACCAGTACCTCTTTATTTTTTTCAAGCTTGAGGAGGATAACATATGCTTGTTCTATAATTTTCCCTTCGGGCAAACCCATCGCTATGTTTTAACGAGCCTAGCGATAGTGAAACTCGTTCTCGTCTAAAGACAAGTTTGTCACTATTAATCTTTTTAACGAGTCTAACGACAAAGATAACTCGGTCCTTTTCATTTTTAGAGAGTCTGAAAAGGTACGTAAAGATAACTCCAAAGTTCCTTTTTCGTCATCTAATACCTTAAGTCCGAAAAAGTATAAAACAATACATAAGGGATGAGTTTTCGATAGTTTTAACGAGCCGAACAAAACAAGCGCTTGATCTTTTTGTGCAATAATCCCTCAGGTCCAAAAAGATTAAAATCTAGAGGAGGGATAGCACTTTCGGTCGCTTTAACGAGCTGGAAGGCCAAAACTCGGCAATCTTTTCATATTTTACGAGTCATATGAAAAGAGCTTAAAGGAGACTCGTCTTTTGAGGAACGAGTGATAAAACGGGTAGCAGCTGATTCCAGGTAAGGGTTGGAATTTTCCAATCACGACAGTGTCACAAGGATGGCTAGTGAAATCACTCTTCGCAGCTGTTCCTCAAAATGGGTAAACAATCAAATGGAGGTGAACGATTGGCCAATGGAAAAGTGGAGGTGACGGTGCAAACACGACCAAGGCTTTAATGGCTGATAAATTTACATTCACAGTAGTTATTTACCAGAGGATAGTTCATTTTTTAACGAGCTTAAACGCGGATTGAAACACTTGCTCGATTTTATGTTTATTTTTTAACGAGCATGAACTATGTGCTAAAACTACTCGATTAATCCAGTCATATGATAAGAATGTCTCATTTAAGATTCCATTTTTTATGGAGCTTGCGCCTTACAAAGCTTTGCTCCGGAATCCTTTCTTTATGCAAGCTCGGAAACGACTAATCCTACGAGTTTAAAGGGTTAGACCTACAGGTTTAAAGGGAGGACCTAAAAATTTAAAAAATAAATAGCCGCACCTTGCTTGCACTCCAAAAGGTTTGCATGCCCCCAGGTATAAAATACGATTTCAAGGTTACCCCTCAATTTGCAGATAAAACATTTGTTATACCAGGAAAGGCCTACCTCTTTCAGGTTATCCAAATATTGTCTCATTTGCGCAGCAAACAAAACACTTCTTCGGCGATGTCTATCGAGATAGACAAAGGTGAGTGACAACGAGTGCCAAACACATAACTTTGACAAAAGAATCTTATTCTAGAACAACCCCTCTTCCAATCATGGACGGGGTACAGACTAGTCATATTCTCCCGTGGAAACCTACCCTATACCCGAAGTTTTCCTGCTAGTGAAATCACTCTTCACAGCTGTTCCTCAAAATGGGTAAACAATCAAACGGAGGTGAACGATCGGCCAATGGAAAAGTGGAGGTGACGGTGCAAACACGACCAAGGCTTTAATGGCTGATAAATTTACATTCACAGTGGTTATTTACCGGAGGATAGTTCATTTTTTAACGAGCTTAAACACGGATTGAAACACTTGCTCGATTTTATGTTTATTTTTTAACGAGCATGAACTATGTGCTAAAACTGCTCGATTAATCCAGTCATATGATAAGAATGTCTCATTTAAGATTCAATTTTTTATGGAGCTTGCGCCTTACAAAGCTTTGCTCCGGAATCCTTTCTTTATGCAAGCTCGGAAATGACTAATCCTACGAGTTTAAAGGGTTAGACCTACAGGTTTAAAGGGAGGACCTAAAAATTTAAAAAATAAATAGCCGCCCCTTGCTTGCACTCCAAAAGGTTTGCATGCCCCCAGGTATAAAATACGATTTCAAGGTTACCCCTCAATTTGCAGATAAAACATTTGTTCTACCAGGAAAGGCCTACCTCTTTCAGGTTATGCAAAGATTGTCTCATTTGTGCAGCAAACAAAACACTTCTTCGGTGATGTCTATCGAGATAGACAAAGGTGAGTGACAACGAGCGCCAAACACATAACTTTGACAAAAGAATCTTATTCTAGAACAACCCCTCTTCCAATCACGGATGGGGTATGGACTAGTCATATTCTCCCACGGAAACCTACCCTATACCTGAAGTTTTCCTGCCGAAGCAGACCAGGACGCATGCCCCCTGGGTTCCAGTCATATCCTTCCGAATCACTCGCGCTCATCGGGAGGATGGACCGTGGGTTGAGACATTTCTTGCGTGAAGAGACCATTTAGGGATGGCATATGACTATTTGCGATGCGTGATCCGGGAAATGAAAGCTGGTCCATGAGCTTGACCACTCTTCCTTCGTGCGGAAAACACATTACTCTAAAGAGTGAGGAGACGATGGCTCCCATGCAATAAATATAGTCTCGTCCAAGGAGTAGTTTATAATCCAAGGGTCCTTGAACGACCATCATGTTCATTTGAATAGTCTTCCCTTTCAATGTGATAGGTACATTGGGGAGGATCCCTAAAGGTCGACTGGTTCCTTTATCGAAGCCTGTCAGATTTCTCATCTCAGGCAAAAGCGATGGCGAACCAAGCGCTTTCCAAGCAATAGAGGAAAAGATACTCACAGATGCCCCCTCATCAATGATGGTGCCAGCCATGACCATCCTGTATATTTGAACGATAATTCGGAATGGTATGCTTGCTGGCAACTGGGGTCTGCCTAGTTGGTTCCAGTCGAAGGATACAACTAGGTTGCTTGGTGGTGGGAACGAGTAGACGGCCGGATATCGCTCTGACAAACTTCCTTCCTGTGATAAATGAATGGGTGGATTGCCCCCGTGTTCGTCAGAGTCTGTGTTGATGAAAAGAATCTAGATGGTGTCATCCTTATCCTCTTCAGTGACTGTATCATTCGAAGATAAAACCTCTGAAGGCAAGACCGGGTCAACTTCCGCCTTGACCTTTTGACTTTCGTCTGGTATGGATTCAGTTGGTTTATCTTCAATGATAGATGCTTTAGCTGACCACTTGAGCGGTCCAGCTAGATTCTCAACTAACGAAGGACTTGGCAAGAGTTTTTTATATCCAGGAGGAAGTCGTAACGGTGAAACCAGACGATCTTCCAAGACTCTTTTAGCCTCGCCTAAGAAGGGACAACGGTGGAGGGCATGGTTGCCTTCGCACAGTTTACAGGGAGGTCTAATTCTCCCTTTTTGTCCCGGAACTTCACTTTCGCTAGTTGACGGTGTTCTTTCAACATGGCCATCAGAGGTTGACAACACCGGATTGTGCAAATGGGGAGACCAGTCCCTTAGTATTCGAGGGATGCAAGGACAATCTCTGTGAAAGTGGTCTCCCTTGCAAATGACACATGGCGATTTAGGCCTAGTCAGTGCTGTGTGTGGATTTTCATTAGATGAAACTTGTTTTCCCTTATTTGCCTTTGGCTCCTTCTTCTTTTTCTCCTTCTTCTTCTTTTCCTTCTTCTCCTTAGGAACTTGGTTTTTAGCTTTACCAGTCTCGTCACGCGAAGAGGAAGGAAGAGAAGAATAATTAGAGGAAGTATAAGGTTGGTGGTAAATTCTGGACTCGTCTAATTGTTGATTCGATTGTTCAGGAATAGTGGTGTTCTGAAAAACATTGGTTGAGAAGAGCCAAACTGGCAGGCCAATTGTCAGTCCTGGAAGCGACAATGTGGCCATATGGGGCGCACCAACATCTCCCCAAGAGGAGAAGGGACTAGGATTTCCACCAAGGGGAATTCCTTGGTTGGTAGGCTCCATTTTCTCAACCTAAAGATCAACGCAGGAAGAAGGGTATGAATATTCCGTTTAAAATAAATTTTAACGACGCTTAGACACAACTTGCTTTTTCAATTTTAAAGAGTCGAGAAAAAGCTAAAGATGACTCTAGTCTCCTTCCATTTTTAACGAGCCTGAAGTGACAAGTGCTCAGATGGACCTTTTCTGTTAAGGAGTCTGAAAAGGAATGAAATGGACTGCTCTGGAGTTCTAGGTAGACGGCGTGCCAAACTTTTCACAAAACCGCAGAATACTTTTTAGGGTACGGGCGGTCAATATTCTCGAATGTTGTGTTCAGTGCATTGCGATCAGTAGGGTGGCCAACATGGCTTCCTATGGATAAAGGTTTTATGCCTATAGGGGTCTCCCAATATATACTCGACGGTACGTGGGAGCACAATCCGTACTGGCACTTATCGTCTCTCAGGAGGAATCACCCAACCATCAGTGAGGCGACTAGTGACCAGGTTTTATGACGCCAGAACACGTCTCTAGCCTAGACCTCTATGTTGTGCATTAAGTTACAAATCGTTGTTAAGTTCATTCAATTTATTTTAGGTTGATCTTTCTTAGAAGTGTTGGAGAGGCAAATCCCCTCTACGGATAGAGGCGATCCCTACTAGCCCAAAACGGGTCTAGCAACAATCATCAATGCTACTACGCATGTTCCTAGTTGCAATTAAAAGATGGGAAAAGAACACCTACTTGGGGTCCAACGCTTGTCATTTGGAGAAGAGATGCCACCTTCACTCCTTCGCTTTGGCTGGTCACGATCCTTCCGCGATCCCTGCGAATAGATACCTGCACACACGAAGAGAAGACAAACACAAGCGTGAAATCTAGTAAAAGCAACTATACATCAGTCAGAAAAGATGTAATTCACATTATACATTGCATAGAAAAATGAGAGTGGAACAATAACAGCAGTCATCTATTATTAATCAAAATAGAGAAGAGTACAACCAAGCGTTCTGACGTCGATATCCTTCTCAAGAGGGGCCGGTCAGCAAGCTCTTCAAGCATTCACCTTTGAGGATGGTTCTCCCAAGACAAGAGACTCTCTCTCACACACAAGTAAATCAACACAACCTTCCCTAAGCTATCAATCACTTCCACACCTATCACACCAACTACCTACAGCAGCAGCAAACTGAGCACACAATACAAGCTATTCCATAATATGCCAACTATTCCAACTAGCTGCTCATGGTAATGGTGGAGGCTTATATAGGAGAAGGGGTCTCCTAGAAAGGTGGAAGGATGAGCTTATCTTCAAGGGGAGTGGTTGCAAAGGGTCGAACAGACATGCCATAGAAGGGAGGCGACATTCACAAGACTAACAACCAAGCCTGGAGTTATCTGGAAGGTTGGCTGTTGGAACAAATTCGCCTAAACTGGATCAGCGCGGGTGCCTAACTGCCCTGGCGCACTGACAGCGCGAGGCATCAATAGTAAAGCCTCGGTCAGCGCGGGTTGATACAAGCGCAGGTAGCGCTGGTGAGTCAGCGTGGAAAAGCCGTGTGCTTCCACGCTGGCAGCGCACGTGGCTAGTTATAAGGCGCCAGTCAGCGCGGATATTTTAGAAACAGACGCGCTGATGAGGAAAACTTTAGAGAAAGTGGGTTTTTGACCAGTTCAGAAGGCATGGACTTGGTTATTGTGAATTCTTGGCACAGTAGGGATACTGACTGGATGACAGTGACAAATTACTGTGTAACAGATGCCCCCTAAAGCATGAAGACCGAGAGAGTGGGAGGGGTGAAATGCTTTACAAGACTTGCCGAACTGGAACACCACCAGGAAGGACCGAACATCTCTGATAATCAAGTACATGCAGTCTAGGCATGGGCGCAGCCATCCGAAAAGACATGCGAAAGGTCTGTGGAATGGACGCAGCCACCCAGCTAAAAAGACCATAATAGTGATAAGGCATGGTCGCAGCCATCCATGAAGACTCAGGTATGGGCGCAGCCATCCATCTATGAGTCATGTAATGATCATCCACAAATCGCAACCTGGACCAGAACAGACAGAGATCCAGGGTCTTGCGCTCCATCTCGACCCGAACAAAGTACAAGTCCAGACATGTGAATACATGAGTTGAAGTCGAACATGCATGAACATCGTCTGATTACCAGTCAATGATGAGAACTGTTAACAGACGCGAGAGAAACCACCAATAATGACAATGGCCCTCAAGGTACTATAGGTACAATCCGCGGCGTGTGAATCAATGAGCTGGCGTCGAACACCCACGGAATCATTCGATCGGAGGCCAATGATGTAAACCTCGCGTCGAACACGAAGAACCTGCCATTGAGGCATGCAGGCTCCAAGGCACCTGAAGGGAGTCTCTAGATCACCTTCCTGGATAATGAGTTGGAGTCGACAGGAAGTGACCTTGATCGAAGGTGGGCCATAATGTTTCCCACATCATCGACGCGAGACAGAGGTAAAATGATTTGTGTGAGATAGCAGAGGAGGTTGTATGCGTGCAGAGGTCAACTTCTCTTGAACATATCGGCGGCACGACAGTGGACGTGGCAGTATTTGACATCAAATGAGCAGAGGGTATGATGACGAGGCAATGAGAAAATGAGTGGTCAAATAGGATAACCCATACCCACGGAGGCCAATTGTGAAACAGAATGAGGAATTCCCACCCGACACGAATGCAGACCGGTGCCATGTTCAAGAGCGACATACTGCCGACACGACTATTATTACTGTTCCATTTTCCCCACCATTTCTGGCAGGTACCCCGGTTATTTTTGGATGACAAGCTTGACGGGGATAGCATATGCTTGGAAAGGTGTCATGTTGACAATGTTCGATGTCATCGAGTGTTTAACGAGCCTGACAAAGGAAAAATTCGGAGCCTTTTCTTGTTTAGGGAGTCTGAAAAGACATCGGAAAAGGAGACTCCAGGGGGGTCCTTTTTCGTAAAGTTGTCTCTCGAGCCCGAAAAAGTATAAAACGATGCTCGAAAGAACCGCCCGACCATTACGATCGAGGATTACCTTTCGTAAATAGTGCCCTCGACCCGAAAAAGTAAAAAAGCGGTCGAAAACACGTCGTTTTAGAGTCGTTAACGAGCGCGAAACGACAAACACCCGGCAATCTTTTTAAGTTCCACGGTCGTAAAAAGAGCTTAAAATGACCGCCCTTCGTTCCCTTTAACGAGCTGAAAGGAGGCTCGGCTATCTTTTCTTGTTTCATGTCGGAAAAGAGCTTAATGACGACAGTTTCGGGACCAAGTGTATCCAGGACCATTATGACTTCACCGCTTTTGAGAACCTGCACAATGAAAAATACCCGCATAAATCCGTTCGACATATTAAAAACATAGTCAAGCATGCATAAAGACGTACATTATGGCAAAAGTGCTAAGTCCATGGTAACAACATGACCAAAAAACCCATATTCGTAAAAATTATAGTCAATTAAGCCATTTTTACTATAAATAGAAAGGCAAATAGTCATTTTCACCATTGTTACCAAATTCAGCCTTTGAGAACATTGTGAAGCTGCGAAGTTGACGGAGCCAATTCTTCCTCGTGCGGACACCATTTGGCGAATGGCTTGCTCCAGGTAGGTTCCTCTTGCCATGCGCTCTGTTTTGAGTCCTTTTGTAAGCATTTTGGCGGTGGGATTGGCCCAATTGGGCAATTTTTTGAGCCATGGGTGCGCTCTCGGTCAGCGCGGGTTTCCCGCTCGGGACCGCGCTGACCGATAAAAATTGCACGTACCAGATTTCGGGTCAGCGTGGAAAACCCGTGTTCTTCCGTGCTGACCTGGAGAAAATACAAAGGATCCGCCATTGTCAGCGCGGCTGTTTTAAAAACAGCCGCGCTAGCGCAGTCAAATTCCATTTTTTATATTTGAACGTGAAATTTTTATTGGCCAGCACTCTAATTGCCTTTAATGCTCATGCAGGACGCAATGGCCTTCCAGTGGCAAGAGAGGGCCCACGATGTTGAGGACGTAGTCGCTTTTGCGAGAGCGGATTGCCGAGATGCCATGCGGGCGTGCGGATTCCTAAAATTCTTCTTGACTCCTCGGTTGAGAGCTCATCATGACTTACTTGAGTTCCTGATCCGGTCATGGAACCCAATAGACGGCAAATTTACCATCCGTGGTAAAGACATTGAGTTTGACCACATGGACATATATTTCTTGATTGGATTGTCGCGCCGGGGTGCGAGGCCCATTCTGGAGGGGCAGCGGCCCAGCGGTGAGACTCTCGACCAACTCATGGCTCGAGTATGTCCAGGGGCGGAGAAATCGCGGAGTGGGAAGGTGTCAATTCCCACGGTGAGAGATATAGTCCTTCGCACCATCCTTTTTATGGTGACCCGGGCAGCGGGATGTTTGGCCAACCACGAGGCCTCTAAGACTCATCTGCTGCTAGCTCTTGATTGTCTACAGCCTACAGTGTTCGACTGGGCCACTGCAGTGACCAATAGCATGAAGAGGCAACTCAACAACTGTCGTCGCGGAGAGTCGAAACAGTTTGGCTATGGGTCGCTCTTACTCCCACTCATTCTGGAGCGGGTGCCAGTCATGCGGCTGCAGACTATGGCCGTGGATCCTCCTAGAGGTCCCCGGGAGACGAGGGCCACTCGATGGGCTCGCATTATGCCACGTGGGGGTGGTGGCCGGCCAGCCACTTGGGGAGTGATCTTTCGAGAGTGGTTGGAGCAGCAGATCGTTTTTGTTGAGGACTGGCCGTACGCGGGTATGGACTTCCACAACGATCCTGACATGCCACTGCCTGCAGGAGAGCATTGGGATGATGGAGGAATGACACTTGATTTCTCTGAGTTTTTTAATGTTTTTTAATTTTTTATGCATATGTCTTGATAATTGTCACGTTGTGCAGATGTGGGACCTGTTAGACCCATCGGCTTAGCCCCAGAGGCACGGAGAGAGGGGCAAGGAGCTGATGTCCTTGCCTTGGTCCCTCCAGGAGTTGATACTTCAGAGACCATAGCTCGCAACCTTGAGGGGTTGCTGGAGGGCGTGCCAGACTATCAGGGAGTCGAGGAGGTTCCAATAGAGCACTAGATCCATACAGTGGGGGTGGCACCTAGGGTGCACCGCTTGTTGAGGCAGGTGGCACGAGCGGCTGTGTGCTACAGAGAGCACAACCCAGCACAGTAGTCGCCTAGGTTTCTTTTTGATGTTTTGGGAGACATATGTCTCAAATGTACGGAGAACAGTGACTCTTCATTTTTGACACATACATTTATTTTTGAGCGCCTCAGTGCGCCACACGATATATATATGTACATATCGATTTTTGGGATGGATCATTGTTACATGTGATGATGCTTTGTTTATGTTATGCGATTGTTCAGTACAACTGTGATCTTATGTATGAATTTGCACAACACATGACCCATGTATTTTAATTTTTTAATGCAAGCTTGAAATCACACACGGCACGCATGCAAACTATGCTTGGAAAACAAAAATGATTTTATTTACATATGCTTATGGTCTTATTATGCTTTCTACGTTTCTTGTATAATGTTCATCTGTTTCGCAAATGCCTATCTAACACATGATTTGCCAATGCATCAGTCAACGTGTTTAATCGTCTTGGGATATGTTGATATGTGATATAATCAAAATTCCTTTCTAACAATCTAACACGCAGGTACAACCTTAGGATGCGTTGGTCTCTGACGGAATATCGCCCGTTGAGTTGATGGACGACAAGCTGGGAGTCTAGGTTCACCATCATTGCACGAATGCCGAGGTCAACTGCTTCGGCTAGTAGCTCAATTACGGCACTGTATTCGGTGACATTATTAGTGGTGCGACCGAGGCAGACTCCTTCCGTGAGGATCATAGATTGCCCATGCCGCAGAGGACAAATTGCAAGTACTACGGCAGGCGCCATCAGCGAAACCAACATAAGGTGCACTAGTCATCTGCACAAGAGGGAGAAAACAAAATAAGAGGCGAACACGCCTTCACACCAAAGCAAAAATGAAATCATGCACACAAAACACACTAAACACGCGTATGTACAAGCTGAGTGCATGAAATCATGCATAATATTTCTTCAGATAAAGCCCATTGCGGGGCTTGTCAAGAGGATTTCCTTCGTAATCAACTAACTCATATGCGCCCTTTTGTAAAACTCGTTTCACTATATAGGGACCCAACCACATGGATTCGAGTTTTCCTGCCCCCAGCTTATCTTTAGCTTGATCATAGAGCAGTACTAGATCTCCCTCAACGAAGGAACGAGGATGAATATTCTGATCGAAGTGAGCTTTGACTCTCTTCTTTTGCGCTTCGATAGCTAGAGAAGCCAAACGACGGGTCTCGTCTAACCGCTCTAGGTACAGAAGTCGTTCCTCCACCGGAGTGGTGTTGGGAAGCAACTCGACAGCTAGTTTCAACGAAGGAATTTCACACTCAACGGGAAGGGTGGCCTCCAGTCCATAAACCAATTGAAATGGCGTAAAACCGGTGGCGTCCTTCACAGAAGTCCGGTAGGCCCACAAGGCAGGGAACAGCATCAGATGCCAATTAGACTTGTGCATATTGACGGTGCGTTGAAGCATGGTGATCAAAACTTTGTTCACGGCTTCGACTTGACCGTTAGATTGTGGATAGTACGGTGTCGAACTATCTTGGCGCAAGCCTAGCTGGGTCGTTAGTTCCGTCATCATGTGATTACGGAAATGTTTTCCGTGATCTGTGACAATAGCCTGAGGGACTCCGAAACGAGTAATGACATGGTTGAATAAAAACTGCGCCGCTGTGTAACCGTCTTCGTTTAATGTAGGCATCGCTTCGGCCCACTTGGTGAAATAATCCACGGCAACGATGATATACCCATGCCCCCCGGCCGAACGAGGGTTACAGGACGTATAATCGATGCCCCACTTGGCAAATGGACCTACGGTAACGACAGGGTGCAGTGGTGCAGGAGGAGCACGCATCTTCCGGTGGTACACCTGGCATTCATGGCATGCCCGAACGGCGAGAATGCAATCTTTAAAAATAGAAGGCCAGAAGTAACCAGCACGGAGGATTTTCTGGGCGGTAGCATATCCGGACATGTGGCCGCCACAAGCACCAGAGTGGCAGTCATTCAACACCCGCTCAGCTTCCTCGAGAGTCAGACATCGGCGGAGAACTGAATCAACGCCGAGGCGGTACAGGGTATCGCCCAAGATGCGATAGGGTTGAGATTGGTGACGAATTCGCCGTCGAGCATCTTTCGACACATTAGGACGGAAGGAAGACGTCTGCAAATATACGATAATGTCCCCGTACCACGGGTCGAGGGTACTGATAAGAAACAATGTTTCATCCGGGATATGCTCCTCTGAACGAGAGGGTGCAGAACGAGATGGCAAGGAACAGAGCAGTTCAGCAAAGACCAGTGATTTCTTTGACTTGGACGTAGTAAACTCCAAGTCGAACTCTTGGAGGATGACAATCCACTTCGAGTATTTGCCCCCCAGCAGCTGACGCGACAAGATGTAGGTCATGGGGTTGCAATCAGAGATCACGGTCGTTGTGCGCAACAGGATATAATGCCGGAATCGTTGAACGGCGCAGACAGCAGCCAATGCCAACTTCTCGACATATGCATAGCGAGTTTCCGTATCCAAAAGGTTGCGACTAAGATAGTAGATAACATGCTCGGTGCCGGCATCATCGTCTTGCACCAGAACCATGCCGATGGTGGTGTCAGCGGCAGCTAAGTAGAGAGTGTAATCACGGTGATAGTTCGGAGGTCTTAAGAGTGGAGCTGAAACGAGAAGGTCTTTAAGACGCTCGAAAGACTCCTGGGCGATGGCATCCCATCGAAAGGGTGTGTCTCGCTTTAACAACCGTGTGAAACCCTTAGCCACCTCGGCATAATTTGGAATGAATCGTCTGAGAAACTTTGCTTTACCCTGCAAGCTCTGCAGTTGCTGCAAAGAGGCAGGGGGAGGAAGGTTCAAGATGGCCTCGACCTCTAGTGGATCCAAACGGATTCCTTCTCGGGAGACGATGAACCCGAGTAGTCGGCCAGATTCTACGCAGAAGACACACTTATGCGGATTGAGTCGAATACGGTAGTGTCGACAGCGGAGAAAGATTTCGCGTAGATGAGATGGATGGTCTCCACGCTTAGCTGAATGAGCCGGAAGGTCGTCCAGATAAGGCTGCACGATGTGTCGAATATCATGAAAAGCATATGACATCGCACGTTGGAAAGTAGCACCGGCATTTTTGAGACCGAAAGGCAGCTTCTTATAGGCGAAGGTACCCCAAGGACAAATGAAAGCTGTCTTATGCTGGTCTACAGGGGCTATGTTGATCTGGTTATAGCCAGAAAAGCCGTCCATGAACGAATAGATTTCACTTCCTGCACAATCATCGATAAGCTGATCGATGAAAGGCGTGGGAAAGTTGTCTTTTGGACAGGCACGATTAATATCGCGATAATCAACACAGACTCTGATAGTACCCTGCTTTTTATTCACAGGGACTATATTGGACACCCACTCTGTGAGGGGGATGGCATAGATGAAACCAGCTCTAAGAAGTTTCTCAACTTCGGCCTTGATGGCGGCAGCCTTTCTAGGGTGCACTGGGCGTAAGCGCTGACGAACAGGCTTAGCGTCTGGATAAGTAGGTATTTCGTGCTCCACTATACTAGGGTCGATGCCGGGCATTTCCTCGTAAGACCATGCAAAGACATCGCGGAATTCGCGAAATAAAGCGGTATAGAGATGAACTTCCTCAGGAGTGCATGTAACTCCTATGAAAATGTTCTCGACAATCCCTGGTTTGACAGAGATGTCGATAGGCTGGGTCTGCGTGATGTTGCCCATATTTCCCTCCGAAGTCACTTGGTATAACTGAACAGGTGTTTGGAGGGGCGGAGATGGGACACATGATGCAAACCGCTCGAGACATGCGACCATTTCCGAAGGTGGAGGGAGAAACGAAGAGCGATGGTGGTGATCTGACCAAGGGAGCTCTTCGAGAGACATGGTCTCTATGATAGCCTCGTCGGAAGGGAATGTTTCCTTCAATGGGTCCGAAGTGGCTTCATCACCCAACCAAGGAAAATGATCGTACGAATCGGGAACACTGCTTGAAGAAGCAGGTTCTGGAAAGGGAGCCGACGCAGCAACAATCTCGATGTAGTTGAGCTCGGCAGGACTCAACGGCATCATATCACCCCAAGTGTCTTCTTGATTCACGGGTGGGAGAACCCATGGATCAGAGCGCACTGAAATCATGTTAACCGGGGCGAGATTTGGAGGTGGGAGGGGAAAGACTCCCATTAAGGAGGGATCTTTGAACAATCCAGCACCCACGCTCACTAACGACTTGGAGGTATGCTCCACGAATGGCACATTTCCTTCAGAAGAAGAAGCAAAAAAGGACAGCTGGTCCACCGTGACGATCTTCCCTTGATGAGGGAAACGAACGACGCGGAATAAGGAAGAAGCCACGGCTTGCATGGCGTAAGTCCAGCTTCGTCCGAGGAGGAGGTTGTAAGTGAGATTAGCGTCGACAACTTCGACCTCCACCTCTACAGTCTTTCCTTCTAAAGTGATAGGCAATCGTTGGAGGATACCATATGGACGAGATTCTCTTCCATCGAAGGCTTCCAGGGTTGTCGGAGACTGGCTCAAAGTAGGAGAACCAATGGCTTTCCAGCATGCAACAAACATAATGCAAGTTGAGGCACCCTCATCGATAACTGTACGATGGATCGTTTTGCCATTGATGAGGACCTGTATAAGGAAAGCCACCTGGTGAGGCAATCTCTGAGTGAAACCCTCGAGATCAAAAGAAATTAAATCCGAATCTGCCGGGTCGATGCCACCAATTGCTGATAGCAGGGACTTCCTCTGGGAGGGGCAGCTCTGGAGGACTTCTAATACGGACATAGCGGACGGAGCCTGAGCTAAGTCCTCGACAATGCTGTAGTGCTGAGCGGCACGAGCATTGGGGTTATAAGATGACTTCCTGAGTACACCTTTGGGAGGGGGTCGGGGGATCGTCTCAGTGCTGGGCCGTTCGATGTGAAGGGGACCAGAACTGGACGGAGGAGCGCTGGAGGTAACCTCTGGCTCTTTCCCGGCTTGAGATGGATAATCTTTCGCTCGAGTTGTCACATGGATGGGAATTGTTCCAGCCATGAACACTTGGGAACCGAACGAGGAAGAAGATTGAGACGGATCTGCCACCATTTGGGTCTGCTGGGAAGGGAAAGGCTCTTTAAGCACGGCAGGAGGTCCGGGAGCACCTTTCAAAATTTGACTAACTTCGGACCGCCTTGGGAAATCCTTGGTATAGTGATCCTCATCGCAGATGAGACAAGGATACTTAGGCTTTCGTTTGGCTCCTTCCTCGGAGGGAGGCTTAGAGGAATCCTGCTTGGGCTGTCCAGATTTATCCTTGGCTTTCCCTTTCTTTTTCCCTTTTGAGGATTTATCCGCCGCGGTGGACTGGACGGCGTTTACCTCAGAGGTACTCCCAGAAATTGATGGGCCCTGAGAAGCATTTTCGTTAGAAGAGTTCTGTTTCTGCTTCCCAGGGTTCGCGGCGGATTTCTTTGATGACGTGTTCACAGAACCAATGACTCCATCAACAGAGGGTTTCGGCGGAGCCTTGGACTGTCCAGGCCTCGGGGCATCTGGCAGATACTCATATAAAGTACCTGACTGAGAATACACTAAGTCGAGGTACTGAGCTCGCGCGATTGCTTGCTCTTCAGTTACACATGCTCCCATTGCAATATCCTTTGCGATTTTGGGGACAAAGGAAGTTGTGAACCAATCGGTCAGGAGTTGATCAGGGATCCAGAATTTGATCAAGCGGCGACGCCTTCTCCATTCATGTATATGATCAGAAATGTGCGTAGCCGTGTCCTGTTTGAGAGACGTGAGAAGATGCGTCCCAGTCTCGTACCGAATGGGTAACTGAAAATGAGTCAAGAAGGCCATAGCCAACGAGTTGAAGTCTTGAAACATGCCGCGATTCAGCTCGATATACCACTTAGCGGCTGAACCAGTGAGAGTTATCTGAAAGAGGTGGAGCCGGACAGAGTCATCAAGCCATGAATTCGATGAAAACCAAAGATGATAGGTCATTACATGGGCCTGAGGGTCCTCACCAGCTTTGCCGTCAAACTTTGGACAATCACCTGGTATTTTGGTTGGAACTGGTGGCCAATATGCGTTATGCAAAATAGGATCATTTGTTAACTTGGACACATTAGGAAGTTCCAATGTCGCTAAGAATGGTAACTGCGGGTTAAAGGACATTTGTGGCTGCGGATTCGAGGCAGTATTAGGGTTCCAACCAGGTGGTGGTTGCCCCCACGAACTTTGTCCAGACGGGCCTGGGCCGAAAGGACCTGGCGCATACGAACTCTGTCCCGATGGACCCGGCCCAAAAGGGCCTGGCGCATAGGAATTTTGTCCGTAAGGGTTCTGTCCATACGTATTCTGACCATATGCGGACAGTTGCCCCTGTTGCTGCCCCCCAGCTCCCCATGTATTAGCAACTTGGCCTACAGGTGCAGCATACTGATAATTTTGGTAAGGAATGACCTGTGGTTGTTGATAATTCTGATAAGGAGCAAATTGAGTTTTCCCCTGGGGTTGCTGGTAGCCATATGTTTGCTGGGCCCCATACTGAACCTGATGAGAAGGCTGCATTTGGTAGGAAGGTTGGGGCTGAGGCCCACCTTGCATTTGATAACTCATTTGAGTTTGAGGCCCGGCATAATGTCCCTGAACCGGTTGGGCTTGGATCATCTGGCCCGAAGGTTGACTTGGTTGGATTTGGGATGGACCTGCCTGCCCAGTAGGACGGACCTGCTGGGTGCCAGGTTGTCCGTGGACCACCAAGGGTTGTCCTTGCGGAACAGATGATTGAGCCGACTGGACGGCTGGTTGACCCTGAGGTTGGCCAGCTTGTCCAGATGGATGACTAGGGCGGACAACGGGTTGACCTTGCTGTATAGAAGGTTGGCCCGTCTGCCCCCCATGGTGTACAGGCTGAGCAGAGGGTTGGCCTTGCTGTATAGCAGGTTTCCCCCCTTGGTACACGGGCTGAGCAATGGGTTGGCCTTGCTGTATAGCAGGTTGCCCCCCTTGCCCAGAAGGATGCATGGATTGAGCAGTGGGTTGACCCTGCTGGACGTAGGGTTGCCCTCCTTGCCCAGAAGGATGACCAGACTGGACAGTTGGTTGGCCCTGCTGAACGTAGGGTTGCCCCCCCTGCCCAAGAGGATACCCTTGCTGGACTACTGGTTGACCTTGTGGGGTGTAAACTTGCCCAGTTTGTCCAGATGGGTACCCTTGCTGAGGACCAGGTTGACCTTGTTGGATGTAAGGCTGCCCTGGTTGCCCAGTTGGGTAACCTTGCTGGGTACCAGGTTGCCCTGGGTAACCAGAAGGTTGGTTATGATATGCAAATGACGGACCACCAACGGCCGAGGGTTGTCCCGTGTAGGGTTGTCCCTGTGGGCCCCCAGATTGTCCTGGGTAAGGCGGGCCATAGAGTGGTTGCCCCTGAGGGGTTTGCACATTAGATGGCTGGCCTTGATTTGGCGGTACCTGAGGCTGCCCCCCAGGGAAGACCTGGCGTCCACTACGTATATGAGTAACGGGGTCATAAGTAATCTCGAGAGGCACCGAGACTTCGACGAAAGGGTGACGAGGCAGAGCCTGAACAAGCTCAAGATATTCACCGTTAGCATCGTAATAGAAGAGAGGACCTTGGTAATCGGGGTCCGTAATGGGCTGCCCAAAAGCATCATACGGCCCTGCTCCTGGA
Organism: Pinus tabuliformis; assembly: GCA_031772625.1. Taxonomy (NCBI): domain Eukaryota; kingdom Viridiplantae; phylum Streptophyta; class Pinopsida; order Pinales; family Pinaceae; genus Pinus; species Pinus tabuliformis. Next base: position 511,086,600 of record CM062806.1, on the reverse strand, counting down.
ATGCCACCAGAAGAGGGTTGAGCACTTTGCGTAGGATCAACGACTCCAGATGAAATCTGTGGCTGGCCCTGATTATGGGAGGGGCCAGCACTGACGTTTGCAGATGAAGACGTTGACACGGCACTAATGACCGGGGTCGAGTGCGCTATACAAACGGTTGGCTGGGTAGGAACTGAGGTAACGGATGTAATATGAACCGAAGAGATAGGTGTGTTAAGAGGTCGCGAAATGAAGGGTCCCGTGGTGGCAATAAGACTAGGATCCCATATAGTCGTAGAAGTAGTTCTAGCGGCTATCCTATCCCTCACTGATGAATATCTTGGAGGGAGCGGAGAAGTAGCTGGGATCGGAGACTCAACATCTGATACCACGGGCGTTTCACCTGTGCTGGGCGATGTCTCATCCATGTGGGAAGTGGACATCGGAGACGACATACCGGGAGGAGTACGAGGGGTATAGTCGCTGTCAGGCTCCCAGATAGGATTCCAATCTTCTATGTAATCCTCGTCGCCCGGGGCACGTACGTTGATAGGCTGGATACTCGGGATGACAGGAAGAGTACCGCTTACAACTGGTGTCTCAGGGGCAACTGAAGATGGAGAACCTTGATCACTTGGACCGGGAGTTGACGGGTCAGCCAGGATGACAAGACCCTTTAGAAAACGATAAAGGCCCTACTCAAACTAACGCACACAAGATCTAACCAAGGAATGTTATCGTGGCCAAATAAATTTTAAGACACAGGAACCGAACTTGACCTTTTCATGTTTCAAGAGTCGAGAAAAGGACGAAAAGATGACTCCAGTCTCCTTCGAATGTTTAATGAGCACGAAGTGACAAGACGCTCACAGGCACCTTTTCTTTTAGGGAGTCCGAAAAGGATCAAAAGTGACTGCTCTGGAGACTCTAGGTAGAAGGTTTACCAAGCGACCCGTAAAACTGCTTATACACCCCAGCAATCGTATGAGAGCCAAGGACTTTCCGTACTGCAGTCAATCTTCCCGAATGCTGTGTTCGGTGCGTTACGGTTCACAAGGCGGCAGACTCGGCTTCCTATGGATCAAGGATAAAAGCCTAGTGGGGTCTCCCTATATACTCGACGGTACGTGGGAGCACAGTCCGTGTTAGACCACTATCGAGTCACAGAAGGAGGAATCACCCAACCGTAATGTGAAACAATAGTGACTATGTTTAAAGACGCCGGAACACGTCTCTAACCTAGACCTCTAGATATTTGCGTTTAGTTCCAATGCGTTTTTAGGTTAATTCAGTTCATTTTATGGTTGATCTTGAATTAAGTTTCGATTTCAGGCTCTATCGTATGTTCTCTCACAATTTACCTAGATGCAAACTATATGCCAAAGAATATCATTTTGTTCGATGAATTCTAGCTATGAGAAGGTAAAGAATTTCTTAATCAAACAAAACGAATACAAGCAATCAAACAACCTAATGCAGCTAAGAGCGAGGAAAGGAAACTTTTCTTTTGAAAATGTAAATCAATGAAATGTTCTTTTCCTTTTCAATTCAAAAGCAAAGCTACTAGTTTGATTTCTTTTCAATGACACAAAGCACCTAAATGAATTTGGAGGAACCAAAACACCAAGCAAACTACTTAGTGAAAGCACACGAAGTTCTCAAAACACCCAAAAAGATCTCCAAACCAAGAAGAAAACCCTAGCTCCGCACGAGCTATGTGATCTAAGCTCGGCAAGACAAACAAGGAGGAAGCAAGAAACTGCTCGGAACACAACCAAAAAGACACTTCAACAATCACTCGAACAAGTGCAAAACACAAATCTGAGGTTGGCTGGTCAAACAAGAAAGCGAGATCCCTACGGAAGGCTTGACACACACACGGCCGCTAGATGCCCTAGGGTCAGAGTGCGAAATCAATAGAAAAAAGCAAACACCCGGGGGATGCGAGTCACAACCAGTCAATTGAAGGTTCAACACAATCCAGCAACTGCAAAAGCGATGGCGGAAACACAAACCAAGCAGCGATAGCCAAGAGGAAGGTATTTGCAAAATCGAAAAATGATCAAAAACGAAACCTCGTGGAACAAGACTTCGCAAACAAGTATCTCAAAGTTCAGGCAATGAAAAACAAGTCATAGACCAAGTGGAAAGAAGAGGGGAAAGTCAAAGCAAGAGGTTCAGGAGGCTGATCTGGACAAAATTGAGTTTTACAGGATCAGCGCGGGTGGCCTTCAGCAACTCGGCGCTGACAGGAGGGGTCCTGTAGCAACTTTGCGACGTCAGCGCGGAAGCACACGGGAAAAGCGCGCTGGCTCAAAAACGAGGTCAGCGCGGGTATTAGGTGTACAGGCGCGATGACAGGGAAAACAAAGAAGAAAGGGCGCGACGTCAGCGCGTCTGTTTTGAATTAAAGCGCGCTGAGGGTAAAAAGCAAGTAAAGCCAAAGCAAAAACTTCCCAAACCAAAGGTAAGAACCTTTTAACAATTAAGACACTTCCCAGATGTACCCAGAAAGTTTATAAGCAGAGAAACAATCCCAGAATCTCGAAAAGAGAGAACAATCAAATTCAAACACAAAAGTGGACTCAAGAGACAAAAAGGCTGATCCCCAGTGGAGTCGCCAAATTGTTGGAGAGGCAAATCCCCTCTACGGATAGAGGCGATCCCTACTAGCCCAGAACGGGTCTAGCAACAATCATCAATGCTACTACGCATGTTCCTAGTTGCAATTAAAAGATGGGAAAAGAACACCTACTTGGGGTCCAACGCTTGTCGTTTGGAGAAGAGATGCCACCTTCACTCCTTCGCTTTGGCTGGTCACAATCCTTCCGCGATCCCCGCGAATAGATACCTGCACACACGAAGAGAAGACAAACACAAGCGTGAAATCTAGTAAAAGCAACTATACATCAGTCAGAAAAGATGTAATTCACATTATACATTGCATAGACAAATGAGAATGGAACAATAATAGCAGTCATCTATTATTAATCAAAATAGAGAAGAGTACAACCAAGCGTTCTGACGTCGATATCCTTCTCAAGAGGGGCCGGTCAGCAAGCTCTTCAAGCATTCACCTTTGAGGATGGTTCTCCCAAGACAAGAGACTCTCTCTCTCACACAAGCAAATCAACACAACCTTCCCTAAGCTATCAATCACTTCCACACCTATCACACCAACTACCTACAGCAGCAGCAAACTGAGCACACAATACAAGCTATTCCATAATATGCCAACTATTCCAACTAGCTGCTCATGGTAATGGTGGAGGCTTATATAGGAGAAGGGGTCTCCTAGAAAGGTGGAAGGATGAGCTTATCTTCAAGGGGAGTGGTTGCAAAGGGTCGAACAGACATGCCAAAGAAGGGAGGCGACATTCACAAGACTAACAACCAAGCCTGGAGTTATCTGGAAGGCTGGCTGTTGGAACAAATTCGCCTAAACTAGATCAGCGCGGGTGCCTAACTGGCCTTGCGCGCTGACAGCGCGAGGCATCAATAGTAAAGCCTCGGTCAGCGCGGGTTGATACAAGCGCAGGTAGCGCTGGTGAGTCAGCACGGAAAAGCCGTGTGCTTCCGCGCTGACAGCACACGTGGCTAGTTATAAGGCGCCAGTCAGCGCGGATATTTTAGAAACAGACACGCTGATGAGGAAAACTTTAGAGAAAGTGGGTTTTTGACCAGTTCAGAAGGCATGGACTTGGTTATTGTGAATTCTTGGCACAGTAGGGATACTGACTGGATGACAGTGACAAATTACTGTGTAATAAGAAGTTTTCCTTTTTGGATCACCACGAGATGTAGATACAATTCCTAAATGCAGTCTAAAGATGATAAGCAAGCTTTTATATATTTTCAACAATGAAAATCCTAGCTACAAGGGGAAAAGAAAGACACAATCTTTTCTCAAAGAGAATAGAGCACACCGTAAATGCACTTTTCCTAAATCAACATACAAACTGTCAAAATGAAAATGCACATATGCATGTATTTGTTTTCACTTTCTTAATATTGATGCCTAAAGAGAAAGTTGTTGTACAAATTTGAATTCGATTTCAAGTGAAAAACACAAACAAGCTTCTTTCGAAATCAAAAAGACGATTACGACACTTTATGACTTTGAAGTAAACACTTGTTTCGACACTAGAAATTCATAAATTCAAACCAAAAGACAAAATTAAAAGCATAATCAACTGTCAACAGCAAACAAACTTACTCCTAAGATCAAAACGACACTTATGACAGGTCTAGATCTAAGGGCGACAGTATGACTAGTTTACTTTTGTAATGGGAAACTGCAAATGATTTAACAAATACACAAAAACAAATACAGTTTCTTTTATAGAACCAAGGCGGAATTAAGGCAAAGAAAAGGGGTTTCAGATAGGTACACACACTGATAACAGGCTGCAAAGAACAGAGATAAAACTGAGCAAAAAGAAGCAGAGAACCACAGCTGCACAAGGCAAAGGCTGATCAGCGCACCCCCAGCACAGAGAAACTCAATTGCAGCACAGGTAGCCCTCTCGGGACCTGCGTTGAAATAAAAAACCTCTTCACAGAGCCTGTGCTGAAGCAGAAACGAGAATTGTCTCTGGGTTCTGGGTCACAGTTTGCAGTTTAATCTACGGTTTTTGGCCAGATAAAAGCTATCAATTAGGTACAATTAGAGGGATGATTTAAAGGAGGACTAAGATCTATCACAAAGGGCTGTTAGATCATTTGTGGATCAGTTGTTCAGATCATAAACAGGCCCAGTGAATGGACTAGAGTAGCAGATCTCTACTTTGCATTTGTAAATGGAAAATGCAGTTCGATTCGGCACTCCTAAGTTTATGAGATGAACAACAATAGAAACACAAATAAACTAACTAGATACGATCCCCAGTGGAGTCGCCAATTTGTTGTTGGGAAAAGTATCCATTCGGAATGCCCCTATCCCACTCTAAGGTGTGATAGTTCCTTAGCAACAAACAAGGAAAACTATTTTCGTATTCTTCCTTATAAAATGTAAATGAAGAGGAAGGATGTAACTAACTTGTGTCTTTCGCTAGTTTGTTGATCCACTCGCTATTCTCTTTGTTCGTTTCCTGCTGCCTGCTCCCTCACTGGTCCAGCTTCGCCAAGTTCCGGCAAGATCACAGAAGAGAGAAACTACACAAAAGACATAGATTTACATTCATAACTAGTTTAGGATCAGATATAAACTAAATATGCAAATATAACAAAGCATCATTGATATACAAGCATATAGGAGAAACTCAAATAGTTTTATTGATATGATAAGAAAGTCCAAGAGGAGATACAACCAAGTGAGTCCTGATCCAGTATCTACCTCCCAGCAAAGGAATCCCTTCCTCTCCTCCAACAAAGCATAAATCACCCAATGCACTAATCTCAATCTGAAACCAACAGCAATTCTCTGCAAAGTACAAAATTCCAGCCTCTGGATCTCTGGGATGAGGGATCCATATATAGATGTGAGCAGATAGGATGAGTCAGCTTATGTTTTGACTTGTGGCTTCTCTCTGTCAGTTCTTTCTTCCACTTGGAGGCTGAGAGCCTCTTACTCATCACTGTTCGAATTCATTGAGGCAAGTGTCATTGAGGAAGATTCTGGAGGCTTCCAGTGTCTGTACACCTCGCGGAATGATTCTCCCATTTGGAATTTCTCGCTCAGCGCACCCTGGTAGTGCATTTAGGTGCATTGCAACGCACCTAGCTAGTGTACTGGGGTGCATTGCAACGCAGGCAGCTAGTAGAGCATCTGAATTGATCGTGAATTGACTGTTTCTGAGTGGTTTTTGGTGGAGAACTTCTGGGAGAAGCTGTCATTGGTTGACCTTGTTCCTTTAGGGGCAGGAACAACTCTTTTAGGGACTTTGGATCCCTTGGATTATGGACATTTCATGATCAATGCTGTAAGGCACAAAAATGTCTATAACAAAGGCTGTCAACCTTGAGACAAATGATGAGGAGGAGGACTTCCAGGCTCTCATAAGGAGATACAGGTGGATGAAGAAATGGAAGCAGACATCCAGCCGGTGGGCGCTGCAGCAAAACTGCCCGAGTACATTCCTCCACGAAAAGGGAAAGCTAAGGTATGCAAGGATTTGGATGCCTCTAAGAGCGCACTCCAAACCCTGCTCCTCCTAAATGGAATTCTATTTGAGGGCTCTGCTCTGGGCTACATGCCCACCATGAAATTTGAAGACTGGGACCTCGCGGACAGTGAAACGTTCCTACATTTACAGACTAGGAACCTCATGAAACAGAGTAAGGAGGATTTAGTTATAGAGTTAGAGCCACAGAAATGGCTGCGTGGTGTGGAGAAGGCCGAACTACTCTACCTACTATGGATTCCGCATTTTCACCATGCACCAATCACGATCTTTGTCATCATGCAGCTGCTTTTTATGGTGCACGATGATTACTTATGGCTGGAGGAGCCTATTCCCATCACGGCGAAGCTTATCCACAGGATTTCTTGGCTTCCCTGTAAGGGACAGGACCACGTGGAGATAGCTGGCAAAAGCGGAGATTTGGCGCTCGCAGAGGCCATGAAGAAGAAGTATAAATTGGAAAAAAAGAAGAGAGGCTACACAATCAGTAGCATTAAAGACAAAGGGGTATGCACCACCACCCAACTGCTGGTCAGGAAGGTGATGAGAAAATGCTGAGGAGACAAGGTACCAGCGCCGGTCGTTGCACTAGCAGAACAATGCGCAGAGGGGGTCCAATTCAACTGGGCCGAATTCCTCTATGAAGAATTCCTCACCAACTACAAGGAAGCTCAAGAGCAGGGCAAGACCTTCCACTACGCATGGTTTCTCTTGTCCATTTTATTGGTGACAGGGGAACTGCCTGAGGACAGTCAGTTCCCTCATCTTGAACAGGACTTGCCAGAGGCGGCAAAATATGCGTCGCTCTAGGCTATGAAGGATGCCACACAGATCTGCGAGACTAAAATCTTCTGGGTGCTCATGGAGGCGAGCATTCGAATGTGGATTAATAGGAGGCCACGCCTATCCCCCACAGTGTACAATAGTCTGTGGAGCTTTGCAGACTTCAAGGCAGATATGCACAATGTGTATATCAAGGCACGTAAGGATCCAACATAGAACTGGACCAAGCTTCCTTTCATCGCAATTGATGATGCCATATTCTCTGTGCTCGAATCATGGCCTCTCGAGTGGTGCACCCTGGATCTGGCAGAAAGGGATAGAACAGTAGCATAGAAGCAGAAGGAGGCAACCAAGTTGCATGTCACAAAGTTGGCCCAGCAGAGGCACAACGAACAAGTGGCCGCGGAGGTAAGGGCCACCCGCGAAGCAACAAAGGGAACAAAAAAATAGGCAAAGGCCATCGAAAGAGCAGTAGCAGCACAAGCAACAGGGGCCATTGTGACGTAGGAGGAATGGGGTCAGAACATGTGTACAGGACAGGGACCAGATATAATAGAAGGTGCGAACACGAGCACGACGTCCACCCAACTAAAATGGCTGCATGTTGTAGAGCAGTCAGGTCCACGAAAGAAGGCCAAGGCTTCCAAACTAGACATTGAGCCAATTACATTGACAGAGGGTGACCTCTATGACATTGGCAACACAGTTCGTGAGGTCACTGGGAAGCGCTCCAAGAAGCGATGATGGAGCAACAGAATGTGTTGGGGGCCCTAAGGGCACAACTGTAGGAACTTCAGGTGTGGCACCCACAGGAAGGAGCAGTAGCCGCCTATGGAGCCACAGGTACATCAACAACGGAGCAACTGCTGCGCACAAAAATGGCCAACACCATAGTGCTGCTGGAAGGAGCACTCATGGCGGGAAGCGAGGAGGACAAATTCGCGGTGGGCAGGATCAAGGGACTTGGCCTAAACTTGGCTACCCTTCCGTGGGATATATTATATCAGTTGTAGGAAAGAGTGTTACACAGTAATTTCTCACTGTCTCCCTGTCAGTCACCCTACTGTGTCAGGACTTCACAATAATCAAGTTCATGCCCTCTGAACTGGCCAAAAACCAACTTTTCCAAAGTTTTCATCATCAGCGTGACTGTTATTAAAATAACCGTGCTGACTGGCGCTTCATAATAGACCGCCTGCGCTGCCAGCGTGGAAGCACACGAGTTTTCTGCGCTGGTCAAATTTCATGACCAACGCAGCCTCTGTTTGTATTAAGTCGCGCTGACATAGGCCTGTCTATTGTTACTTTGTGATGTCAGCGCTCCAGTCCAGTTATGCACCCACGCTGATCCAGTTTGGGCGAATTTGTTCCAACAGCCAGCCTTCCAGATAACTCCATACTTGGTTGTTGGCCTTGTGAGTATCGCCTCCCTTCTATGGCATGTCTGTTCGTCATTTGAAACCACCTCCCTTGAAGATAAGCTCATCCCTCCACCATTCAAGGAGACTCCTTCTCCTATTTATACCTCTACCATTGCCATGAGCAGCTAGTTTTGGAGTTTTTTAGTTTGGATTGTGTGGAGTTTATTGTGCTCAGATTGCTGCTACTATAGGTAGTTGGTGTGATAAGTGTGGAATTGCTAGATAGCTTAAGGGAGGTTGTGGAGTGTTGCTTGTGTGAGAGAGAGAGTTCTTGTCTTGGGAGATCTATCTATAAGGGTGAATGCTTGAGAGACTTGCTGGCTGGACCCTCTTGAGAAGGATATCGACATCAGAACATTTGGTTGTACTCTTCTATGTTATTGATTAATAATAGATGACTACTATTATGGTTCCATTCTCATTTGTCTCTCCAATGGTTAATGCGAATTACATCCTTTCTGACTGATGTATAGTTGCTTTTATTAGATTTCACGCTCGTCTTTGTCTTTCTCTTCATGTGTGTAGGTATCTACTGGCGGAGATCACGGAGGATCGTGACCGGCTAGAGCGAAGGAGCGAGAGCGGCATCTCTTCATTGAACAATAACGTTGGAATCCAAGTAGGTGTCCATTGCGTATCTTTAATTGCAATTAGGAACTTGCAAAGTAGCATTGACTGATTGTTGCTAGACCTATTCTGGGCTAGTAGGGATCGCCTCTATCTGTAGAGGGGATTTACCTCCCCAACAATTTGGCGACTCCGCTGGGGAGCTGGCCTCTGTCCCTTTTCATTCATCCTTGTTTTGAGCTTGCTTGATTGCTCTCTCTTTGAAGATTAGGGGTTAGTCTTTTACTTCTGGATTTCCTGGTTCAGTCTGGGAAGTGCTTTAATTGTTTGAAGAACCCTTGCCTTGGTTTGGGAGCTTTTTGTTTGATTCTGCTTGTTTTTTAGCCTCAGCGCGTTTTTAATTGAAACAGTCGCGCTGACATCGCTTGCCTGTTTCTTGAGTCTCGCGGTCATCGCGCTTTCTCATCAAACAGTCGCGACGGTTCTGAAATCGAACCAGCGCGGATAACCCGTGTCCTTCCGCGCTGACAGCGCATTGTTGCTACGCGTGACCTCTGGTCAGCGCATTGTTGCTGAGTTCTACCCGCGCTGATCCTGTAGAATTCATTTTGATTCAAATTTGCCTCCTGAGCCTGTTGGTTTGACTGTCCCTTACTCTTTCCACTTGGTTTGTGGCTTGTTTTTCATTGTTTGAACTGTGAGACACTTGCTTGCGAAGTCTTGTCAAGCGGATTTTGTTTTATGTCCGGTGACCTAGTCTTGTCATCCCTTTTTCACTGGATTGATTTTGTTTTATCGCTTGTTCACGAAGATCCGTTGCTACTTGCCTTTGCTTTTGCGAAAACCTTCCTTCTTTGCTTTCTTTTCTTGGTTGTTTAGGTGATTGTCCTCGAACCAGTCCTTCGGTTTTTTCGACTACTTCTCGCCACCCAGACATAGATTACAATTGCTTGGGTTCAACCAGCTCTTTTCACGCTTGTTGTGTTTTTCATTGAGTGATTTTGTTTCCTTTACTCGGTGTTGTTGTCTCTCAAAATTTATTGTAAGTGCATTGTGCCATTGAAAAGAAATCGAAGTAATATCTTTTGCATTCAATTGTTAATCAAAGGAAGAGCATTTTGTTGATTTGCATTCTCAAAAGAAAAGTCTCATTTCTTTGCCATTAGCTGCACTCGATTGATCGATTGTTTGAGTTCGTTTTGTTCGATTGAAAACTCTTAACCTTCTCATAGTTAGAATTCATCGAACGAAATGGTGTTCTTTGGCATATAGCTTGCATCCAGGTAATTGTGAGAGATCACACGATAAGGCCTGAAATCGAAACTTAAATTCAAGATCAACCATAAAATAAACCGAATAAACCTAAAAACGCATTGGAACTTAACGCAAACATCTAGAGGTCTAGGTTAGAGACGTGTTCCGGCGTCTTTAAACATAGTCACTATTGTTTCACATTACGGTTGGGTGATTCCTCCTTCTGTGACTCGATAGTGGTCTAACACAGACTGTGCTCCCATGTACTGTCGCGTATATAGGGAGACCCCACTAGGCTTTTATCCTTGATCCATAGGAAGCCGAGTCTGCCGCCTTGTGAACCGTAACGCACCGAACACAGCATTCAGGAAGATTGACTGCAGTACGGAAAGTCCTTGGTTCTCATACGATTTCCAAGGTGTATAAGCAGTTTTACGGATTGCTTGGTAAACCCTTTACCTAGAGTCTCTAGAGCAGTCACTTTTGATCCTTTTCGGACTCCCTAAAAGAAAAGGTGCCAGTGAGCGTCTTGTCACTTTGTGCTCATTAAACATTCGAAGGAGACTGGAGTCATCTTTTCGTCCTTTTCTCGACTCTTGAAACATGAAAAGGTCAAGTTTGGTTCCTGTGTCTTAAAAATTTATTCGACCACGATAACATTACCTGGTTAGATCTTGTGTGCGTTAGCTTGAGTAGGGTCTTTATCATTAGTTTCCTTTAGGTTTTCCGTGGGGTCTTGTCATCCTGGCTGACCCGTCAACTCCCGGTCCAAGTGATCAAGGTTCTCCATCTTCTGTTGCTCCTGAGGTACCAGTTGTAAGCGATACTCTTCCTGTTATCCCGAGTATCCAGCCTATCAACGTACGTGCCCCGGGCGACGAGGATTACGAAGAAGATTGGAATCCTATCTGGGAGCCTGACGAAGACGATATCCCTCTTACTCCTCCCGGTATGTCGTCTCCGATGTCCACTTCCCACATGGATGAGACATCTCCCAGCACAGGTGAGACACCCGTGGTGTCAAATATTGAAACTCCCATTCCAGCTACTTCTCCACTCCCTCCGCGATATCAGTCGATGAGGGATAGAATAGCTGCCAGGACTCCTTCTACGACCATATGGGATCCTAGCCTTATTGCCACCACGGGACCCTTTGTTTCACAACCCCTTAATACGCCTGTTACCTCGGTTCCCACCAATCCAACCATTTGTGTAGCGCACTCGACTCCGGTCGTTAGTGCCGTGACAACGTCTTCATCTACGAACAATGGTGCTGGTCCTTCTCACAGTCAGGGCCAGCCGAAACTTTCGTCTAGAGTCGTTGATCCTGCACAGAGTGCTCAACCCTCTTCTGGTCCTGTTCCAGGAGGGGGGCCCTATGATAGCCAGGGGCAGCCCATTGTGGACCCGAATTACCAAGGTCCCCTCTTTTATTATGACTCTACTGGTCAGTACCTCCAGTTCGCTCAATCCGCGCCTCTTCAACATTTCGTTGAAGTCTCGGTACCGTTGTCCATCTCTTACGATGCCAGTACTCATACTTTTCGTGGGCGCCAAGTCACCCCTGGGCAACCTCAAGGACTGCCAAATCAAGGCTAGCCGCCTTATGTGCAAACCCCTCAGGGGCAACCACTTTATGGCCTGCCTTACCCAGGACAATCTGGGGACCCGCAGGGACAACCCTCGGCCATTGGTGGTCCGTCATTTTCCTATCAGAGTCAACCTTCTGGTTACCCAGGGCAACCTGGTACCCAGCAAGGTTACCCAACTGGACAACCAGGGCAGCCTTATATCCAACAAGGCCAACCTGGTCTCCAGCAGGGTTACCCATCTGGACAAGTTGGGCAAGCTTATACTCCTCAAGGTCAACCAGCGGTCCAGCAGGGGTATCCTCTTGGGCAGGGGGGGCAACCCTACATACAGCAGGGCCAACCTACTGCCCAGTCTGGTCATCTTTCTGGGCAAGGGGGGCAACCCTACGTATAGCAGGGCCAACCCACTGCTCAATCCATGCATCCTCCTGGGCAAGGGGGGCAGCCTTCTATACAGCAAGGCCAACCCACTGCTCAGCCTGTGCACCCCTCCGGGCAGGTGGGCCAGCCTTCTATGCAGCAAGGCCAACCCGCTGTCCGCCCTAATCATCCATCTGGACAGGCTAGCCAACCTCAGGGTCAACCAACCGTCCAGCCGACTCAGCCATCTAGTCCTCAAGGACAACCCTTGGTGGTTCACGGACAACTTGGCACCCAGCAGATTCGTCCTTTTGGGCAGGCAAGTCTATCCCAAGCCCAACCAAGTCAACCTTCCGGCCAGATGATCCAAGCCCAACCGGTTTAAGGACATTATTCTGGGCCCCAAACTCAAATGGGTTATCAAATGCAAGGTGGGCCACAGTCCCAACCTTCTTACCAAACAAAGCCTCCTTATCAGGCTCAGTATGGAGCCCAGCAAATGTATGGCTACCGGAAACCCCAGGGGAAAACTCAGTTTACTCCTTATCAAAATTACCAACAGATGCAGGTCACTCCTTACCAAAATTATCAGTATGCTGCACCTGCAGGGCAAGTTGCTAATACATGGGGTGCTGGGGGGCAGACACAGGGACAACTGTCCGCATATGGTCAGAATCCGTATGGACAGAACTCCTATGGGCAAGGTCCCTATGCACCAGGTCCTTTTGGGCCCGGTCCATCTGGACAAAGTCCGTGGGGGCAACCACCATCTGGTTGGAACCCTAATACTGCCTCGAATCCACAGCCACAAATGTCCTTTAACCCTCAGTTGCCTTTCTTAGCGACGTTGGAACTTCCTGATGTGTCCAAGTTGACAAATGATCCTATTTTTCATAATCCGTATTGGCCACCGGTTCCAACTAAAATACCAGGTGATTGTCCAAAATTTGATGGCAAAGCTGGTGAAGATCCTCAGGCCCATGTCATGACCTATCACCTTTGGTGTTCATCGAACTCATGGCTTGATGACTCTATCCGGCTCCGCCTCTTTCAGAGAATTCTCACTGGTTCAGCCGCTAAGTGGTATATTGAGCTGAATCGCGGCATGTTTCAAGATTTTAACTCATTGGCTATGGCGTTCTTGACTCATTTTCAGTTACCCATTCGGTACGAGACAGGGACACATCTCCTCACGTCTCTCAAACAGGATACGGCTACACACATATCCGATCATATACATGAATGGAGAAGGCGTCGTCGCTTGATCAAATTTTGGATTCATGATCAACTCCTGACCGATTGGTTCACGACCTCCTTTGTCCCTAAAATTGTAAAAGACATCGCAATGGGAGCTTGTGTAACTGAAGAGCAAGCGATCGCGCGTGCTCAGTACCTCAACTTAGTGTACTCTCAGTCGGGTACTTTATATGATTATTTGCCAGATGCCCCGAGGCCTGGACAGTCCAAGGCTCCGCCAAAGCCATCTGTTGATGGAGTCATTGGCTCTGTAAATTCATCATCGAAAAAATCGGCCGCGAACCCCGGTAAGCAGAAACAGAACGCTTCTAACAAAAATGCTTCTTAGGGCCAATCAAATTCTGGGAGTACCTCTGAGGTAAACGCCATTCAGTCCACCGCGGCGGATAAATCCTCAAAAGGGAAAAAGAAAGGGAAAGCTAAAGATAAATCTGGACAGCCCAAGCAGGATCCCCCTAAGCCTCCCTCCAAGGAAGGAGCTAAACAAAAACCTAAGTATCCTTGTCTCATCTGTGATGAGGATCACTACACCAAGGACTGCCCGAGGCGGTCCGAAGTTAGTCGACTTTTGAAAGGTGCTCCTGGGCCTCCCGTTGTGCTTAAAGAGCCTTTCCCTTCCCAACAGACTCAAATGGTGGCAGACCCGTCTCAATCCTCTTCCTCGTTCGGTTCTCAAGTGTTCATGGCTGGAACGATTCCCATCCATGTTTCAACTCGAGTGAAAGATTATCCATCTCATGCCAGGAAAGAGCCGGAGGTTCCCTCCAGCGCTCCTCCATCCAGTACTGGTCCTATTCACATCGAACGGACCAGCATTGAGACGATCCCCCAACCCCCTCCGAAAGGTGTACTCAGGAAGTCATCTTATAACCCTAATGCTCGTGTTGCCCAGCATTATAGCATTTTTGAGGACTTAGCTCAGGCTCCGTCTGCTATGTCTGCGTTAGAAGTCCTCTAGAGTTGCCCCTCCCAGAGGAAGTCCTTGCTATCAGCTATTGGTGGCATCGACCCGGCAGATTCAGATTTGATCTCTTTTGATCTCGAGGGTTTTACACAGAGACTGCCTCACCAAGTGGCCTTCCTTATACAGGTCATCATCAATGGAAAAACGATCCATCGTACAGTTATTGATGAAGGTGCCTCAACCTGCATCATGTCTGTTGCTTGCTAGAAGACTATTGGTTCTCCTACTTTGAGCCAGTCTCCTACGACCCTGGAAGCCTTTGATGGAAGAGAATCTCGTCCCTATGGTATCCTCCAATGCTTTCCCATTTCTTTAGAAGGGAAGACTGTAGAGGTGGAGGTCGAAGTTGTTGACGCCAATCTCACTTACAACCTCCTCCTTGGACGGAGCTGGACATACGCCATGCAAGCCGTGGCTTCCAACCTGTTCCGTGTCGTTTGTTTTCCTCACCAAGGGAAGATTGTCACAGTGGACCAGCTCTCCGTTTTCGCTTCTTCTTCTGAAGGTAATGTGCCCTTCGTGGAGCATTCCTCCAAGTCATTAGTGAGTGTGGGTGTCGGACTTTTCAAAGATCCTGCTTTAATGGGAGTCTTTCCCCTCCCACCTCCGAATCTCGCCCCTGTCAACATGATCTCAGTACGTTCTGATCCATGGGTTCTTCCTCCCCCGAATCAGGAAGACTCTTGGGGTGATATGATGCCGTTGAGTCCTGCCGAGCTCAACTACATCAAGATTGTCGCTGCATCGGCTCCCCCTCCTGAACCTGCTTTTTTAAGCAGTGTTCTCGATTCATATGATCATTTCCCTTGGTTGGGTAACAAGGCTACTTCGGATCCCCTGAAGGAAGCATTTCCCTCCGATGAAGCCATCATAGAGACCATGTCTCTCGAAGAGCTCCCTTGGTCAGATCACCACCATCGCTCTTCGTTTCTCCCTCCACATTTGGAAATGGTCGCATGTCTCAAGCGGTTTGCTTCATGTGTCCCATCGCCACCCCTCCCAACACCTGTTCAGCTGTATCAAGTGTCTTCTGAGGGCAATATGGGCAACATCACACAAACCCAACCCATCGACATCTCTGTCAAACCAGGGGTTGTCGAGAACATTTACATTGGAGTCACGTGTACTCCTGAGGAGGTTCAACTCTATACTGCCTTATTTCGCGAATTCCGTGATGTCTTCGCATGGTCCTACGAGGAAATGCCCGGCATCGACCCAAGTATCGTAGTGCACGAAATACCGACGTACCCAGGGGCCAAGCCTGTCCGTCAGCGCCTACGCCCAATGCACCCTCGAAAGGCTACAGCCATCAAGGCCGAAGTCGAAAAGCTTCCTAAAGCTGGTTTCATTTACGCCATTCCCCTTACGGATTGGGTGTCTAACATAGTCCCTCTGAATAAAAAGCAGGGCACTATTCGGGTCTGTGTTGACTACCGCGATATCAATCGTGCATGTCCGAAAGATAACTTCCCTACACCCTTCATCGATCAGCTTATTGATGACTACGCAGGAAGTGAGATTTATTCGTTTATGGACGGATTCTCTAGCTATAACCAGATCAACATAGCTCCTGCAGACCAGCATAAGATAGCTTTCATTTGTCCTTGGGGCACCTTCGCCTATAAGAAGCTCCCTTTCAGCCTCAAAAATGCCGGTGCCACCTTCCAGCGTGCAATGTCATATGCTTTTCATGATATTCGACACATCGTACAACCTTACCTGGATGACCTCCCAGCTCATTCAGCTAAGCGTCAGGACCACCCATCTCATCTACGCGAAATTTTTCTCCGCTGTCGACACTACCGTATTCGACTCAATCCGCACAAGTGTGTCTTCTGCGTAGAATCAGGCCGACTGCTCGGGTTCATCGTCTCCTGAGAAGGCATCCGTCTGGATCCCCTCAAAGTCGAGGCCATCTTGAATCTTCCTCCCCCTGCCTCTTTGCAGCAATTGCAGAGCTTGCAGGGCAAAGCTAATTTTCTTAGACGATTCATTCCGAATTATGCCGAGGTGGCTAAGGGTTTTACACGGTTATTAAAGCGAGACACACCCTTTCGTTGGGATGCTATCGCTCGGGAATCTTTCGAGTGACTCAAAGACCTCCTTGTCTCAGCCCTGCTCTTAAGACCTCCGAACTACCACCGTGATTACACTCTCTATCTAGCTGCTGCTGACACCACCATCGTCATGGTTCTCGTGCAGGATGATGATGACGGCACCGAGCACGTTATCTATTACCTTAGTCGCAACCTTCTGGATACAGAAACTTGCTACGCATATGTCGAGAAGTTGGCATTGGCAGCTGTCTGCGCCGTTCAACGTTTTGCGGCAATATATCCTGTTGCGCACAACGACCGTGATTTCTGACTGCAACCCAATGACCTACATTTTGTCGCGTCAACTGTTGGGGGGCAAATACTCGAAATGGATTGTAATTCTCCAAGAGTTCGACTTGGAATTTACTGCGGCCAAGTCTAAGAAGTCTCTGGTCTTTGCTGAACTGCTCTGTTCCTTGCCATCTCATTCTGCACCATCGCGTTCGGAGGAGCATATCCCGGATGAAACATTATTCCTCATCAGCACCCTCGACCCATGGTATGGGGACATTATAGTATATTTGTAGACATCTTCCTTCCGTCCCAATGTGTCGAAAGACGCTCGACGGCAGATTCGTCACCAATCTCGACCCTATCGCATTCTTGGCGATACCCTGTACCGCCTCGGCGTTGATTCTGTTCTCCGCTGATGTTTGACTCTCGAGGAGGCTGAGCGGGTGTTGAATGACTGCCACTCCAGTGCTTGTGGTGGCCACATGTCCGGATATGCTACCGCCCAGAAAATTCTCCATGCTGGTTACTTCTGGCCTTCTATCTTCAAAGATTGCATTCTTTCCGTCGGTGCATGCCATGAATGCCAGGTTTACCACCGGAAAATGTGTGCACCTCCTGCACCACTGCACCCTGTTGTTACCGTAGGTCCATTTGCCAAATGGGGCATCGATTATACGTCCTGTAACCCTCGTTTGGCCGGGGGGCATGGTTATATCATCGTTGTCGTGGATTATTTCACCAAGTGGGCCGAAGCGATGCCTACACTGAACGAAGACGGTTACACATCGGTGTAGTTTTTGTTTAATCATGTCATTACTCGTTTCGGAGTCCCTCAGGCTATCGTCACGGATCACGGAAAACATTTCCGTAATCACATGACGACGGAACTAACGACCCAACTAGGCTTGCGTTAAGATAGTTCGACACCGTACTATCCCCAATACAACGGTCAAGTCGAGGATGTGAACAAAGTCTTGATCACCATGCTTCAACGCACCGTCAATACACACAAGTCTAATTGGCATCTGATGCTGTTCCCGGCCTTGTGGGCCTACCGGACCTCTGTGAAGGACGCCACCGGTTTCACTCCCTTTCAGTTGGTTTATGGACTGGAGGCCACCCTTCCTGTTGAGTGTGAGATTCCTTCGTTGAAATTAGCTGTCGAGTTGCTTCCCAACACCACTCCGGTGGAGGAACAACTTCTTTACCTAGAATGGTTAGACAAGACCCATCGTTTAGCTTCTCTGGCTATCGAAGCGCAAAAGAAGAGAGTTAAGGCTCACTTCGACCATAATATTCAACCTCGTTCCTTCGTTGAGGGAGATCTAGTACTGCTCTATGATCAAGCTAAGGATAAGCTGGGGGTAGGAAAACTCGAATCCATGTGGCTAGGTCCCTATATTGTGAAAAGGGTTTTGCAGAAGGGCGCATATGAGCTGATTGATTACGAAGGAAAGCCTCTTGACAAGCCCCGCAATGGGCTTTATTTGAAAAAATATTATGCATGATTTCATGCACCCAGCTTGTACATACGTGTGTTTTAGTGTGTTATGTGTGCATGATTTCACGTTTTGCTTTGGTGTGAAGGCATGTTTGCCTCTTATTGTGTTTTTTGCTTCTTGTGCAGATGTCTAGTGCACCTTATGTTGGTTTCGCTGATGGCGCCTGCTGTAGTACTTGCAATTTGTCTTCTGCGGCATGGGCAATCTATGATCTTCACGGAGAGTTGCTAGACCTTCAAGGAGTCTGCTTGGGTCGTACCACTAACAATATTGCCGAATACAGTGCCGTAATTGAGTTACTAGCCGAAGTAGTTGACCTCAGCATTCGTGCAATGATAGTAAACCTAGACTCTCAGCTCGTCGTCCATCAACTCAACGGGCGATATTCTGTCAGGGACCAATGCATTCTAAGGTTGTATCTACGTGTCAGATTGTTAGAAAGAAATTTTGATTATATCACATATCAACATATTCCGAGACGATTAAACATGTTGACTGATGCATTGGCAAATCGTGTGTTGGACAAGCATTTGCGAAATAGATAAACATCATACAAGGAGACATAGAAAGCATAATAAGACCATAGAGTAAAGCATATGTAAATAAAATATTTTTCCCAAGCATAGTTTTCATGCGTGTTATGTGTGCTTTTAAGCTTGCATTCAAAAAATTAAAATATGTGGGTCGTGTGTTATGCAACTAATACATGAGATTACATTTGTACTGAACATTTGCATAACATATAAAAACATCATCATATGTAACAAGATCCATCCAAAAACGGTATGTATATATATATCGTGTGGTGCGCTAAGGCGCTCAAAAATAAGTGTACATGTCAAAAATAAGGCCGATGTCCTCAGTACATCTGAGACACGAGTCTCTCAAAAACAGCAGTGGAAATAAAACCTAGGTGACTACTGTGGTAGGTTATGCTCTCTATAGCATACTACCGCCCGTGCCACCCGCCTCAAAAGGCGGTGCATCCTGGGCTCTACTCCCACTGTGTGAATTTGGGATGCTATGGGGACCTCTTCGATCCCCTGGTAATCTGGGACTCCCTCCAGTAAGCCCTCGAGGTTCTGCAATACGATCTCGGGCGTGTTGACTCCTGGAGGAGCCAGGGCCAAGACTCCATCGCCCTGTGCCTCTCTCCTCGCCTCTGGAGCCAAACCAAGGGGTCTCACTGGTCCTACATCTGCATATCATAGCATTAATCGTCAAGGCATGTACATGAAAAATCAAAAAACATTACAAAACATAAAAATTAAAAAGAGATCGAGTGGCTTACCACCATCGTCCCACTGTTCCCCCGCAGGCAGTGGCATGTCTGGGTCACCTCTGAAATCAATCCCAGCATACGGCCAGTCCTCTACGAAGATCACCTAGCGATCCAGCCACTCTCGGAAATAATGCCCCCATGCCACTGGGCGGCCGCCACCTCCTCGCGGCATGATGTGGCCCCACCCACTGGCTCTCGTCTCTCAGGGACCCCTGGGTGGATCAAGGGCCATGTCCTGTAGCTGTGATGCTGGCACCCGCTCCATCATGAGTGGGACTAGAATGGACCCGTAACCAAACTGCTTCGACTCCCCGCGTCGGCAGTTGCTCAATTATCTCTTCATGCTAGTAGTTACCGCTGCCGCCCAGTTGAATATGGTGGGTTGCAGACACTCGAGAGCCAGTAGTAGGTGGGTCTTTGAGGCCTCATGATTGGCTAAAGAGCCCGCTGCCTAGGTCACCATAAACAGTATGCTCCGAAGGACGATGTCGTCCACTGACGGAATGGACACATTTTCTACATGTTTTACTATGTTTTTAACATGTTGAACAGGTTTTACGTGGGTAGTGTTCTTATGCAGATTTCCGTCTTGGTGGAGTTATAATAGCCTTGTTCGCACTTGATCTCGCGATGTCGTCTTCATGCTCTTTTCCGACATAAATCAAGAAAAGATTGTCGGGTTCCCTCTCGACTCGTTAAAAGGAACGAGGGGAGGTCGCTTTTAAAGATCTTTTTTCGACCGTTTAACTTAAAAAGATTGCCGGGTGTTTGTCATTTCGCACTCGCTATCGGCCCCAAAACGACGTACTTCCGACCGCTTTTCTACTCTTTCAGGTCGAAGTCACTATTTACGAAAAGTACTCCTCGATCATACTGGTCGGGCGGTTCTTTCGAGCATTGTTTTATACTTTTTCGGGCTTGAGAGACACAACTTTACGAAAAAGGACCCCCCTGGAGTTTTCTTTTCCGCTGTCTTTTCAGACTCTCTAAACAAGAAAAGACGTTGAGTTTTTCCTTTGTCAAACTCGTTAAAACTTGATGACATCGGGCGTTGTCGAAATGACACTCTCCAAGCATATGCTATCCCCGTCAAGCTTGTCATCCAAAAATAATCGGGGTACCTGCCAGAAATGGTGGGGAAAATGGAACTGTAATAATTGTCGTGTCGGCAGTATGTCGCTCTTGAACATGGCACTGGTCTACATTCGTGTCGGGTGGGGATTTCTCATCTTGTTTCACACTGGCCTCCATGGGTGCGGGTTATCCTATTTGACCTCTCATTTGCTCATTGCCTCGTCATCATATCCTCTGCTCATTTGATGTCAGATACTGCCAAATCCACTGTTGTGCCGCCGATATGTTCAAGAGAAGTTGACCTCTGCAACAGTGCAACCTCCTCTGCTATCTCGCACAAATCATTTCACCTCTGTCTCGTGTCGATGATGTGGGAAACATTATGGCCCACCTTCGATAAGGGTCACTTCCTGTCGACTTCAGCTCATTATCCAGGAAGGTGACTTAGAGACTCCCTTCAGGTGCCTTGGAGCCTGCATGCCTCAATGGCAGGTTCTTCGTGTTCGATGCGAGCTTCTCACCATTTGCCTCTGATCGAATGACTCTGCGGGTGTTTGACACTAGATCATTGATTCACACGCCGCGGATTGTACCTATAGTACCTTGAGGACCATTGTCATTATTGGTGGTACCTCTCGCGTCTGTTAACGGTTTTCATCATTGACTGGTAATCAGACGATGTTCACGCATGTTCGACTTCGGCTCATGTATTCACATGCTTGGACTTGTACTTTGTTCGGGTCAAGACAGAGCGCAAGACCCTGGATCTCTATCTGTTATGGTCCAGGCTGCGACTTTTTGTGGATGATCATTACATGACTCATTGATGGATGGCTGCGCCCATACCTGAGTCTTCATGGATGGCTGCGACCATACCTTGTCATTACTATGGTCTCTTTAGCTGGGTGGCTGCGTCCATTCCACAGACCTTCCGCATGTCTCTTGGATGGCTGCGCCCATGCCTAGACTGCATGTACTTGATTATCAGAGATATTTGGTCCTTCCTGGTGGTGTTCCAGCTCGGCAAGTTTTGTAAAGCATTTCACCCCTCCCACTCTCTCGGTCTTCATGCTTTAGGGGGCATCTGTTACACAGTAATTTTTCACTGTCTCCCTGTCAGTCACCCTACTGTGTCAGGAGTTCACAATAATCAAGTTCATGCCCTCTGAACTGGCCAAAAACCCACTTTTCCAAAGTTTTCATCATCAGCGCGACTGTTATTAAAATAACCGCGCTGACTAGCGCTTCATAACAGATCGCCTGCGCTGCCAGCGTGGAAGCACACGAGTTTTCCGCGCTGGTCCAATTTCATGACCAGCGCAGCCTCTGTTTGTACTAAGTCGCGCTGACATAGGCCTGTCTATTATTACTTTGCGATGTCAACGCTCCAGTCCAGTTATGCACCCGCGCTGATCTCGTTTGGGCAAATTTGTTCCAACAGTCATCCTTCCAGATAACTCCAGACTTGGTTGTTGGCCTTGTGAGTATCGCCTCCCTTCTATGGCATGTTTGTTCGTCATTTGAAACCACCTCCCTTGAGGATAAGCTCATCCCTCCACCATTCAAGGAGACTCCTTCTCCT